>CP053178.1:5094043-5694043 GCA_014607495.2 Carposina sasakii
ATGTATATGTCGTGGCCATATTGTTAAATTGATCATTTCATGAAATGGTCGAGCATTTCATGAAGTGGTCGCATTTCATGAAGTGGCCAATTCAATTTGACCAGATCGTTAAATCGTCTACATTTCACGATTTTGTCATCCACGTTTGGCCAAATCGTATTAACAGGGTGTCCATAAAATCCGAATGTGGTAAGAGCTTATAATTTTTACCGTAAATTAAATAATATATTAAATAATAATTAAATAATATATACCGTACACCATATATAAGTATACCATAAGGTATGATGGTATGATTTTTTTTGCTATTATTTATGTGATATTTTCACAATATAATATTTAAAAACATAAAAGACTTTACAAAAGCGATTCGCATCTGGCACATCGCCGGACGCTGCCTGGGCACGCTCGCTCCGCTCGCTCGGCTCGTGCGTCATTTGTCATAGTCTAACCTAACCTAACCTAACCTATCGTAATCTAAGGTTTTTGTTTAACAATATTATTATAAACCACCATTAAGTCTAATATACATTATACAATATAACACACTATCCGTGAACTTCTTCTGCATAGTCACCCTACTCTCTTTAATTTGTTTTATAACCTAAAAAGAAAAATCCGCCATCTTCACACATAAATAAAACGCGCGCAGCGCCTCTACCGGTGATTCATGTAACTATTTTACGATATGATCAATAATCTTGACCACTTCATGAAATGATCGGGCGTTTAGTTGCCCATATCGAGAAACGATTTTTAATCATCGATCTGCCCAAACCATATCATGATGTGGCCAATAGACAGTTGAACTTTTCATGAAATGCGACCATTTCATGAAATGCTCGACCATTTCATGAAATGATCAATTCTACGATATGGCCACGACATATACATAACATATATACACGGTTGCATTCCCAAGATTGGGTATCCAAAATTGCAAGATCACGAGCTCGTGTAGCCACGCTTAGTATGTTAGTGACAGATCTCCTGAGAGATCGTCCCTGAGTTCCTTAGTCGACTCTTACGACATGCACGGAAGGAGATGCAGCTGATGTATTCTAGTGAAGCCGTGCATCAGCACCGGACGTACGCCTTACTGTAAGTAGAAATACTCAGGCATCTCTCGCTGATGCCGCCAACTTCGTAATGTAAATAATAGCCTGATTCTGATGTATAAGCTATGTAAGTGCCAAGTTTCATCAAAATCCAACCAAATTTCCAACCATCCACATACTTGAATACTCATAATATTAGGATAGGCTAGATAACTACATAAGGTTGACAAGCTCTGCAGTCTTTATAATCAGCGCTAGCAAGACAAGAGGAAAAAAATACTGGGTTACTTAATTTTCTTTTTGGTTAACTGTGAGCCGACATCAACATTTTTGTGATTTCTGGAAACTACCAACCATAGCTATGGCGCCATCTATGATATTTACAAAGAACTATCATTACAAGTGAGCCTACCGACGGCGACGAAAGTACCTGAGAAACAATACCGTGTTTCTTTACATAAACATAAATACATTTTCTTTTCTAACAAAAAGGCAACATTCAAAATGCCTATTTAACTACTACGAGTGTGCTACGCATTTTGCTACGAAGCGTAGCACTTACCAAATAAGGTAACAAAAGTAAACGATAGTGGGTGGCGGCGGCCATCTTGAAAGTTTTAAAACATCTCTGAAGTTTGTCTTCTATTTTAGAAACTATATGTACATTAGATATTATTATACCACACGGTAGTAGATTGATTAAACCAAACTAATTTACATCATCAAAACAACCAATTAATTACAAACTTCTTTAGAACCAAATAACTTTGCATAATATTAAATTAAAAATACAAGCTACTTTTAGACCAATAAATCAGAAGGCATCATTCTCGAATTAATCAAATTCGTCCATGAGTCGGGCCACGCGGATTATTTTAGAACTAAAATTTTTTGCTACACAATTTTTGATTCTCGACATAGACACTACCGCCACGGTTTGCGTACTTGTTTTATACGCACGTATTGGCTGTATAACATTGACCTTCCATTGTCTGGTGCGTTTAAATCCGCCATTTTATATTCCGAAAATAAGCGGGAATAATTACAATGTTTGCAAATTCGTGATTTTAGCTTGGAACCATGACTTTTTTCGAAATTTAAGTTAAGTTAAATTAAGTGAGTACCTAACTAAGTATTTCAACATGTTAATACATACTTGTGCATGGGTAGGCACTTATCTAGGTTTTATCAAGTAAATGTACCTACCCTAGGTGCATTGGCGCATTGTTTTTATTTAATTTCATGCAGACTCTTCGTCGGAAAACTCGTGTCAATAAAGCTTTTTTAGAAGAAATTCCCGTAACCAGTTTTTTTTTACTTTCCATTGCCAAGAAAATGTCAAACCTAACGGGAATCATAAAAACACAAACACTATTCCCGGGACTGTAAAAGAAAACTTTTAGAGAATAATGAATTTTCGATTTTTGTAGCAAAAAGTTTTGGATTCTTATTATACGATTATATGCGGACGTGGGATTTCACTAGAATACATCAGCTGCATCTCCTTCCGTGCATGTCGGAAGAGTTGACTGAGGAGTTCCAGAGTTCCTTAGTCGACTACATAGATACATAATATAGACGGCTATGTTCTCAAAATGGCGTAGCCAGACCTGTACGATCACAAAGGAGATCCTTTAGTCACGTTTAGCACTTTATACGGGTCAGATGTAAATGATAAGTGTCAAGTAGCTAGCTCATCGCCTTGGAGAACGCCCCTGAGTTCCTTAGTCGACTCTTACGACATGTACGGAAGAAGATGCAGCTGCATATGTATTCTATAGGTACTAAAATCAGCAAGGAACAATAGCAATTTTCTTTATCTCATAGAATCCATACTGTTCCATTTATTTTCTAATGTTGGTACCTCACCTGTTCCATTTTCAAGTAGTCCCATATAAAGGCTGATGACTTTTGCGAAAGCACCGTTTCAAAATTCGAGGAAAGGTTAAACAATCTCTTTGCACAATGACATGGTTTGTTTTTGGATCGGTTTCAATGTTTTTGTTCGTAATTAATTGTTTTAGCGTCTGCGCGTGACGCTGTTTGATTACGTACGCACACCATAGAGTCAATTTCAAAGTCGGAACTGACATTCACGTAGAAAATGTGGTCATAAATATAGTAACTAGCGCCATCATCCAAAGCAGTATTTCTAAAAGTGGGCAATAACGCCCCCTCGTGGGCTTTGGAGGCCTAGAGAGGGGCAGTTAAGGCCCCAGAAAAAAAACTAATATGCTATTGACATTTTTAAGGTGAAATAAAAATGGGGGGCGCTACTGATTTTGAAAGTGGGCGTTAGACGAAATAAGTTTGCAAACCTCTGATCTAAAGGAACTACGAGTATACGGTGATACGCAGTCTGGTGCAATGTGGGATAAGGCCGGATAGAAAATAGTCACATCTGGGCGACACAAGGAAGAAAGATTTTTAAAAATTTCTGTTGCAACGTGAATATGGACGTGACGTATATTTGTGTCTGTTGAGAGTGTGACTCATGGACTCAAGTCATTACTATTATATATCAATGCAAGACTAGACAAGGCAATGACGGCCGATTGGTGTAGTTGGTAGTGGCCATAGGTCCTGGGTTCGAATCCCGGTAGGTGCAAATATTCATGTGATGAATATCGATGTTTGTTTCCGAGTCATGGATGTTTATATACTTATCTATGTATATACCGTTGCTTAGTACCCACGACACAAGACCTTAGGGATCTTAGTTGGGACTAGGTCAATGTGTTGTGAAAAAAAAAAAAAAAAAGACTGAAAACTCATAAAAGAAAATAAATAAATTAGAAATCTCTGGGTGGCGCTGATCAAATGAAAAATCTTTAAAAATCTATCTGTAATATGTATCAGAGGGCTTAGTGCGAGTTTTCACTTTGCATTCGATTGCGTAAACGTAAACTATTCGACCAATCACGTCGTGCCGTTGTTCTCACTTTCATTACAACACGTCATCATGCCATAATGTGATTGGTTGGCTGTTTTACGTTTTTACGCGATCGAGTTCGAAGTGAAAACTTGCACTACGCCCTCAGACCTAGGTTCTTTGAGACGTGTAAGAATAAAAATGTTATTTCTATCATTTTGTCACCGCCAAAAGCAATGAACCCGAGACCCTGACTGAAACTGGTGATGTGGCGGAAGCACTCCATCATGGCAGTCACCGGAAGAACCAGATTTACCTTGTCGCTCTGTTTTCATTGAAAAATGTTTGCAATCATAATACTACAGTACCTACGTTTCAGAAAATAGTTCATTTGGAGATGTCGCTACAGTTGCTCTGTATATGACTACAATCATGACTTGTGTTACTGTACATAATACATACATACATACATAAAAATCATGCCTCTTTCCCTGCGGGGTAGGCAGAGATCATGGTTCTCCATTTGCTACGATCCTGACACACCTCTTTCGATTCATCTACTTTAATGATATTCTTCGTGCACGCTCGTCGGTTTAGGGTACTCTTGACCTGACCTTTCTCTAAATAATAATAATTGTAAATAATGTATTAAAATTAAATCAAAGCTAATACACATCACACACAATAGCCTAATTGCAGTCCACTGCTTGAAATGGCCTCCCCTAAGGCACGCCACAAGACTACTGCCATAGGGGGGTTTTTCCCATAGTCACCACGCTGGGCAAGCGGGTTGGTGACCGCAGTGTGATTTTCGGACTATGTTGTCAGTACGGGAGGCGCTACTGCCCACCTCCCGGAAACCCACGGGCAGTCAGGGGTGGTACAAACTTTACTCTGCCGGCTACACGCGGTTATTATTTACTCGTAGTTATAACTTAGCTCTGTGGATTTGTCATTTGTCGCGTAAATGTGAGACATCTCTCTCTCACCAAAGTCATGCTACGGGTGCAGGGACAGATGTAAGTGATTAGCATGTAAGTTACAAAGATAATATTTCAAAATACCTACTTTACTTTTTACCCAACTGCTGCAGAAGGAGGGTTATGTTCTTTGAGTACGTTTGTATATTTCTTTGGCACACTCCAGACTAAAATGCTCAAACTCGAGTCTAGGGTCTAAACGTGGTGAAGCATTTGTGCTTGAGAGGTAACATTAGATTCTTAGTCATGAGAGACACTGGGATCAAATCACGCAGTTGACTGTTTTTCTTTATTAAATAATTATTTCCCAAAATTGCCTTGCGGACAAGGCAAAAAGTTCAATGGAGAAATAAACAATTCACCCATCTATCTATATACATACAATAAAAATGTAACGGGTCGCTGTCTGTACATGGAAGATATACGAGATAAAATATTATAGGAGATCTTTATCAACGCAATAATACCCAAAAGAATGATTTTTAGAATCTTATGATGCAGTTTTCAGGAATATATTGTGACAGGTCACACTTAACATATAGGCTACTTTTCATCCCAGGAAAATGTTATTATCCCGGATAATTTCGACATTTTGTTTTTTCTGTAGTCCATGCGGACGGAGTCGCGGGCGTCCACTAGTAATAAATAAGACTTATCGGCTTATTAGCAAAGAACTGCAATAGAAAACAACATGTGACAGGACTTTGAACGTCAAAACCCAAACTGATTTATGATTTTCATTTCGCATTTATTTCGCTTTATGCCAAACGGTCCATAGGACGTTGACTTTCTCGTAAACACACCTGTTCCATTTTAAAATATAGCACAGCATTTATTTATGTTTGTACGTCTGTTTTATTAGATAAATAACTGTCAGATGATAGATTTTAGGGCATATTTTTCGGGAAAACATTACTTAAAAACTGTGATAAACTGTAGTGAGAGAAAACGTGGTCAGCGCCATCTAAACCATTACCTCAAATAATGTTTATTTATCTTTATGTCTAAGTCAAATTACGGCAGAGTAAAATAGCACCATCCCATGGCGTATCATAAGAGGCGATTTAGGGTTTCCTGGAGGTGGGCAGCAGTCACCAGACAACATAGGTAGTCGAAAATCACACTGCGGTCACCAACCCGCCTGCCCAGCGTGGTGACTATGGGCAAAACCCCCCTATGGCAGTAGCCTTGTAGCGCGCCCAGGGGGAGGCCTACGTCCAGCAGTTGACTGCAATAGGCGGATCTGTGTGTAAGAGTTATATAAATGAAATTGTATTAGGCGTTACAATTCGGAAGTTCAAACATTCACTATGGGTGCGCCCACCACCGGGCCTCTAAAACCCAACACATTACTTACACAGAATTAACTAGTAGAGGGTAGTTAATTCTGTGTAAGTAATGTGTTGGGTTTTAGAGGTTCATAATAATTAGTGGTTTACTAATTTACTAATTTCTATAATCCTGAGGATGCCACGGTTGTTGGCGAAACATATGTAGATTATTTATCTAGTTTTTGATTTCGGAATGGTGCAATGTATCGTCTTGCATGCTAGGTGCTCGGGTCTGGTTTCTCATGGCGATTGTAGTTAGTGCAAGCGCCTGTTGTCGCAATTATGAGTTATCAGATCCGAGGGTCAGTGGAGGGTGTAGGGCCCGGTGGTGGGCGCACCCATAGTGAATGTAAGAGTTATACTCGTATACCTGTTATCCCTTATCAAAAGTCATTGGGCATAATCAGACCCGGTTTTCGAAATATTTGCTACAAAAATCAAATTATTGGTAAATTATTGAGGGCTAGCCTACATTTCATTTTGTGTTGTTAAAAAAAAAACCGCGGGGATAGTCTGAAATACAACTATTGAAATTGAATTGAAATGTGTTTAAAAATATTACTTAATAGGTAGCATTCACTGCAATTGATGCCAGTGATGCAGCGTTTGATTTCCCACAATTATCGTACGAAGATTTAATTATTTTTACGCTGGGCAGCTATCACCTCAGGATAGCAAGATCATACGTCCATGAGCACATGCGACCAAATGGCCTATATGTATATCATCGAACTCTACCGGCACCACGAATTGGTCAACAACAGATCATTGATACGCGGTAGAATTCAGTCCCGACACGTCAGGAGTAAGCAGTATTATACATACATATTGGTGAACCCTACAAGAGAGGGCAGAGAGAGCATAGAAGACTATTACTGTTCTTGTATCCACGGCCGCCGAACTATCGGATGCTGCGCGCATATTGCCAGCATGGTGTATTTTTTATCTTGGGCCAGACACCAAGAACAAATAGATGCGCCAGCCATGTTCTTGGACAACACTATTGTGCCTGTTGATTTAAAAATGCATCAGATTATTCCTATCGTAATAGTTCATTACCTATCGTAATAGTAAGAGTACATTACCTATCGTAATAGTAAGAGTACATTACCGTATATCACTTACATTTTTTTTTTTAGCAGATGTCCATACTCTACATTGATGCGACATACCTATATATTCGTAAACTAGGGACGTTTATCTAAACATCCATACCAATTTTGTTTATGTAGGCCGTGGATATAGTTTTCATAGTAAGTTGCCCAGTGAGTAATAAGTTTTTATCTTTTAGATGCCCTACAGACTTGTATTGTTAGAACCAGCAGACGAACATGACGAGTTCAATTGCTCCACCGTGTGATCAAGACACACATTCAATTCAATGCAAATAGTCGAAAATGTCTTATCATTACCGTATATCACTTACATTTATTTTTTTCAATTTTTGGGCAGATTCCCATACTCTACATTGATGCGACATATATATTCGTAAACTAGGGACGTTTATCTAAACATCCATACCAATTTTGTCTCTGTAGGCCGTGGGTATAGTTTTCATAGTAAGTTGCCCAGTGACCTTTATTGCGAAGCTTTATAAAACTAAATCTATGTAGCCTACATAATGTAGGCACCTAAAAAAGCACAAAAATCGATTACCCATATTCACATCTACAGTTTTTTTTACCACTAAACACGCAATTTCCTTTTTTTTATATACCTATCTATTTTTTAATTGGAATACTTGAATAGCTACATAACACACATTGCCATGATCAACCATGGGGAATACCAGTGAGCTATTACATAACATCGGCCATTTTTACTTGGGGGCGTGGCTTAGATCACCAATTTGCTACGGCTATTGGCCGTGACCCTATCAAATATCATTGTGATAACGTTATGCAACAGTGCAATAATTTAATTTTTGATAAAATCTTGTAATTATAACATTATACACATGGATACAATGTTCTTAAATCAGTACGAAGAGTAACGAAAAAGCGTTTCTCCTTTTTTGTTAGACTGTGCTTGCTATATTACGTTATATTGTCAAAATTTTTCTGTGAAATGGCATATAAATATCGCTCTTCCTAAATTAAAAGAATAAACTTGTAAGTGTGTCACGTATTTAAAAGCTAATATCATATTTAAATAATATTTACCGTTAACTTCCTAGTAGGCCTTACTAGTTATCCATAAGCACTAAACAGCTGAGTAAATAAAATAATTTCTCCGTCACGAGATAAACGATTATAAGCTCCAATTTTATTCACACCTTTTAGTGGATCCTGTGCTGATGCGAGGCTTCACTAGAATACATCAGCTGCATCTCCTTCCGTAATGCCGTAAGATTCGACTCAGGGACTCATGGCGTTCTTTTGGCCTAAGCCATAACTAATAATTTACTTAGGTACATCTGTCATCTAACGCTATACTAAACGTGGCTTTGGGATCCAGCAGTTCTGGTTACCCCATTTCCGGAACACGGCCGTGTGTATACATATACAGAGTGTTTTTTCGTGGGTACGTACTCTATACATGAAATAAAGTAAGTTTATGCCAAAAAAATGCTGGGAAACAAGTTATTTTTTTAGATTTTTTTTTAATTACTTGCTCGGACGAAATTTACAGTGTCCAGTTTTTATGCTAGTTTTTTAAGATATTAATTTAATAAAAATCTTGCTACACGCGTCAATGTGCATTTATGCAGAAAAACGAAGTCTATTTACTCTACTTTGGACCCTAATATTTTGGAAACCAGACACTTCCCAGGTATGGTTCCATGGAGATAAATGATCGTGATGATAAGGAGATTCCGTAGTTTTCGGGAACGCTGACGACCAAAAATCACCCTGTATAAATCGAATTGATATGCGAGCATAAAACCGTCCTCAGCCATGACAAGTTTGGCATAGACATCGCATATCAATAGCTCGATGCTCGATATCGTCAGGTCGTTGTCCTTTTTATTATTAGACTGCGAAATTAGCGTTAATGTAGGTCATGGAACGTGATACTCGGATGGGTATAGTTACATTTTTAAATATCTAAATCTGCCCCCCTAGCATGACCACGCATCGTGGATATCGTATCGTCTCTATACAAAATTCTACATGGCGGCTATATTTATCGTATTTTGACAGGCTAAATGCCGATAAATCAGTTTATCATATCGTATTTCGCAGGTCATGCTAGGCTTGCTGGGGGGTTGGAATATGTGACAGATTTAAAAGTGACAGCGAAAATTGCGAAGTTATTGCAACATTTCGACCCATTGCGTTTAGACTTTATCACGTCATTTTACTGAACGCTAAATGAAAGCTTTCTTTGGATATACTTATAATAATTTTGCGAGCGATAGCGAAGTTCGTATAGTTATCGAAACAGTTTCTGTAATGGACCTTAGACAAAGTAACTTTCTCGATCGAATCGATAGAGGTTCGTCACCGACATGTTTGCTCCAATAGGATTTTCGCGCGTTCGTCAAATGACGTCATGAAGCCTAAACGCTATTTATGGAATGGTTTCGATAACTTCGCGAACTTCGCTGTCACTCCGTTCATTGCGTCTATTTCCGTGGAAATTTTGTTGAATCCTTCTTATCTTATGCCTACGTCACACAAAGAACACACCCTCTATAAGCTTCAGGTCTCTAAGATCAGCGGTTTAGGTTGTGCGTTAATCCGGCAGTCATTCAGGACTATACAGGCTGTAAAAAGACAACAATGTTTTTTCAATACCTCGTATTCTTTGTAAGGTTACGATCATTTTCTTCTATGGAACCAACCCTGGGAAACGACAAAAAAAAATATGAAAAAATACGGTCATTTTATTGCAAGCAATGTATTCGTTTGATGCGTAAAGTACAAATATACCCACAAACCTAAATTATAACATTTTGACATGGTATCTTTGAAAAAAATGTTTGTTTACCGATTTCAGATGGATTTATGTAAAAAAAAAATGATAATATTAATGTAACTTTGGACCTCAATATCTTGGAAACCCGTGGTTTTCCAGCGGTGCTTCCATAGAAAAAAATGATTGTGATGTTACAAAGAATACGAGATATTAAAAGAACAACGTTGTCTTTATACAGGTGTTTTTTCGTTGCTACTCTTAACGAAGGGTACGTACAGTATACATCAAATAAAGTAAGTTTACGCCATAAAAATGCTGGGAAAAGATGTTTATTAATTTAAAAAAAAATAGATATGTAAATAGCCCACTAAAAGCTTTCGACCTTAACATACCCCTTTTGTTACACCCTGTAAATTTTCCAACTGTATAAATTGAAATTAATTAATATTGAATCCTGATGATGCCACGGGTGTTGGCGAAACATATGTCGATTAAAATTTTAATTGGTTTTCGGATTAGCAGCCATGTATTTATGGTTGCATGCTAGGTGCTTGGATCTGGCTTCTCGTTGCGACTGTAGTGTCTTGTGTTCGTGATCATGAGTCGGCAGATCCGAGGGTCAGCGGAGGGTATAGGGCCCGGTGGTGGGCGATCCCTCAATTGAAATTAATTAACCTTATAGATTAAAACAGTAGGTATGTTACATATAAAAAGTTTGACCCTGCTCCAAACAAAGTATTAGCAATATTTACAAACTGCCAGGGTTGCCAGCATTGAAGGTAAACACTGCCATTTCAAGGCGCCATACTTGATAGGTGTCGAGTGATAGCTGGCAACACTCATCATCACGTGACCTATTGATTTTCGATCGGTTCAATATTATTGTGTGATGAATATATGAGCTAAGGTAAGGAGTGATGCGTTCATCTTGCTAAAATCAGTAAATGGCTAATTTTCTGTTTTACCTGACTGCACTAAAAGGACGGTTACCTATGTTTTTCTAGTGCACTTATGTATATTTCTTTGACACGCTTTAGAGCAGAGGTTTGCAAACTTATTTCGTCTAACGCCCACTTCGAAAATCAGTAGCGCCCCCCATTTTTATTTCACCTTAAAAATGTCAATAGCATATTAGTTGCGCTATTTTTTTCTGGGGCCTTAACTGCCCAAAGACTGCTCTAGAAGCAGGGGTCTCCAAACTTTGAAGCCTTAGGGCCATAATATTTTTTTGGTATGTTCAAGGGCCAAATCAATTTTTTTTTGGCCACCTAGTAAACACCCGAAACCGATGAGCATGTATGAATAACTTAATGAATGTGAAAGAGGTAGGATATGTGGAAAAGTATAATAAATGTAGATCTGTGGTCTCTGCCTACCCCTATTGGACAAAGGTGCGAGGTTATACATAATAACCTATCTATAGGTATGTATGTAATTTGTTTTTAGTTGAATGGGACCAAGGAAGGTTAAAACCCAGTTAGAACCGGTAGATGGGGTTAAATCAGGTTCCAATATACGCAGCTCCTGATGGCAATCAGAGAGTACCTACCTACATACGTATAGGTATATGTAGGGAATGATTGAAAATAACCAAATAGACAATTTTAATTATTCAATAACTTCTATCCTGTTCTGGGAGTGAAAAAATCACACACTTCCCAGAAAAAAAAAGTATAATACGACAGCTGCTTCTCTTGCCGGGCATACTGTACAGTGTACAAGTCAGTAGAGGGACAAGAGGGTCTTGGTGTTTTGTAGGCGATGGGCTGACCACCTGTCACTACTAACCGAACTTGTACATCTCAACTATACCCTCAAAATTGGTCAGAAGTGGCACCATGTGGTTCTATCGGCCCTTGGTACTCTGCCTACCCCGTAAGGAATAAAGGCGTGATTATATGCTTGCATATGCAATAACTTTTTGGTAGTCATTTAAATTACTTATAAGTAATTAAATAGAAACAAACTTTCTATACAGACTTTGAACACCCCGATACGATAATACCTATAGATAGAGCATTTAACAAATAAATAAATCAAAATCCATTAGAAAACCGTAATAAAATCCCATTTTTCAAACACCGCACACTCTGCACACCTACACAATTTCAGAACGCGGCCAGTAAAAAAAAACTAATAATAAACGCGGGAAAACGTAAACAAAATGGCCGCGTCTGCATTATTTTGAAGATTATTTTGCAATATGAGGAATCTGGCTTCCATCCACCGGCATCCGCTATGCAATCGCTTACACAAACTAAAACGAAGAATAAAATAAATTATAGTAAAACGTTAACGCCTTGGATTTTTTTTCAAGAATGGCATTGATAATTAAAGCAAGTGGACCACCATTTCCTACAGATCAGATACGGATGCGATTCGATTTTTAACTTAACTATGCTCAAGCTAAGAAGCAAAAGGCGTCATAATCCATAACAAAGAGTTAAAAGAGGTTATTTTATTATAAAAGGTAAATAAAAGTAAAAAAGTAAATTCAAAGTAAAATAAAACTACAGAGACCACAAAAACATATTTTGTCTAAGCAAATGTGCAAATGACGAATTCGGTATAAGTTTATGGCATGTTTTATTGATTTTATGGCTTAATTCAGTTGGAATATCTTCCAAGAAATAATTTTACAGCTGTAATTCGCGTATTTCTAATTGCGAGATGTTAAATTTGATGATTGGTTAAGGAAATTACGTTTTGCAAATGTACCTAAAGCTTTGAGAGATAGAGGGGTCATACGATGTGTTTTTGGGTTTACATGGTATACATACAGGATGTTTTTTCGTTGCCACCCTTAACGAAGGGTACGTACTATACAGGGATTTGGTATCTCCTCTGTACTATATACATCAAATAAAGTAAGTTTATGCCAAAAAAAATGCTGGGAAATGATGTAATATTTTTGAATTTTTTTTTATTACTTGATCGGGCGAAATTTATAGTGTTCAGTATTTATGCTAGTTTTTTCATAGACAGATATTAATTATTTCTCCTGAAAAAATGTTGCTACACGCATCAATGTTCATTTATGCAGAAAAACGTAGTCTATTTACTTAACTTTGGACCCTAATATTTTGGGAACCAGACACTTCCCAGGTATGCTTCCATAGAGAAAAAATTATCGCGATGATGAGGAGATTCCGTAGTTTTCGGGAACGTTGACGACCAAAAATCTAATATACCTATACACGCTGTGTTCCCTAATGGGCTAGCCAGAACTGCCTGCAAGTTAAGACCAGTGACATGTTGCTTGTTCTTCTCCTTAAAGACCACTCCTGAGTTCCTTACGACATGCACGGAAGGAGATGCAGCTGATGTATTCTAGTGAAACCCTGTCTTAGCATAAGAGGAGTGCAGGGGAGAAATAACATCTGACCATATACTAAGTTACACATGATCCATCCACACAGTAAATATAGTGTAGGTAATGATAAATAGAATAAAAATAATCAAAGGCTATGATTGCTATGATCTTACGTCGCACATCGTAGTGTAAGTTCCTTGTTTGTCTGATTGTTTGACAGCGATTTATTATTAACATGCTCTGATGTTTTTGACACAGACAAACTTACTGCTAGACGATAAATAATAAATTGTGAAGATTAAAAAGCATTTAAAAAGAAACATGATAATAGCTGTCAAAATAAAGTGACGTTTACACACATTTTATCCAAGATGGCGGATGTAGTTGCAAATACGGCCACGTTATTTATGTATGCAGTTATACAAAGGCTTGGCTAGCTTATCAACCTCTGATGACTTTATAATTGATAGAGCCTGTGTAATAATTTGGCATCAATATATGGTAAATAATAATAAATCGAGTGAAAATATTTTGCTGATATGAAATAAGCTGATTATTTATTTGCTCAGAACATGATACAATAAAGTTATTGTTGCATTATTAAATCAGAGACATGAATCACAAAACTGTTTCACCAAAAAAAATGTGACATGCAAATATTTAATTTATTTTACAACATACATCAAAATTTATTTATAAGTAGTTACATACTAAAGGCAATAAATAATCCGCCAGTTCTTTTACTCCTGCACAAGAAGAAAGATAAAGAAACAAAGTGACAGGGTTTTTATGTTTACCTTGCATTACATGTATACAGTGTCCTTTATAATTCATGGTTGCGTTCACTTTTGAGATTTTAAGTAGCGACGAGAATCGTTATTCATTGGTCCATGTTGGTCCAACATAACATCTCTTGCAGATTTAATTTAAAAAGGTAGATTTAATTTAAAAACAAATCACATACTTGAGCCTACTTATAACGTTTCCTAAAATATATTCACAAGCTTAGTCCGCTGAACTTTATAGCCTATGTGCTAGCTATCTAACTGCCAAGTTTCATTAAAATTCGTTCGGATATTTGAGTTTTTGGCCAAATGTCAAGTTACTTGGTAAGTGGTCACGCGTTCAAATCTCTCATGTTGTTTTTATTAAGCTATGCAAGATATCATTTTGGAAAAAAATAAAACAATAGATAAAAAAAATTGAATTCCTTATGTACAATCGATGTACTTATGTCGTTTGTACATACAAACTACCTACTTACAAGAATGATAAAAAATGTTTAAAAAAAAAATACCGTCGCTTTTATAAATCCGCTATATATTTATAAGTTTTCCAGATTAAAAGTTGATTTATATACTTAATAAATTTCATCAAAAAGAGTAAGTGTAGTGAACTTGAAAATGTCGACTTTGCCACCAACGTGAGGGCATTTCGCCAATATCTTCACTAATTTAAAACTTCACAAAGTGTTATAAAGTTTAGTTTCGATATAAGAATATCGAACTCCCCAACAAGTCTAAAATTACGAGCATTAACAACCTAGGTACATGAAAAGGACAATTTTTTTGCCGCACGTCACCAAAAACAAATCAACAAAACAATACTTACTTACCCATTCAAAATCATGATCCAACACCTATAGCACTCAAATGTTTTGTCTCAAAAATTTGAAAAAAAAAACACAAAAACCGTCTGCTCACTTTGGAACGGGGCACTTCTGGTTATTTTGGTTTTTTTAAAATGGCGGACGTATCGCGGCGATTCGCGTGCTATGCGCGCTCGTACCGTGCGACGTCTGAAAACTGTTTTATGATGCTCTGAAGTCTGTGAAAGTAAATCGGGTTTGTGTAAATATAAAATTCTGACAGGGCTGGCGGTGGTCGATGAAAATTATCGATAGTTTTGAAAGCTTGCTTGCGCGTGCGCCTCGGATGTAAAGTTTATCCGAATTTATTGGTAATTTGCATAGGTAGGTAGATTATAATTATCTGCTTATAATTTTCTGTGATCCATCATGAGTCAATTTAAAAGACAATCACTAATTTCACTACCTTCTCGATCTGTAGGCTAAACTAAGAAGATTCTTATACCCAAATATATAATATTTTGTGGGTAGCAAAAATACCTACCAACAGAGCTTGATTTATTATATTAAATACTACAACTTACAAGCTAAAGTTTCACAATAAATTTTATCAAGGAAAGGTAGAAACTCAATCAAGAAAGATAGAAGCAGAAAGCTAATTTAACAATCATTTTCTAAACTTCTGAAATACCAGGCGCCTACTTTGAAATTGAGTTTAGAATTTAAGGCTTACGAGAAGAAAAAATAAAAGTGGAACCACAGAATAATAGAAATCTCTAAGGTACCTATAAGTACGCATTTGTACATCTTCCTTGTCATAAACTTTATTTGTGAAAACTTTACAGTGTACCTACAATAAAGTACCTATACCTAATAACAATTAGGAGCCAAGCTACGTGCCAACCATAATTCTATTTATTCCTCTGTATGTTCTGCTCAGCATGGCTACCCTATTCTACTCGTCATTTTTCGATAAATCGTCTTTTATCGACACCAAAACTATCGACAACACCCATCCCTAGCTCACAGTACATAAGTCAGTAACACCTGCCCGTTTCTCCGAACCAGTCTCCGAACACACAATTGTTTATTTTTGAAGAACAGGCTCGCACAGCGTACGCGAATCACCCGACAATTTTACAGCAGTTGTCCAGAAAGTCTTGGAATGGAACTAAACGTTTTGCTTTTAGAAACTATCTCTCTGACCCGTTAATAATGCGATAGTGGCGCCATCGCATGTAAAGACTTTTTAGACATATCGCTTTTTAGGATATAAGGAAGTATAATTTCTATGTCCCGGTTTACTTATGTCTAGGTTTTTAAATGTGTTTCCTACGCTTTTCCGGAATTCTACGGGAACAATAATATTAATTTGGCAGGAAAACTGTTTGTGGGTCTGGTATTGCTTTTTAAATGTCTAGGGAAATGTGGGTAGATGACTGTTTTGTTATTACCCCACTGCGCTAGAAGGAGGGTTATGTTTTTCGAGTGCACGTATGTATATTTCTTTGGCAAGCTCTGGAGCCTAAACGGCTTGTCGTATTTGAGATTGAGAGGTGTCATTAGATTCTTCTTAGTGGTGAGTGTGGTTATTTATATTTATTTGTTAAAACTATAATTTTGTATCTCCCTCTTCTAATTGCCCTTTTTTTTCCTCGCCGCGGACGCTGGCCACGTGTGCTTTCCCCCCGCCCTACTCTGCCAGTTTCCCAACGGTCGCCGGTAATGACCCGCGTCTCGGCAAGTGAATTTTGTGTGTGACAAACTGACCTACCCAAAGGAGTGCCCTTCGTACCAGTGCAGAATACCTAAATTGGATTGAAGTGAAAACCCCATAACCCTACGAGAGATTACGCGCGGAAGAAGAAAGAACGAAACCCCACAGGTGCCCTTTCGACTTACTTACCTATTTCTAGAACCTTCCCCTTGGCTTCTTGAACATTTACAAAGGATCAAAATTATAGATAGGTACACTCTAATTAATTATTTTGGAAGTCGCTTAAGCTTATAATGGAGACCGCGCCTTAGCAAGCGTACGCCATCCGGCCAGATAGACCGAGATGACTTAAAGAGGGCGGCTGTTAGTGACTGGATGGCGAAATCGGAAGATAGAGCTTTGTGGCGTGTTTTTGGCAAGGCCTAACGTCCAGCAGTGGACTGCAATAGGCTGATGATGATGAATGATAATATACAAAGATTATGATGAAGTCTGAGTGCTTCGGTGGGAGTATTGCGATAACGAAAGTCAATACGAAACAGTCATACATTGCCTAAGTTTAGAAGGTATTTCGCTAGAGCCTCGTTCTCGGCTTGGGCTACTGAAGACGCAATAAAAACGTTAAAACTATGTTTAGGCATAGGAGGTTTTTATGTTAAGGTTACTAATTCAAAATCTATGTACTAAATTACATACATACATATCTACAGGATGATTTTTGGTCGTCAACGTACCCGAAAACTACGGAATCTTCTCATCATCACGATCATTATTCTCAATGCAAGCATACCTGGGAAGTGTCTGGTTTCAAAAATATTAGGGTCCAAAGTTGAGTAAATAGACTGCGTTTTTCTGCATAAATGCACATTGACGCGTGTAGCAAGATTTTTTCACGAGAAATAATTTAATATCTGTCTATGAAAAAACTAGCATAAACCCTGGACACTATAAATTTCACCCGATCAAGTAATTTAAAAAAGGAATTCCAAAAAAATTTACATCGTTTCCCAGCATTTTTTGGCATAAACTTATTTTATTTGATGTATAGAGTACGTACCTACCCTTCGTTAAGGGTGGCAACGAAAAAACAGCATGTATAGTCACGCCCATTATCACCCAAAGAAATTGGGCAGAAGTGTGCAAATCACACACCCTCATTTCACCAGTTAGCCTATCAAGTCCCACATGGTAAGCGGTGAGCCTACCGCCGCTTTTAGGGCACAAATGCAACTATCTAGCGACCGGTAACGGATCCAATAGGAAATATTTCCGTGCTATTCTAAATAGGTATTACAAGCTATCAGCGTCAGAGCCTTGTCCGTTAAATAGCAGGGTGCACCACGGGCAGGTCAGGTTGACTTTGGGTCCTTGGTATAACTCGAGCCCACTTACATCCTATTACTTTGTGGCAGCCAGGCAAACATTGATGTAGAGGCCCTTTTTAGAGAACTATAATATGGTGTGGGATACACATGGCGGATACCATCGCCGGCCGCACAATATGATACACCCGGCAATGGTCCCCGCCATGTGCAAGACTATTGGAGTGCAGATCTATGTCATGCGATGGAAACAAAGGTCATGGGCTATGGGGCTGAATATTGGGTGGGGTCGGGTAACTGGGCTATTGAAAGAGACTAACGGACGCCTGCCATTACAACCAAGTCTCATAAACATAATTGTTTGGTGGCAGGCGGTGACTCGCCGACTCATTTGATGGGCCCCCGGCCCCCTGAAACGGCCGCACGCATGGAGCGGACTTCAGTCAGACCATGATTCTGAGGTGGGAAACACTGAAAATATTCACAGGAAAATTCCAAAACTTTCCGACATATTTTGGTTCGTTTAATTAGGTCTTAGATAATGACTTAAAAATAAAATTTTAACCAAAAGACGATTTGAAAAATCGTTGCCCTCTTAAAAGTTCAAATAACTGATCAACCCTAGAGTCACAAGTGATCCAAAAAACAGCAATGTGTCACACAATAACCAATAAGCTTATTTAATTAGTCACAGGATCGCCAGATACAATTGGCGCGGAAAGAAAAGATTAGATACTGATAATCAAATCAAAAATACATTTCCCGCGAGTAATAACACTGTCGTATAACTCAACACATTGGTACTTGTTCACCATTTCAGTATTTGCCTGGCTGTCACCCACACCCTGTATTACTGGGCATTATTGTTTCCTAAAATAAACGTATTTACGGCGAATAGTAGGTACGAACGTAATAACTATATAGGTGTACCTACCTCCTACCGCGTACGGTTGTTTAAAAATAGGTTCGTTATAAATAGGTCACTGTGTAGCCATGGACGGAAGAAGGAAGTACCTTTAAGTAAATTACTTCTGGAAATATAGTCATACCTACTACTAATTATAGGTAGGTAAGTAAGTATGTACTATATTTTAGATATACATACATACATATAATCACGCCTTTATCCCTTACGGGGTGGGCAAAGCACCAAGGGCCGATAGGACCACATGGTGCCACTATGTTTTAGAATTTAAGAAATTATGTAAACCCAATGAAGCAGTGGTAAGTAGTAACATTTTCTACAGACATAAAATATCTGCTGATTATCTTGGAACTTCTCTAGATTACATCAGCTGCATCTCCTTCCGTGCATGTCTTAAGAGTCGACTAAGGAACTCAGAGACGTTCTCTCAGGCGATTTTCTAGCAACTTGTGATCTTTTAAATCTATACCTACTAGCTATTGCTAAGCGTGTAGAACATGATCCTGCAGTTGTGGCTACCCCAAGGGAACACAGCTGTGTGTTTTATTTATTTTTTTATAAAGGCAACACAACAGACACAAAGTAAAAATATTGAACATCTCAGAATTGTACAGTTTTTACCCTAACTTAGTGTCCTAGGCGTGTATGATCGAAACAGTAACATTACAAAAATTATACTAAATATTCCTGCTACCACTGTTATATACCTACTACATACTATGTGCAACTAAGCAACTGCAATAAAAAACAAGACTGAATGTAAAATACAGTTACGTTCATGTACATGACGTAGGTAGTGCTGAGGATGCTGTGGATATTTTTTTTGTAGTGATTCACATTGCAATTAAAAATATCAAGTTCGTCGTTATAATCAATCTCATTATACCTCCGACACGTTCTAGCTAGAGGGTTCCAGGACGAGATAGGTATTATTCTTGTAAATAGGTAGCACAAAAGTAGGAAGACGGCGTCGAGGATTGTATTTAGTATTCATTTGTAATTGAGAAAGCAATGTGGGGGATTCTATCTTTGCGTGAAGCAGTTTAATGTTATGTATGATATGTAACTTCGTACCTTCTATGCTGCTCTGGGAGTGAAAAAGAAAACGTACAATACTACAGCTGCTTCTCTTCCCGGGCATACTGTACAAGTCAGTAGAGGGACAAGAGGGTCTTGGTGTTTTGTAGGCGATGTGCTGACCACCTGTCACTACTAACCGAACTTGTACATCTCAACTATACCCTCAAAATTGGTCAGAAGTGGCACCATGTGGTTCTATCGGCCCTTGGTGCTCTGCCCACCCCGTAAGGGATAAAGGCGTGATTATATGTTTATGTATATATAACTAAGGCTTATATGTAACTAAGGCTGGCTTTCCAACATATTATTATATGCTATGTGTGCATTTTGCCGCGTGGTGCCGGCAGAGTAGAGTTTAGTACCACACCATGCCTGCCAGTGGGTATCGTGTAATTAGAGCTGTGGTAATCGGACAAGTATTTAAAAAATCGATTCTAAAATGCCTCTTTTGTCTGATCACACCGCCTTAACGTAAAGTAGCCAGCCAATAACATTATAGCGTTATGACGTCAACAAATAGAGATCTGTAAGCGAAGTGAGGTGGACTTCGAGCTCGAAAGAAGAGAAGAGAAGATTGTCCAGCTCCAATTAAAGCTCACCTCCCTGGTAAATAACAAGCAAATGTAAATATTTCACACGTTTCTGCGGGATATAGCGGGAAATCGTAAAAGGTGTTTATATTTGCACGTTCGGGAAAAAGGGCTGGAAATAAGTCGTAGCTCGTTTTTTATTCACCAATTTACTGACTTCGAATTTAGTACAATAGGGAATATGCACTTATTTTTTTTAATGATTTGAAATTATTATTTACATGACCACAAATGCAATTTTGTACGTAGTTGTCCTTCTTCTCCGCTAGGAGTACCTATATATGTTGAGTTTGACCGATTTGATGAGAGAAAGATCAACATGTTCAAACATTATAAAATTATTAATAAAGAAATGGAAAAAATTCCTCATCCGGGTGGGAATCGAACCCACGACCTCTGCATTCTGTGCCTGAGCCACCATTATTTGGTGCACACAGATTTTGACGTCACATTTCATTCATGATTATTCCGAGCAATAGTGTTGCGTTTCAAGTAATTTCAATTTCCCTCTTATTTAATGCACTTTTCCGTAATGATTTTCTTATATAAAAACGCAATGAAATAAAAAAAATATTAATATGTACGTAAATCTCAATGAATAAAGATTATATACAGGGTGTAACAGAAAGGGTATGTTAAGCGAAAAGGTATGTAAATAGCCCACTATAGAGAACCTATCTACAAAATTTGAGACTCGAAATCACATTTTTATTTTTCAAGATTGTATGAAAATTCCTGAGATATTCAAAAATTCTCCATAAAAAGGGAAAAGTCCGAAACATCACATTGCGGTCACCAACCCGCCTGACAAGCGTGGTGACTATGGGTAAAACCCCCCTATGTCAGTAGCCTAGTGGCGTGCCCTGGGGGAGGCCTACGTCCAGCAGTGGACTAGGCTGAAGAAGAAGATTCCGATGTACAAGGTAAATTTTGTCACCATTATAATATTTCCTATTCTGATGCAGGGCTTCAATAGAATACATCAGCTGCATCTCCTTCCGTGCATGTCGTAAGAGTCGACTAAGGAATTCAGGGGCGTTCTCTCAGGCGATAAGAGCAACTTATTACTGTACATTAACATCTACGAGTATCCCCGCTAAACGTGCTTGTGGGATGTAATTTTTAAACACTGTCTAACTTAAGATGCTGTTCTTTTAACACCGTAAAGCTTTAGCATAAGATCAGTGGTCATTATAAAAAGCGAAATAAATTTTCCGGTTATAGTAGGTAGGTATATTATGTTAAGTAGTTGATTCTCATTGTATATTAAAAACTGAGCCACGTGACTGTGAGTACAAACACATACGTGTTTATTGACCGTTTCCATTGAACTAAGACGAGACGTTTAAAAAAAAAACAAGTTGACGTATCGTACCCTACCCTTTGGACATAACATTTATTATTACAAAAGTTTTTAAATAATCTTTAACGGTCGCAGAGATAGCACAAATCTTCACATATAACCGGCCCCCTAATTACCTAATTTGCAATAGCAAAGCCGAAGCAAAGCGATAGCGAAAATTGTACAATATTTGCCTTAAAATGTCAAAGTTCCTTTGAAATTAATTTGACGTATAATACGAATTTGACAAGCAATCAGCGATTTTTTAACAATTTTCGCTATCGCTTTGCTTTTGCTAATTAGGTAATAAGGAGGACGGGCTTCACTAGACATACATCAGCTGCATCTCCTTCCGTGCATGTCGTAAGAGTCGACTAAGGAACTCAGGTCGTGTCTATAATATGCAGGTATATATAATATAAAGATAAATAAAGTCATATTGTGGTAAACAGAATTATGTGTAACTAATAAACTACATAGTAGTCGCTGTTTTATCCATATGTTTTAAAATAACACAAATGAATATGGTCCGTCCTCATTATTACCTAACTAGCAAAAGAAAAGCGATAGCGAAAATTGTACAAAAATCGCTGATTGCTTGTCAAATTCGTATTACGTAAAACGAATTTCAAAGTAACTTTGACATTTTAAGGCGAATATTGTACAATTTTCGCTATCGCTTTGCTTCGGCTTTGCTATTGCAAATTAGGTAATCAGGGGGCGTTTCTCCGTATAGTTCCGTTGGATGATGAGTATGACCACATACACTGCATACAAAAAATGTTAATTATTTCCGAAATCAGGCTTAGGATTTATTGTATGAAACGGAAACTATACTTATTTTAGTTATTAGAGATAAGATTTTATAAGGTAATTTTATACGTAAAGCTAATTACTGTGTACCTAAATATAACAAAAGCTAAATCTATATTTCTCTAATTACTACAAAATGATAAGACAAATAAATAACTGATTGATTGATGGTGGCTTGATAACATATTAAAAAATACTTATCATTCATCTATCTACACAATTGACTGTTTACCGCATCTTTGCTTGTGAAGTTGTCAGAGAAAATATTAGATTTTGATTCCTTTAAAATTAACGAAGATTGTAAACAAATAACGGATAACGATTAATGTAGTTAACTAAGTAGTTACTCTACCATTCCGTTTGCCCCAACTTACATTTAGTTTTAACTTACATTTACTTAGTAGGTACTTAGGTATACAGGTGATTTTTGGTTGTCAACGTTCCCGAAAACTACGGAATCTCCTCATCATCACGATCATTTTTCTCCATGGAAGCATACCTGGGAAGTGTCTGATTTTCAAAATATTAGGGTCCAAAGTTGAGTAAATAGACTGCGTTTTTCTGCATAAATGCACATTGACCATGTAGCAAGATTTTTTTACGAGAAATAATTAAATCTGTCTATGAAAAACTAGTATAAACACTGGACACTATAAATTTCGCCCGATCAAGATTTTTTTTTTCAAAAAAATTTACACCTGTCAGCATTTTTTTGGCATAAACTTACTTTATTTAATGTATAGAGTACATACCCTTCATTAAGGGTAGCTACAAAAAACACCTGTATAAGAATTTCCTGCGAATAATATTTATTCCGCGTAAACAAAATTGTGTTCGTTTCATATTACTCATATTCATATAAAATATCTCATGATAAGATATAATTATAACTGTAGTTACTTCAATATCGTATTATCTCAGCGTAGTATTATCCGAGATTAAAAGAGCAAACATAATATAATACACACCACTACAATCCCAATAAATAAAAAGAAAACAATCACGAAGATATTCTACAGCAGTGGTTCTCAAAGTGGTCCAGATGGACCCCTAGGGTCTACGTTGGCGTGAAAAAATGGGGTTTCACAATTTATTCATATGTAGTGCAGGTCTGTAGGTGGTCCACCAGAACCAGTTAACTTTTGAAAGGGGTCTATGAAAAAAAAAGTTTGGGAACCCCTGTTCTACAGCCACCTTTAGTATAGTACGTCGATGACAAGCTCATCTAAAGAATGTCATGTTCCTTAGTCGACTCTTACGACATGCATGAACGGAGTTGCAGCTCTCATGTTTTCTAGAGAAACCACGCATCAGCACATGCAGGTACAAACAAATATGCAAATATACATACTTATACATAAATATAATCACGCCTTTATCCCTTACGGGGTAGGTAAAGCACCAAGGGCCGATAGAACCACATGGTGCCACTTCTGACCAATTTTGAGGGTATAGTTGAGATGTACATGTTCGGTTAGTAGTACAAACAAACATAATCAACTTTATTACATGAATATAGATAGATAGATACACAGCTTGATAATGGAAACGCGCTATCTCAACGCACACATCAACAAACCATAAAATTGATCCCAATTATACAGTTGTCTTCGTTCTTATTACACGGTGATAGTTATTATTTTACTGTGGCACAACCGCAAATTAAAAGTCATCGTATGTCGATGATAATTTATTAGGTAAACCGTAATAGCAGTAGTTGTACGAGATTTGCCGTGCAGTGTGGTGTGTTTGGGTTAAAACAGATTATGTAAGTAATATTTACAATTTACATTTTGGTATCGTAAGCGATTAAGGGTTTTCGGGAGGAGGCAGTAGCGCCTGGTGACTATGGTCAAAAACCCGCGGGCTATGTGTCGAAGGGATATTTTAGAATACGCCGTATCACAAATCGGCTAGGCTTTTTGAATAATACTTATAGCTAGGTTTTGGAGAGACCTCGGTTTTTAGCACTTTGTCTGCTTTAATTAATTAGGTTAGGCTATCTACGTACATCAAAGCGAACAAAGCGAGCGTGTCACGGTAGCGGCCGGTGAAGTACTGCAAAGAAAATTGAGGGAAAACTTGCTACAGATTTGCCAAGGAATGTACCTAGAAGATAGTATGTGTCAATTTGCTAGCTCTCATCGATTGGGGACTTCCTTAACTCGTACTTACGACTAACTTTTTAACTCTTTTAATTGATTTACTTACCTATATTTCTGCAGGTCTAGATCAGGAATGAAATGGCGTCGTCCAGCGTCGGTACCTGTTGGACAAGTGTGGAGCCGCTTCAAGGGGAGGGAGAGGGATGGTGTACCAGCAAAGATGTACGTTTTACTGCTTTTTTCATACCTGCCTGTGGATGAACTAAAGATACTCTGGTTCTCTGGTTACCATCGGTGTTATTACAAAATTTTTAGCATAAACGATGATTAAATTCTTTTGAATAGCATGTCATGTGTTGTGGCTACTACAACTGACATCCCTACAACTATCCCTGACAACATGACCCGCACTGGACCAAAATGGTACATAGTCTGACCAATGAGTAGTAGATATTATGTAATGCTAGCGGCCGCCCACGGTTTCGCCCGCGTGAGAGTGCATTACTCCCATGCGAAGCCGAGGAGGGTCCCTAGTATACATTATAAACCTTCCTTGTGAATCACTCTATCTATTAAAAAAAACCGTATCAAAATCTGTTCCCTAGTTTGAAAGATCTAAGCATACATAGGGACAGACAGCAGAAAGCGACTTTGTTTTATAATACTCGTATGTAGTGAGTAGTGATAGCCAAGTTCTTGTTTAGGTAATTGAGGTAGGCCTAGACGTATATGTTCAGCAGTGGACTTTATATGATATCTCAACTGATATTATAATATCCAAAAATACGGGCTTCTGTCTTTGGTACTCTTAATTGCTTGTTAGAAGAAGTAATAGTCTGATTCTTCTTTTCAGGTATCAAATCAGGGACATGGATGAGAAGTACAAACGGCACTGCTTGGAACTAATGCTGGACTCTTTCCTTAGAGACGAGAGTTTATGTAAAGTTTTAGGTAAGTATTATAATATGGTAGGTCTTTCTAACATAAATAAAGGGATCTTTAAGTTCGGAGTAAGCTAGGAGAAATTTTACACATTGCTGATCCGAGGCTTCACCAGCTGCTTCTCCTTCCGTGCATGTCGTAAGAGTCGACTAAAGAACTAAGGAGCGTTCTCTCTGGCGGTGAGCTAACGACTGAACTGATCTAAGATCTTTGACATCTAACGCTGGATGCTTTTTTTTTACAATTAGCTAGGCAAACATTTGACCGTGGCCTAGGATGGTACATGTTTATAAAATTATTAAATAAAGAAATGGAAAAAATTCCTCACCCTGGTGGGAATCGAACCCACGACCTCTGCATTCCGCGTGCCAGTGCTCTCACCACTGAGCATGGTACATGTTTGCCTAGAAAGTGCCTATTTACTCTAGATTTGAGGAGACCAACGTTGTAGTGCTCGGGAAATACATCGGCAGGAAGTGCATTCCACTCCTTGGCCGTTCGCATTACAAACGAGTTAGCATAACGTTTGGTGCGGATGGGTGGAATATCAACACCATAAGGGTGATACGCTAGTCTGCGTCTAGTATCCCGATGATGAAAAGGGACTGGTGGAACTGTATTGTGAAGTTCCCACGCACACTCTCCAAAGTGTAGGTATCCTGTAAAACACTGACAAGGCAGCAATTTTACGGCGATGGGTCAGGTCCTGGAGTTTCGAATTTGCTACGATTTCATCTCTAATAAGTTTCATTGCCCGTTTTTCGACCGAGTCCCGTGCGGCTAGCTGATATTTAGCTGATCCATCCCAAAGGTGGCAGCAGTACTCCATACAAGGGCGAACTTGCGCTTTATATAGCGCCAATAGCTTAACGTAGCGTAGCCTCCTTAGCCATGCTGCAGTTCGGGAGCACGCCTGTTGTAGGCAGTGTTGCCAACCTCAAAAAACTAAAAAACAGCAACTCGCCAAAAAAAAAACAGTAGAAAACAGTAGGTAAAGAAAAAAGGCAGATTTCATAGATTTGCTCAAGCACAAGGTATTCTGACTATAAAACAATACGATACGCAATACAGTAGGCGTGTAGCTGTCATTCATAAATTGGGATTTCCCCGTGTATAAAAATATGATTGTCAAACACATATAATGTGGTCGGGAATTCCCTCGAATCCCGACTAAAGAAGATACTGCCATCTAGTGTCATTGCGTTTTATTACGTAGTGGTTTGTCATTGCGTGCGTTTGCAAAGTAGTGTAATTAGGTGGCGCTGAGCGGTAATTGAAAAACAGTAGAAAATAGGAATGAAACAGAAAACATGGACATTAATGTGAAAACAGCAAATCTACTGTTAAAACAGTAGGGTTGGTAACATTGGTTGTAGGTATAGGTAGGTACTTGACTTGACTTATATTCCTGTGTCCCCTAGATGGGGCAGAGGGTCTCCAATTCTCCATAGATCTCCACCACTCCGTACGGAGCTTCGCGTTTGAATTCGCCCCAGGTCTTCCCTAAGTAGGCTTAGTCTGTAATTATTTGATTGGTAAAATAAAATTGAAGAGATAAGCTCGCCTTTGTACATTCTCTTTGCACTATTTTAAGTCACTATATTGTCCAATATATATGGCACATAGCTCAAAGAACTGATGGCCAATGGAGCCGGAAAGTTCTAGAGTGGATACCACGTATCGGTAAACGCAGCGTGGGAAGGCCACCCGCGAGATGGACGGACGACCTGGCCAAGGTCGCGGGCGTCGGTTGGATGCAGGCTGCTTCCGACCGGTCGGTATGGAGTTTGCTTTATCCAGCAGTGGACTTGTGTGTACAATAAAGAATACAAGAAGAAGAATTTGTGAAAACTTTATTGTGTACACTAAAACATAATAAGTAGAATAAAATATTGATATGACTAATACCATTCTTCAGACATAAAATCAGACCCAGTCTCCGTGGCTACCATCAGGGACAATTGGGAGTACTTCCTCAACCAGAATATCAGCATTGCTTGTTTTACTGAAGAGGATGGGCAGCCGGATAAGCTGGTGGGGTTTAATATACTCATCGTGAAGAGTGTGGATGATGATGAAGAAGACACCGAGAATGTAAGCATAAATTATACTATCGGGTGGTTCTATTCTATTCTATATATTCTTTATACCAGATTTTATGGAGAATAACCCGAACGGGGCGGAGTGATATGCAATCTTAAATAAATATTTAAGAATTTTAGAATTGAGATTAACACACCCCTTCTATTACACCCTGTATATAAAACTTTACGTTACGTAAAAAATACTTATGTTTGTAACGTATTCAATAAGAAACAATTTTCCTGAATTCCCACGAGAACGGAAATTAACGTTATTTCCAAAGTTTAGCCAGACCATAGAGGAATAAGATATCATAGAGTGCTAATGTCATACTGTTTCGATGCACCATTAGACTTCGGTGCCTCACAATTCCAGTCCCTGACACTTAGATTCGATTAGTAGTGTAATGTATAGTAATGTCCTACATTACTAATGTATTGTAACGTACTACATTACTAATGTATTGTAACGTATAGTAATGCAATCTAAGTGTCAAGGACTGGAATTGTGAGGCACCGAAAAGTCTAATGGTGCATTGAAACGATCGAAACTATTAGTATGACATTAGCACTCTATGTCTACATCTTATTCCTCTATGGCCAGACGAAGTTAGGCCGCCCCAGTAGTCAGCTGCATCTCTTTCCGTGCACAATTTGTCAGTGCCTTAGATTAATGATTGGTCTTCGCTCCGCTCTGAATTATTATTCTAAGGGAAGTGCTTTTACATCTGCTTATTTCATTACGCATACTGTACAAGTCAGTAAAGGGACAAGAGGGTCTTGGTGTTTTGTAGGCGATGGGCTGACCACCTGTCACTACTAACCGAACTTGTACATCTCAACTATACCCTCAAAATTGGTCAGAAGTGGCACCATGTGGTTCTATCGGCCCTTGGTGCTCTGCCTACCCCGTAAGGGATAAAGGCGTGTTTATATGTATGTATTTCATTACGTGATGTGTATGTAGATATACATAGGTATACGCTGCTGCGTCCGCGCCGCCCCGCCGTCTATGTAGATACAATAAATCAGTGCGTTGCTAACCGGTGATCGTGTCACTACCCTCCCGTCCCATACATAACAGTGGCGACGAGTACGAACTACGCATCAAAATGTCTAGTGGTGTTGTTGGTGTATTACCCAGTTTTAATCATACAACTCAAAATTGGAAGACTTATAAATGTCGATTAAACCAATGGTTTATCGCAAATGACATAAGTTCATCAACAGATGTAACGGGACGCCGGAGAAGAGCGATTTTTTTGAGCGCACTCACCGAGGGCTCTTTTGAGCTCGTGGCACATTTAAGCTTGCCTAAGGATGTGCAGGAAGTACCATATGAAGACATCATAACCTTATTGGATAACCGTTTCACGCCGAAAAGAATTGGTTTTGGCGAGCGTCACAACTTTCATACCGCTACGCAACTACCCGACGAATCTTTTTCTCAATAGGCTGCTAGACTAAGAGGACTCACAGCTCATTGTAACTTTCTAAACGTGGAAGAAACCCTGCGTGATAGATTTGTTTTGGGCATGACACCTGGCGCCGAAAAGGAAAAAATATATACTCAGGACGTCACACAGTTAACATTAGCAAAGGCTGTGGAACTGGCGGAAAGTTTTCGATGTGCGCGGGCGGGCGCCGCCGCCGCAGCAGCCACCATGGAATATCAAAGACCTGCTGCCATGCCACCATCCCAGGAGTTATTCCACGTTCGCATTCGTAGTGATAATAGTGATATAAAACAAAAGTGTACGGTATGTGGTTATAACAATCATATCGCGTCTCAGTGCAAATTTGCTAAATACATATGCAAAAAGTGCAATAAAAGGGGGCATTTACGTAAAATGTGCAAAGTAAATTACGTAGATACAGGCAAAGATGAGGGCGATAACAGCGACGATGGTGAGTTATTCCATATAAGATCATTAAAAGGTGAACCTATGGTTGAGTTTATTAAAATTAACGGGTTAAATTTAAAGTTTCAAATAGACTGTTTTCGTCACTGTGTTTACTTGTTTTCGTCACTGTGTTTACTTGCCTGCTGACATATTATTTTTGAATAGGTATAAGATAAATAAGATAAAGATACTAAAGCAATATAAGTATACAGACTTCGCACTGGCTTATTGTGATTGCTTTTTGACAAAAGACAGACCTGATAGTGTGTTATTTTATTATGGCTTTTCGTAGATTACAGGTATATTATCAGAATGTGAGGGGATTGAGAACCAAGTGTTCGCATATCTTAAGAAGTATTCAGTCTAATAATTTCGACATAATTGTTATTGTTGAGACATGGTTGCATGATGGTATTTTTGACAACGAAATTTGCGATGATCGATACCAGGTTTTTCGTTTAGACCGTAACGCTGTCACGACCGGTAAAAAGTACGGTGGAGGGGTTATGATCTGTGTATTGAGGGAGCTGGGAGCCGAGCTGCGCTCCGAGTGGTCCTCGCCTCTTACTGATTGCCTGTGGGTGACGATTCCTTCGAAATCCTTATTCCCTGATCAACATAGGGGTTCTTTGGATCTCCACATTGGAGCTGCCTATATCCCTGGTGGGCCTCCTAATCAACATCGTGACATCGATGTTGTACTTAACTCCCTGACTGCCGTGTGTTCTTTAAACACACCTGCTAACGTTATGTACTTGGGCGACTTTAACCTACCCTGTATTCGGTGGAATGAAAATGGACCCATAGTTTTAAAACGTGGATTACAAGACATCCAAGAGGCTGCTGAAAAACTTGTTAATATAACGGCGGAATTAGGTCTCTCTCAAAATAATACTATAGCTAACCATTGCGACAATGTACTTGACCTCACTTTCTCGAACTTCTCAGTCGAAATAAGTAAATCGGATAGTCCCTTACTACCTGAAGATGTCGCTCATCCGGCTTTTGTTGTTGATGCTACAGACCTTATAATAACACCCTTAGCTGAAAACAAAATAACTAGATTCAAATTTTATAAAGGAGACTACGATAAGATCAATGAATACCTCTCAAAAATTGACTGGTCGATCAAACTCAATGAGAACATTTCTGTGGAAGAGGCGTCGAATATTCTTTATGAAGAAATTATTAATAGCATTAACCTTTTTGTTCCTTTTACTCACAGCCTACCTAAACAAAGATATCCCTTATGGTATAATACATCTCTTATTAAACTTTTAAAGGAAAAACTAAAAATTCATAAACGCTGGAAACGATTCAAAAATCCTCGTGATTACGATGAATTCGCCCTTTTAAGAAAGAGATTCCATAAATTAGAGCGTCAATCCTTTGTTAGTTACACGGAAACAGTTGAAAAGGATATAATAAAAAATCCCAAAAGATTATGGAGTTATGTAAAGTCCAAAAGGGGTAGCTCAGTTTATCCTCAGAAATTTACACTTGCTACTGAGACTTTTACCGATGGTAACGACGTTGCACGGGCGTTTAATAACTTTTTTCAAAGTGTTTTTCTTCAATCTACTTCTCCGCTATCCCAAAATACACCTCTGCCGTCAATCCCACCAACAACATTAAATACTATTGCGTCCATTATTGTTACTGAGAAACAAGTTCATGAAAAATTGAAATGCGTAAACCGCAACAAAGGTGCTGGAAGCGACAAAATCCACCCAATATACATAATTAACTGTGCCGAAAAACTGTCCATTCCTCTCACTATTCTTATTAACCGCTCCCTTAAAGAAGGCATCGTCCCATCGAAATGGAAACAAGCCCTTATTGTCCCTATTCATAAAAAAGGTCTAATAAGTAAAATCGATAATTATCGTCCCATATCTATTCTCAACATCTTCAGTAAAATCATAGAAAAAATTGTATTTGATAATATTTATGGCATAATTTGTGGTGGCATTCCCGAAAACCAACATGGCTTCCTCAAACGTAGGTCGGTGTTGTCTAATCTCGGGCTATTTTCATCTTTTATATTGCATGGTATGGACAATGGTGGTCAGGTGGATGTGGTTTATACAGACTTTGAAAAAGCTTTCGATCGCGTGGACCACACCATCCTACGCAATAAGTTATACAAACTAGGGATCTGTGGAAATCTATTGAGGTGGATTGAATCGTACCTTTCAAATAGGTCACAGGCTGTGGTGGTCGGTGGCTACAGGTCAGATTTTGTTGGTGTTTCGTCTGGTGTGCCGCAAGGTTCACTGCTGGGACCACTTTTTTACAACGTATTTATCCATGATATTCATGAATGTTTTTCGCACTCTGAGCACCTATTGTACGCTGACGATAAAAAGATATTCATCAAGGTAAATGATATAAGTGACTGTCAAAATCTTCAACAAGACCTAGATGCACTATCTGAGTACTATGTATTAAATAAAATTACTGTCAATGTCAATAAATGTGAGACAATTACTTTCACACGTCGTCGTAATCCAATAAAATTTAATTACTGCCTTAATAGTAACATAATTAAAAGAGTTTCTTCTGTGCGTGATCTGGGTGTGATCTTTGACAGCAAATGTCTGATGGATGAACATATAAATGTTATAACTAACAAAGCCTATAAGAACCTCGGCTTTATTAAGCGAATCTGCCAGCATTTTAACAAGCCGTACTGTATTAAATCATTATACTTTGCCTATGTACGAAGTATCTTAGAGTATGCTAGCTGCATATGGACACCTCAATATAGAAAATACATAGATCAGATAGAACATATTCAAATTCAATTCATACGTTTTCTAAATTATAAACAAAAAAAGTACTTTAAAACCTATGAAGATACATGCACACATAACAACTTATTGACGCTGGAGCAAAGAAGAATGGTGCTCGATTCTATGTTTCTATATGATGTCCTTCATGGCAGGCTTGTTAGTCCTTCTCTTCTAAAAAATATTCAATTTTGTACACCAAGACGTCGCACAAGACATACTCCTCTATTCTCGGTCTCGCTGACAAGTACAAATTATGCCAGAAATGCCATCTTTCCCCGCATTTTGTCTGTTTACAATAAACAATTCAAAACTATTGATATCTTTAATCTTAGTAGGAATAGTTTCAAGTGTCATCTTGTAAAATCTTTTGTTCGTTGAGACTTATTTTGTATTTTTAATGCCATATACCAGTCTGTATACATTGGTTCTCATTCTCATCATGATCCCAAAATTGCATATACTTTCTAGCTGTCGCGTCCAGTGATGGTAATATATGTTGGTGGTAAATAATATTATTCGTTTTGCCTTATCACATCAAATATATAGGTAATCAATTGACCTAGGTGTAGTGTTTTTATTTTTAAGTTAAGGAATAGTAAGTCATTTTACTTTGTTATTAATCTCTTTGCTGAGGCGGTTCCTCACTCATACAAATTGTTTGATGCTTTGAAATATTTATACTTTGAAAAAACAAGTCCACATTGTATGGGTGGGAAGCTGTCTTTGCCCCTGTTTCTAAACGTACCACTTTAACACAGAAATATTGTGAAAACCTATTCTTGGCCTAATTATAAATTAAATTTACCTGTAATTATTATAAAATGTAAATGCTGTTGGTTTTCCTAATAAAGAAAATAAAATAAAAAATAAAATAAAATAGACAGTGGTTCAGCGGTCACAGTTATTTCAGATATTACGTACAGGGCACATTTTAAGGCTTTACCGTTATTCCCTACCAACAAAAGGTTAATGACCTACTCAGGCGACCGGTTAACTTGTATAGGAAGTTTAAAATCGTCGGTGGAGTTTGCAGGTAGGAGCGGCGAGCTAAATGTCTTTGTTGTTCGTAACGGTGGACCCCCATTGCTAGGTAGGGATTTCATTTCCTTATTTAATCTACAATTCATTCCCGTTAATTATTGCGAAGATTCGTATATAATACAGGATAGACTTGAAAATCAATACCCATTGTTATTCTCAGGCAAGTTAGGGCTATTTAACAAGTATAAAGTAAAATTAAATTTAAAGAAAGGCTCTAAACCGTTTTTCTTTAAATCAAGGCCGATTGCGTACGCTTTACGCGATACAGTAAGTAAAGAGATTGATAGATTGGTACATTTAGGAGTTATTCAGCCGGTGGAGTATTCAGATTATGCATCGCCGATTGTGCCAGTTTTGAAGAAAAACGGTTCCGTTAGATTGTGTGCGGATTACTCGGTCAGTTTAAATAAACAGTTACTGGTCGACCAATACCCGCTTCCCACAGTAAATGAATTATTTTCCAAACTACATGGGGGAGAAAAATTTACAAAATTAGACCTTTCAATGGCATATAACCAGTTTGAGCTAGATGAGTCGTCACAGAAGCTGACATGTATCAACACGCCCCGCGGCCTGTTCAAGTTCACGCGCCTGGTGTTCGGGCTGGCCAGCGCGCCCGCCGTGTTCCAGCGCGCCATGGAGTGCGTGCTGGGCGGCCTGGACGGCGTGCTGTGCTTGCTGGACGACGTGCTGATCACGGGCGCTGACGCCGCCCAACATCTGGCTAGACTACACGTCGTGTTGCAAAGATTACAAAACGCAGGATTGGTTTTGCAACGCGACAAGTGTGAATTTTTTAAAGACGAGATTAGCTACTTAGGTTATATAATAAATAAAGAGGGATTAAAAAAATCTCCAGATAAAGTTAAAGCTATTATAAACGCTCCAATCCCTAGTAATCTTAATCAACTTCAATCATTTTTGGGATTAAGCAATTACTATAGGAATTTCGTGCCGTCGGCCTCGACTATACTTAGTCCTCTATATGATTTGTTAAAAAAGGACACTAAATGGAAATGGACTGATGAGCATAATTTAGCTTTTAACGAGATAAAACGTTGCTTAACATCTGATCAGGTGCTAACACACTTTAACCCGCGGGCAAAACTAATCCTGACTGTGGATGCATCGCCTTCCGGCCTAGGAGCCATTCTATCACAAATAGGTGCTGACGGCGTCGAACGACCGATCTCGTTCGTCTCTCGCACTCTAAACTCCGCTGAGAAGCGATATGCCCAGATACAAAAGGAAGCTACTGCAGTGGCGGATTTACCAATAGGCCAAGTAGGCCGGTGCCTAGGTGACATTAAACACATGACCTCCCCGGCTTATCACCCAGCAAGTAACGGCCAGGCGGAGATTTTTGTTAAAATTATTAAGAAGGGTATTAAGGCAAGTATTTTATCGAGTAGGAATGAAAGAGAAAGACGATTATGTTTACTAAGATATTTAATGGATTATAGAAATTCAGTTCACTCAACCACGGGGCTCACTCCATCACAATTAACTCATCACAAATAAAAAAACTGTCAGATATATATAAGAAAAGCAGATGGGACACCTTCCATTCTCATAAGGAGCGAAATCGATCTCAAAAAAATAGTCTGATAAGCTTAAGGTTTATAGCTTTGCTTTATTTTGTTATATATTTCACTAGAATTAAATTAACTACATCTATTACACTCGAATATAAAAATACATTATTATCTCGGGACTGCAACGCGAACGACTTACGTAATAATAATGTTGTCACATACCTATACTATTGCCAATCACCGTGCCTACCAATATCTAATGCTAAAATTGTTAATTACGCACTTCATAGCCTACTACTATTTTATAATGAATTGTTGCTATTTACTTGGTTATTCATTTTGACTGCGAAACTGTTATTGTATGCCAATATCCGATACTTTATGAAATGTAAAGTGATGTATATTCCATGCTATAATCTTGATAAAGTATACCTTTATGTTAAGCAGGTATTACTACTCATGTGTTTTAGTATATACTTTGTGGAATCTATTATAAGTATAACAATTAACTGCGCGTACCCAATAATATTTACAATATACCTATATATACAATACCTTTATATTAGGCAGGTAGTTTACATTTACATTGGTATACTCTCTGCGGAACTTATATTAAAAGTGATTGTTTGCTCTTATCTTATATGTCGTTATATACCTTTTTATAAAGAATATTTATACTTTTTTTTCTTCTTCGGAAATACACTAAACGACGCAAAACTGAGTAATGCTCTGCGGTTTAGTATTCGGTCTTCTAATTGTTTTCGTCACTGTGTTTACTTGCCTGCTGACATATTATTTTTGAATAGGTATAAGATAAATAAGATAAAGATACTAAAGCAATATAAGTATACAGACTTCGCACTGGCTTATTGTGATTGCTTTTTGACAAAAGACAGACCTGATAGTGTGTTATTTTATTATGGCTTTTCGTAGATTACAGGTATATTATCAGAATGTGAGGGGATTGAGAACCAAGTGTTCGCATATCTTAAGAAGTATTCAGTCTAATAATTTCGACATAATTGTTATTGTTGAGACGTGGTTGCATGATGGTATTTTTGACAACGAAATTTGCGATGATCGATACCAGGTTTTTCGTTTAGACCGTAACGCTGTCACGACCGGTAAAAAGTACGGTGGAGGGGTTATGATCTGTGTATTGAGGGAGCTGGGAGCCGAGCTGCGCTCCGAGTGGTCCTCGCCTCTCACTGATTGCCTGTGGGTGACGATTGCTTCGAAATCCTTATTCCCTGATCAACATAGGGGTTCTTTGGATCTCCACATTGGAGCTGCCTATATCCCTGGTGGGCCTCCTAATCAACATCGTGATATCGATGTTGTACTTAACTCCCTGACTGCCGTGTGTTCTTTAAACACACCTGCTAACGTTATGTACTTGGGCGACTTTAACCTACCCTGTATTCGGTGGAATGAAAATGGACCCATAGTTTTAAAACGTGGATTACAAGACATCCAAGAGGCTGCTGAAAAACTTGTTAATATAACGGCGGAATTAGGTCTCTCTCAAAATAATACTATAGCTAACCATTGCGACAATGTACTTGACCTCACTTTCTCGAACTTCTCAGTCGAAATAAGTAAATCGGATAGTCCCTTACTACCTGAAGATGTCGCTCATCCGGCTTTTGTTGTTGATGCTACAGACCTTATAATAACACCCTTAGCTGAAAACAAAATAACTAGATTCAAATTTTATAAAGGAGACTACGATAAGATCAATGAATACCTCTCAAAAATTGACTGGTCGAGCAAACTCAATGAGAACATTTCTGTGGAAGAGGCGTCAAATATTCTTTATGAAGAAATTATTAATAGCATTAACCTTTTTGTTCCTTTTACTCACAGCCTACCTAAGCAAAGATATCCCTTATGGTATAATACATCTCTTATTAAACTTTTAAAGGAAAAACTAAAAATTCATAAACGCTGGAAACGATTCAAAAATCCTCGTGATTACGATGAATTCGCCCTTTTAAGAAAGAGATTCCATAAATTAGAGCGTCAATCCTTTGTTAGTTACACGGAAACAGTTGAAAAGGATATAATAAAAAATCCCAAAAGATTATGGAGTTATGTAAAGTCCAAAAGGGGTAGCTCAGTTTATCCTCAGAAATTTACACTTGCTACTGAGACTTTTACCGATGGTAACGACGTTGCACGGGCGTTTAATAACTTTTTTCAAAGTGTTTTTCTTCAATCTACTTCTCCGCTATCCCAAAATACACCTCTGCCGTCAGTCCCACCAACAACATTAAATACTATTGCGTCCATTATTGTTACTGAGAAACAAGTTCATGAAAAATTGAAATGCGTAAACCGCAACAAAGGTGCTGGAAGCGACAAAATCCACCCAATATACAAAATTAACTGTGCCGAAAAACTGTCCATTCCTCTCACTATTCTTATTAACCGCTCCCTTAAAGAAGGCATCGTCCCATCGAAATGGAAACAAGCCCTTATTGTCCCTATTCATAAAAAAGGTCTAATAAGTAAAATCGATAATTATCGTCCCATATCTATTCTCAACATCTTCAGTAAAATCATAGAAAAAATTGTATTTGATAATATTTATGGTATAATTTGTGGTGGCATTCCCGAAAACCAACATGGCTTCCTCAAACGTAGGTCGGTGTTGTCTAATCTCGGGCTATTTTCATCTTTTATATTGCATGGTATGGACAATGGTGGTCAGGTGGATGTGGTTTACACAGACTTTGAAAAAGCTTTCGATCGCGTGGACCACACCATCCTGCGCAATAAGTTATACAAACTAGGGATCTGTGGAAATCTATTGAGGTGGATTGAATCGTACCTTTCAAATAGGTCACAGGCTGTGGTGGTCGGTGGCTACAGGTCAGATTTTGTTGGTGTTTCGTCTGGTGTGCCGCAAGGTTCACTGCTGGGACCACTTTTTTACAACGTATTTATCCATGATATTCATGAATGTTTTTCGCACTCTGAGCACCTATTGTACGCTGACGATAAAAAGATATTCATCAAGGTAAATGATATAAGTGACTGTCAAAATCTTCAACAAGACCTAGATGCACTATCTGAGTACTATGTATTAAATAAAATTACTGTCAATGTCAATAAATGTGAGACAATTACTTTCACACGTCGTCGTAATCCAATAAAATTTAATTTTTTTTTTTTTTTTTTATTTATTTAACATTTTCATTTGTACATTAATATTACAATTTGCCACTCACGTAGTCCTTATTGGTCTGTCTGGAGTGGCGAGATCGTTCCGTTTACATAGTACTTTTTCAATAGATGTAGGTTTTTTCTAGGCGACTGTACAAAGTCTCTAATTAGTTCGGCAGGCATTTCGTTGATTATATCCGGTAGCATATACTCCCATGTGCGTGTACCATATACATTGTTATATTTTGGCAGGCTAAATGTTTTTGTATAGGTCAGCGTTCTCATACACGTTGGTCTAACTTTTAATTCTAGACAATTTAAATTAGGATATTCCTCACTTAGAATTGCAAATTTGATTTTATTGGAGATATTCATAACGTTGCAATGGGAGAATAGTCCCTCATAATTTTCATTTTTAAATTTATCTCTATATTTTTTTTGCGCAATAATTTTAAGTAAACTAATTTGTAGTTTTCGAATATCTTCAATATACGTTTTGTAAGTTCTACCATAGCTACTTATACCATAGCTGATGACAGAATCAGCCAGTGCTAGGTACAACAGTCTTAGAATTTTAGGTGGTACTTTATATTTAAGTATATGAAATTGACTTATTAATGATCTTAACTTGTTACTTATATGTTGTATGTGTGCACACCAGTTGAATCTGTCGTCCAAGATAAGGCCAAGGTATTTATGTGTCTTAACTAGTTCTAATGGTGAGCATTTACATGGTTTGTTGTTTAAATGCAGGCATTGGTGTTCATGGGCTATGATTCTGGGGACTGTTGCTGCTTTAATATGTGCTGAGCGTACATGCATTATTTTTGTTTTTTGTGGATTAATAGTCAGACCAGCATCATGCGCCCATTTACACATCAAGTCGTAGCTTACTTGCATAGTATTTGTAGCCTGCTGTAAGTCGTGGTGGGCTACTAGTATACATGTATCATCGGCAAATTGATATACAGAGCCCTCTACAAGTACATTACACATGTCATTTACATATAATAGATATTCCAGGGGCGCGATAATCGATCCCTGTGCTGTCCCTTCTTCCGTTCTAATGAGGTTACTTAGCGTATCTTTTATTTTTACTGTTGTATATCGATTAAAATGATAGTTTTGGAATAAACTTAATAGTGGGCCCTGTATACCATTCTGTTTCAGTTTATGAAATAGCATATTAAAATTAAGTGTGTCGAATGCCTTACTAAAATCTATAAATACACATAGTACATGCTTTTTTGAGTTTAGGTGATGGTTAATTTCATTAGTAAATTTAGACAGCAGCTGAGGCGCACTTTTGTTTTTTTGGAAACCAAATTGTTTCTCATTTATAATTTTATGTGTATGAATGAATGAGTTGATTTCGTCACCAAAGTATCTTTCAATGATTTTATCTATAGATGATAGAATAGTTATAGGTCTATAATTATTTATTTGTGATTTATTGCCACTTTTATATATGGGTCGAATAATTCCTATTTTGATTTTATCTGGGAATATTTTATTTATTAGACATCTGTTGATTAGGTGGGTCATTACGGGGGCGAGTTCGTGGCTTATATATTTTATATCTGTGACTCTTATTCCGTCTATTCCAGGACTTTTATTATCATTTAGATGTTTAATTATATTAGATATAACGTTTTCAGATGCCTTTTTTATTCTCATGCACTTTTCAGGAGTTATTTCGTATGAAGTTTTATTGAGTAGTGGTGTGTCGCAGTTTAGACATATTTTTTTCACATTTAAACTGAAACCTTCAGCGAAATCGTCAGTTAGTTGTTTAATATTAGTCTTAAAAGCCTTAACTATGGTATCATCTATAGATTTTACAATTTTGCCTGTTACTTTATTTATTACATCCCATATTTTCTTTCTGTTTTTAAAATTTTTACATATTTCGTTTTTTGTATAGTTGTTTCTTACTAAGTTAATGTAGTTAATTGTTTTATTTCTATATTTATTATACAGCAATCTTTTTTTACAGTTACTTTGATCTTTTTTCCATATATAATATAATTCATCCCTTTTTTTACACATAGCAATTATAGATTTATTTATCCATTCACATTTACTTCTTTTGCTATTGTTGCTTTTACATTCATATCTGCTTTGTTTATATACAGTATTAAACTTGTCTAAAATGTAGTCTAGAATGTCGTTTGGGTCCTCGTAGTTAAGAGCGATGCCCCAGTCAATGTTTTTTAGTCCATATTGCACCTTATTTCTATCGAGCTTAGTCATAATATCGTTTGCTATCTGGTCATGTTTATAAGACTTATTCCAGTTAATCGAGCATCCTATTATACAATGGTCGGCCGGTGCAATACCTACAACAGCTGTGGCGACGTCACACCTGCTTATCGCTCGCACAAACATGTGGTCAATACATGATTTTGTGATCTTATCCTGTTTTTTCTCTATTCTGGTATACTGCGTTATTCCACATTCCAAGCCGCAATCGCTGAGTGCATTTAAATATATATTTGTAATAGGAATTGTTTTTTTTACTGCCTTAATAGTAACATAATTAAAAGAGTTTCTTCTGTGCGTGATCTGGGTGTGATCTTTGACAGCAAATGTCTGATGGATGAACATATAAATGTTATAACTAACAAAGCCTATAAGAACCTCGGCTTTATTAAGCGAATCTGCCAGCATTTTAACAAGCCGTACTGTATTAAATCATTATACTTTGCCTATGTACGAAGTATCTTAGAGTATGCTAGCTGCATATGGACACCTCAATATAGAAAATACATAGATCAGATAGAACATATTCAAATTCAATTCATACGTTTTCTAAATTATAAACAAAAAAAGTACTTTAAAACCTATGAAGATACATGCACACACAACAACTTATTGACGCTGGAGCAAAGAAGAATGGTGCTCGATTCTATGTTTCTATATGATGTCCTTCATGGCAGGCTTGTTAGTCCTTCTCTTCTAAAAAATATTCAATTTTGTACACCAAGACGTCGCACAAGACATACTCCTCTATTCTCGGTCTCGCTGACAAGCACAAATTATGCCAGAAATGCCATCTTTCCCCGCATTTTGTCTGTTGATATCTTGTTAAAACTATTGATATCTTTAATCTTAGTAGGAATAGTTTCAAGTGTCATCTTGTAAAATCTTTTGTTCGTTGAGACTTATTTTGTATTTTTAATGCCATATACCAGTCTGTATACATTGGTTCTCATTCTCATCATGATCCCAAAATTGCATATACTTTCTAGCTGTCGCGTCCAGTGATGGTAATATATGTTGGTGGTAAATAATATTATTCGTTTTGCCTTATCACATCAAATATATAGGTAATCAATTGACCTAGGTGTAGTGTTTTTATTTTTATATTTAAGTTAAGGAATAGTAAGTCATTTTACTCTGTTATTAATCTCTTTGCTGAGGCGGTTCCTCACTCATACAAATTGTTTGATGCTTTGAAATATTTATACTTTGAAAAAACAAGTCCACATTGTATGGGTGGGAAGCTGTCTTTGCCCCTGTTTCTAAACGTACCACTTTAACACAGAAATATTGTGAAAACCTATTCTTGGCCTAATTATAAATTAAATTTACCTGTAATTATTATAAAATGTAAATGCTGTTGGTTTTCCTAATAAAGAAAAAAAAAATTAGTTTTCGGACATAAGCTGAGATGTAGACTTGACATATCCAATCCATTTTCTATGTTGTCGTCTTCGTCATCCGCTTGCCCTGTAACTAATGAGGAATGCTTTCAATCTCAACAGTGTTCACATGTAATTAATGATAAAATAATTAATGAGTTTAAAAAAGGACAGTTAGTTTTATATAAGAAATACACGGATAAAGTACATTTTAGTTGGTGTAAGGGGTTAATTGATAAAAGAATTGGCAAAGTTTTGTATTTGGTTAAGGATTTACAGACTTTAATATGTATAAAAAAACATAAAAACCAAATTGCAAGATATAATGGCACTATTTATGATAACCAATCACAAATGCACAACGCAAACAATAATGTTGACTTACCGATCGTGCCGTCGCCGTCACCGTCGCTGCCGTCATCATCACCGCCGTCACCGTTGCTGCCGTCACCGCCGCTGCCGTCATCATTACCGCCGTCATCGGTGCCGCCGTCACCGTCGCTGCCGTCTTCATCACCGCCGTCACCGTTGCCGCCGTCACCGCCGCTGCCGTCAACATTACCGCCATCACCGCAGCCGCACAGACAGCCATCGCTGGTGCCACTGCTGCCCGAAGGTATAGACACGGAACTTGCTGTCCAGTCGCCAGCGATATCCCCGGCAAGTGACTCACAGTTCGAAGAGGCACACTCTTTTACTGAAGTCAATGAACCTGACGCGGAGATAGCTTCTAACTCTAATATGGAGCAAACAACTGAGGATCGCACAAATATGCTGAGCAGGTTGCGCAGACGCTCAAAATTAAAAAAATTAAATTTAGATTTAAAAAAATACTTTTAGTACTTACTTATCTACTAGTATTGTAAAATAGGGGGAGGATTGATGTGTATGTAGATATACATAGGTATACGCGGCTGCGTCCGCGCCGCCCCGCCGTCTATGTAGATACAATAAATCAGTCCGTTGCTAACCGGTGATCGTGTCACTACCCTCCCGTCCCATACATAACATTACGTAAGATGGATTCATGGCTGTAAGACCTCATCACGATGCTGCACTTCTAACTACCCCATTTAGGGAACACGACCGTGTGTGTTATATCTACCTATGTATTTCTAGGTAAAAGGTGAACAATGGAAGAAGCTACTAAAGACTTTAATCGCAGCTGAACAGAAGGTGGACATCTTCAAGCATTACGGAGTGGATAAATACCTCACCTCGAGCGGACTGACGGTAGATCCTAAGCATCGCGGTCAGAACCTGGGTGCTAGGATATTTGAGGCCAGGTATGTTGACTTTCGTGTTTGTGAGTGTGCCGTCGTTTCTGCATAACCTCAAAATAATCAGCAGCTGATGGTCTATTGCCTATATTTTTTGGCAGGTAGGTTATAGGGTGTACAAATCTGCTAAAAAGGATTTTAAGAAACGTCACTCGTATGGGGGTTAGAAGTTTGTATAAAAGTCCTATATTTTGATGTTAGGATTTTCTGAAATTCCCATGGTAACGGGATATAATGGGACTTCTAAAGTTCACTCAAACAAAGTCGTGTGCGTCCTCCAGTACTTAATAAATGTAGTTTATAAAAACAATCCAACAGCTCCTAAAAATGCTACTACCGAATCCGGTAAACATGAAATGATACCGGAGGATCCTGTTTTCCGGATTACAATATCCACTCGAGCTCAGGAGACAGTTTTAATTACTTAACTATAATTTTCTTTCCAGAAAACCCCTAAGCAAAGCGCTAGGCCTCGCCGTGTCAGTGACAGTCTTCACAGCGAAGACCTCCCAAGTGCTAGCCAAGAAATGTGGCTACGAGACCCTATCAGAACTGGATTATAAAGATATGTTGGGGCGAGGGGTCGACCTGACCGACTGTGATACTCCAAGTGCGATAACTATGGGTATTCGCTTCGATTTCGATAGTTAGGAAAGAAACAAATTCGAAAAACTACACAGGGTAAATATATTAACATGGTATCTATAAGTAAAAACAGCCAGAAGTTTTATACGTAAATTCAAGCTGTCTGGACACAGATTTTTGCATGTTTCTACTAAACGGCTGCACGTATCACAAAACTTTTAGCTCGATGCCTGTCACAAATTTATATGACGCCCGTTCATATGAAAAAAGTCGTTTAAATCACTTCCGTTACCGAGATTGAGAGACCAGCGAAAAGTCAAGCTGGCTGGATACGTTTACGATCGACTATCTAAGATTCTGTGGCGTCACCTATTCTGAAACGGTGTTTAGCCGTCACATAAAGTGCCCTACTCGTATTGACCTAGTTAAATGTGAGCTATTTTGAAGATTTGTCCAGCCAGCTTGAGTGGCCTGAGCTACATATAAAACTGGCTTTATGCGAGTCCGAAGGTTTCCGTATCATTATTTATAGGTATAAAACATATAGGTACAGGGTTAATTTTAAAACATCAATAACGACACAAGACCTTAGGGATCTTAAAGTGGGACTAGGACAAAACAGTGTTGTGAAGTGAAAAAAAAAAAAAAAAAAAAACCTCGCAGGACTTGATAGCTAAAATCATAAACAATAACATTTGTTCTACTAGTTTTATCATAACTCAATACATTAATTAAAAATGATTTTCCAAGCTTTTATTGTACTGTCGTGACATTTGTAAGTCTATGTTCCATTCGTAGGTAGGTATACGAAAAGGTTACCGCCCGCGATCGCGCGCGCTTCAGTTTCAGAGGTAATATTAAATTGATATTTATTTTTGTATGAAAGTAAAATGTGACAAATTATCAAAACTCGTAGAACAAATTTTGTTGTTTATGATGGTAGCTACCTAGTCTTGCGATATTATTGGTATTTTAAAATTAACCCTGTATACAAAGATTTAACCTGTATACATACATACATACATATACACCCGGTTCCGATCTGACAACCACGTTTACCACAGCCGGACAGATGTAAAAGCGATAGTTGCTACCTTATCGTCAGATTAACTATATTGCATAGCAAATTATCAGTAGGAGTAGCGGAGAGTGGGTAACTGTGGATCACGGGGTACAGTGGATAATCCATTAACTCAGAATGTGTTATGCTTACGCACACACTGAAACGTGTTTCTCGCCGCTAATTAATTTCCCCTTCCAACAAACTAGTCGTTTATACAGTGTCAAAGCAGGAAATCCCGCAGTCAGACTCCTCCCTTCAAAAGTAACGAAAGTATTTTTTCACGTGGTTTGAAAATTTGTTTTATATGTTAGTGAATAAGAAATGTAATAATTTTTTTTTCATACGCTTGTAACATTCTAAATCCTATGTAAACTGTGTCCATTTGTCTTTGTGATAGTTTATTTTTTTATTACATTATTATTTCATAACCGCGATTGGGTTACAGTGAATCATTTCGTATTGGGTCACAGTGGACTACTGATCCTGCATGATCCGTGGAACTAAAAATTAATCCATATATTTTTTTAAATACACCGTAATCGGGTAAGAAAGACTGGCATCGGTCTACCCATTAAAGAACTGATGTCTACCAAAAATTGGCTACCTTTTGGAGCCTACTCCTCATGTATGGCTGAACCAAAAGAACTTTTTAAAAGTTATTATAAATTGTCAACTCTAATTTATTTATGAATCATATCGGCATAATTTCTATTTAATCGGTTGATGATTCATTGTCCTCCACGCATTGATCCAAAGTGACCCACTGCCGGGTCACAGTGGATCATTTCCCATACTTGTAATTTTATGTAACTAAAGCCATCAAATGCCTTTTTTTTTATAAAAATTAGATACTAAAATTATGATTGTATTTCAAAGATGAATAATTTAGCCATAAACTTTCAGCTGTGTTGATTTAAAAAAAAGTGATCCACTGTTACCCACTCTCCCCTACCTACTACAATACAATTTATAGGTACTTTACTTACCATTCCTTTTGTTACTGAACCATAGAGGAATAATACTAAATTATATGTTATTTATCCATGCTTTTTTATATTATATTATATGTTATTTATCGAATCTCGGTAGGTGCAAACATTGATATGATGAATATCGATGTTTGTTTCCGAGTAATAAGTATTTATATACCGTTGCTACCGATCTTAATGTGGGACTAGGTTAATGTGTTGTGTAGTGTGTGAATATGAATATATTTTCAATAATAAGAGAGATCAGCGATAATTGCACAATTTTGGCAATCGCTAATGCTATTGCATTGCATGCAGTTTGGTGTCGGCAGAGTAGTATAGCACCAGCTCATGTCTGCCCGTGGGTATCGTAATATTAAGGGTTTGACAACATAGTCCGAATATCACACTGCGGTCACCAACCCGCCTGTCCAGCGTGGTGACTATGGACAAAAACCTGCCTATTGCAGTAGCCTTATGGCGTGCCCTGGGGGAGGCCTACGTCCAGCAGTGGACTGCAATAGGTTGATATGTGTGTGTGATGTATATGCTGTTGCAAGATACGTACCTAATACTAACATAATTATAAAATAAATTGATAATTAGTTAAAAGAAAAACACAAACTATATTTATATAATGTTGATATATTAAAAAATCGTTACAAAACGTCTATGTCTTTTATTTCTTACATCAAAATATACGTTATACAGTTAAATTTAATAAAGCATATTCATAGCTATATTGAGCGGCCTTTTGGGATAGCTAGAATTGCAAAATCCCACAGCCACGTTCATCATTGCGGGGACAGATGTAAAAGATCAGTGACAAGTTGCCAGCTCATCGCCTGAGAGAACGCCACTGAGATCCTTAGTCGACTCTTACGACAACATAGAGGAATAAGATGTAGACATAGAGAGCTAATGTCATACTAACAGTTTCGATGCACCATTAGACTTTTCGGTGCCTCACAATTCCAGTCTTTGACACTTAGCTTGTACCACTATACGTTACAATACATTAGTAATGTAGTACATTACTATACATTACACTAATAGAATCTAAGTGTCAAGGACTGGAATTGTGAGGCACCGAAAAGTCTAATGGTGCATCGAAACTGTTAGTATGACATTAGCACTCTATGTCTACATCTTATTCCTCTATGACGACACGGAAGGAGATGCAGCTGATGTATTCTAGTGAAGCCCAGCATCAGGACATCTTTATAAATAGTATTAAATTATTTTATGTATATTCCATTTACAATCAAAATAGTATATTAAAATACATCTAAAAAAATCTCATTTACAAGTCGAGAAATATTACGCCATACAGAGACTTACAGAAAATTAACTTTAATTAAATTAAAATTTACTTTTCTTAAATCTATGACTCCATACGTGTTTTTGGGAGTAAAATTAAATCAAAAATACTGTAAAATTTAAATTAGTTACAAAATGCGAAATATTCAGACTTAAGAAATACATCGTTGGAATGGCAATGGACAATTTTTTGTGTGATTATGCATTACTTATTCTTAATTATTTTAAGACACTCAAAGACGTTTAATGGCTATTTAAATCACTCCGCAGTAAAGACCTGTGGACGCCCGCGACTCCGTCTGCGTGGACTACAGAAAAAACAAAATGTCAAAATTATCCGGGATAAAAAGTAGCCTACATGTTAAGTGGGACAATATATTCCTGAAAACTGCATCGAAATCGGTTCGCACAGACAAACCGACAAAAATCATTCTTTTGGGTACTATTACGTTGATAAAGGTCTTCTATAATATTTTTCCTCATATATCTTCCATGTACAGACAGTGATCCGTAACATTTTTATTATACTTATATACCTATAGATTTTAATAGAAGTGTAGAAAAACACCCAACTGTGAAATTTTGACCCAGTAGTTGTCACTCTCACGACCAATTTCAATACGAGAGATCAAATAGAATCTCGGGTTTATTTATTCCTCATTTGAAATTTTGTATGAAAACAATTGAAGATTCCTTCTATGCTGATCTGGGATACAGCCGCTTCTCTTCCCGGGCATACTGTACAAGTCAGTAGAGGCACAAGAGGGTCTTGGTGTTTTGTAGGCGATGGGCTGACCACCTGTCACTACTAACCGAACTTGTACATCTCAACTATACCCTCAAAATTGGTCAGAAGTGGCACCATGTGGTTCTGTCGGCCCTTGGTGCTCTGCCTACCCCGTATGGGATAAATGCGCGATTCTATGTATGTATGTTAAATCGAAGATTAAATCTGAGACATACAAAAAATCTTTCAAGATCAGATATAGAAATTTGCTATAAAAGTCGAATCTAATCATACATCACAAGCTCAAATGCGACAGGCTGTTTAGACTCTAGCCAGAGCGTGGCAAAACATAACCCTCCTTCTGGCGCAGTCTGGTAAAAAGTCCTCGTTGGTTTAATTGTAACACGGAGAAAAATAAAAGAGGAGAAGCGGCTAAGTATATTTTCATACAAAAATAGTGTGCCGCAGAGCAGGGGGTGAAGTATGGGACGAGGGGAACATTGAACACTGTAGCCCTGCCATTTACATAGAAACCACCTTGTAGTGACTACTTTTTGTAGATTGTCTGCGTTGCGCTATTGCAATCAGTACGTTCTAGTTTTCTTCTACGCTCACCGATTATCTGACGTGGGCGAGCACCCTAATGGTAATTTTACAAATACTTGTAGATTCATTTCATTATTGTTTCTGAGTGCGGCTGTAAAAGCATTAAATCCCATACACGTAACATCATAGATTTATTAAACACTAACTAAACTATAAGCACACAAATAAATACAGACATATAGATAATCTAGACTCTAGGCTACTTTTTATCCCGGATAATTCGACATTTTCGTTTTTCTGCAGTCCACGCGGACGAAGTCGCGGGCGTCCACTAGTTTACAATAAAGGCAAGATATCGTGATCTTCTTATATATTATGTATATACTTACGTATAAAAAAACCTTTGGTTTAATGTCTGAAAAACAAATAGCGTTTCTGGATCGATTACAGATATTACGATTACACACATTTCGTATCGCGCTAACTTTTGACAACGTTTAACACTCACTATGGGTGCGCCCACCACCGGGCCCTACACCCTCCACTGACCCTCGGATCTGATAACTAATAACTGCGAAAACAGGCACTTGCACTAACTACAATCGCCATGAGAAACCAGACCCGAGCACCTAGCATGCAAGATAATACATCGCACTATTTCCGAAATCAAAAACTAGATTAATAATCTACATATGTTCGCCAACAACCGTGGCATCCTCAGGATTATAGAAATTAGGAAATTAGTAAACCATTAATTATTATGAAACTCTAAAACCCACATATAGGTAGTGCATGTTTGAACTTCCGAATTGTAACGCCTAATACAATTTCATTTATAAAATGTTTAACACATTCACTGCCGACTACGCATTTGCATTTCCTTCGTTTTCTAGAGGAGCCGCCGACACATATTTGCGTTTTTACTTCACTAGATGTCAAACTGATGTCAATGCCAATGAACAGTAAAATCTAAAACAAACCCTAGAAAGGTAGAAATGTTGTCGTTTAGCGCGATTACATTAATTTACCTACATACGAGTACATTACAAACATAGTTTTAGAAAATTATTTTATAGATAGTTCTAAAGGAAAGGTAAATATACAGGGTGTAACAAAAAGGGTATGTTAAGCGAAAGCCTACGTAAGTAGCCCACTGTGGAGAACCTATCCACAAAATTTGAGACTCGAAATCACATGTTTATTTATCAAGATTGTATGAAAATTCCTGAGATATTTAAAAATTCTCCATACTATCCGGAAAAATAAACATGTGATTTCGGATCTCAAATTTTGTGGACAGGTCCTCTACAGTGGGCTATTTACGTAGCTTTTCGCTTAACATACCCTTTTTGTTACATCCTGTATAAATAAATGATTGTTACAATATTTTTTCCAGACCCAAACATTGATCTGTATAAGGTCATCATCATCATTTAACCCACTTTGACCCACTGCTGGGAAGTCAAAAGAAAACCGCGGCAAGAATCATGCCCTTTCTGATAACCCTAAATTCATACTCGTATGTTTAGAAAGAATCTACTTTAATAGTTTTAATTTACATCCACTTACTAAGTTGTCAAAATTGTCAGTTATATACAGGATGTTTTTTTGTGGCCACCTTTAACGAAGGGTACGTATTCTATACATGAAATAAAGTAAGTTTATGGCAAAAAAAATGCTGGGAATTTTTTTTTTTTTTTTGAAAAAAAATTTAAATTCCTTGATCGTGCGAAATTTATAGTGTCTAGTGTTTATGTTAGTTTTTTTATAGACAGATATTAATTATTTTTCGTGAAAAAATCCTGCTACGCGCGTCTATGTGCATTTATGCAGAAAAACGCAGTCTATTTACTCAACTTTGGACCCTAATATTTTGGAAACCAGACACTTCCCAGGTATGCTTCCATGGAGAAAAATGATCGTGATGATGACGAAATTCCGTAGTTTTCGGGAACGTTGACGACCAAAAATCATCCTGTATATACCATATGAAATGACAAAAAAATACTTTTAATCGGCATAAAAAGCATATATGTACGACCTGTCTGTCGATTGTCATTTTTTAAATGTTACTTTTCATTTGATAGACATCTAGCTTATGCTGAGCTTATGTTCAGGCGTTTCTGGGCTCACCAACTTGAAACTAATATTTAACAGGTATAATAAGACGAAATCTAGGATTACTGCTAAAGTCAGTTTTCCTTTATGTCATACAAAACCAACATTAGGTTTGACAGACCGCATAATTCTACTATTACTGTTGCACATTTGACTGCTGTATATGTCCCTCCTATATCCTAAGCAATATTGGTGTTATTACAGTTGTCTAAAGTTAAACACCATTTAAAAAAGACATTTGACAGCAAAATGACAATATTGACAATGTAAAAATTTGCTTAAATTCTTTTGTAATAACGCGGTATAATACCCATGGACGCGTAAAGAATAACGGACAGAGTGTTGTCACTAAACAGTTTGAAGCATTCATAGTAGGCCAGCCCCCTTATTACCTAACTAGCAAAAGCAAAGCGATAGCGAAAATTGTACAAAAACCGCCGATTGCTTGTCAAATTCGTATTACATAAAATAAATTTCAAAGAAAATTTGACATTTCAAGGCGAATATTGTACAATTTCCGCTATCGCTTTGCTTTGGCTTTGCTATTGCAAATTAGGTAATCAGGGGGCCGGTAATTTATATTTAATGGAGTAGGGATGTGTATTCACGCGTTATCCACCCACACATACAAACGATAGTAAGCTCGGCGCCTGCCAGAAAATACGCACACATGCGTAAAGCGCCCCCATTACGGTGCATCAATTCGTTCACTGACAGCACTCAGTCCGTAGTTCTTTATACGTTAATGATGATATGATAGTTTTATTTTATATGCAGTCTCTTTGTCGTCAAAATTAACATTTAAGCAAGGTTTTCCATAGATATCGGGGCACAAACATAGCACAAAGCACACATTTGACTGCTCTACCCGACCTATGTCCAAAGTAGTATAAACACTGTTAAAAAATGATGATTTGACAGCAAAATGTATGGAATATCTTCTATATAAAGTTCTTGGTTATTTATCTTACAAGCTTTTCTTTCAGCCAATCAGTGGTGAGTTCGTCTATCTCTCTCACTTCGAGCAGTCGAGGCGCGCCGACTATGTTCGCTAATGCTCGTTGGGTGGCAGCGTACATTACCTGTTCAATTAAATTAAGTATTTGAAACAATTGCTTAACAATAAAATTACTATGATTTTGCAAGCTAACTTACATACATATCCATACTAATATTATGAATGTGATCTGTTACACTTTCAGGGCCAAACTGCTGGACCGATTTTGATGAAACTTCACAACAATATTGAGTTTTGATTAGTTCTTACATAGATTCATTTTTCACAAGCTAATAGTACATACTTGTAGTTCCATATGAGCATCTCTAGGTGTGTAGAATATGAAACACATCGGGAATGATGTTCTACCGTCACTGTGCTCCATTTTGTAGCTGCAAAATAGATAAATAAATAATAACAAGCCCAGGGTATAAGGAAAAGGGTGTGTTATGAGAAATGCTATTAAAATAGCCCACTGGAACCTTTCCATAAGATTTGAGACTATAAATTAAGGGCTCTACTTATAAGCTGTGTGTAAAGTTAAACAGCGGTTAAGCACAACATTTAAAACTCACAAAAAAAGTTCACACAGACGAAGTCGCAGTATAGTAGTAGTATATTCTAGTGAAACACAACATCAGCATAGGTTTATACAGGGTGTTTTTTGTTCGTCAACATTACGGACGACAATTACGAAATCTCATCATCACGATAATTTTTCTCCATGGAAGCACACCTGGGAAGTGTCTGGTTACCAAGAGTGTGCAAAGTTGAGTAAATAGACTGCATTTTTCTGCATAAATGCACATAGACGCGCGTAGCAAGAATTTTTTTACAAGAAATAATTTATATCTGTCTATGAAAAAACTGGTATAAACACTGGACACTATTTGCCCGATCAAGTAATTTAAAAAAAAATCTCAAAAATTTTACATCGTTTCCCAGCATTTTTTCTGGCATAAACTAACTTCTTCTTGATGTATAGAGTATGTATCCTTCGTTAAGGGTGGCAACGAAAAAAAATCCTGTATATTCACGAAAAAAGGATGTTTAATGATTAGGATGCTAACCTGTATACCACAAATCGGGGTTGATGAGAAGGCAATATATCCTGTAACTCTTCTAGCTCAATGTTTTCCAACTCCTCATCAACTTCCAAAGCTTGTTTTTCTCTGTTAACCTAAAATATAGGTGGTTTGTTGAAAATAGGATCAGAAATTATATCTGACAGAAATAGGCTCTATTGTACAATATTTTATGGTGCTATATTGTGTAGAAAAACTTGCTAAACTTTTCTTTTCTTCCAAGGTTTATGAAATTATTATGATTATACACTCAAATAATTTTTACAACTTTTTGATTGTAAATTCGTATTGGTAGTAAACTACCTACAGAAAATTATATGATATTTCATAAATAGATACTAAACAATAAATACAAGCCTCATGCATGCAATGTTTGTAATATACTGAGAATATTAAAAAGGTGATAACAAAACTATGATTCATAAAATTGGTATGGCATTTTGTAAATCTATGAAATAAAACATTACTGCCTGAACTGATTGAAGCAAGATTTAGGAACTACATTATAAGATATTCTAGATATTCAGAATGAATACTTGAATAATTGTTTAACATATTGTTTTAGTGGTAATAATAAGCACAACCACCGATTAGCATACGATATTTTATACCTTTAAAATTAGAGCACAGTTGGAGTTATTTTTTTGGAAGCGAAACTTTTTAAGAACTTCTTTCACTTCCTCGCCTATATCACAAACATTCACGTTGTGCGACATTTTAATTATTTAGAAATAATTTTATTTAAAGTTTTCAGAATGAAATTCTGTGATTGATAGCAAGCGTGACGTGACGTGACAGAAGTGGTGAGGCGACATTGACAGACGGGAAAAGTTTTTTTTAGATTATTGCGAAACAAGGGAAATTACTTATGCAGCCATAATGCTTACTGCTTGTAATAAACTGTAAGCAATCACATAAAAAACTCAATAAATCAACCCTAAAAAATTACACCAATATGACTTATATTAATATAATACTCCTTATTTTTTCTGCTTTTCATCTTTTAAAATAACTTTAATTATTTTTCTAGGCACCATATCGAGTGACGATTAACAAAACGCAATAATTACGTCAAGTCAAAGTGAAAGTGACAGCTGACATTTTTGACATTTGTGATTCTATGAATAATTTCTATTAATTTTTCGTGGTTTTCACGGTGTATTTCGTAAAAAACCCAGTTTATTAAATTGCAAATTTAAAAACAAAACTCTTTAAAGTCATTTTCATAGGTTGTTCTAAATATGATATAAATTTAACAAGAAACTTGCTGTGAATTCCTTTGTGAAATATTCGTAAAACTTTTAGAATGAAGTGATCATACTAAAAATCTATTGTTTATCATTAATATAAACCTACAGTGCTTGTGTTTTGCTGTCCTAATTAAAGTTCAATAGTCTGTCCAGTATACTGTGTTGAGTGTGAGTATTATTATTTTGTCTAAGTGTTTATTTTAATTACTGAAATACAAACAAGTTACAGTCAATGAGTAGGTAGATAATGAGGACTAGTGGGCAGTGTGGCATGTAAATTATTATTGTTATGACTTTATGAAATGGTAATTAAAATATATAGCAATTTCAAAATGAAAAAACTATACAAGTTTGAAAAAATTATATTTTGTGAGCTATTTTATATCCTAGATAGAATATGTTTAGTTAGATCTAGTTTTAGAAAGTATCTACATATTTAATACATTTATTTACGTCAGATATCTGCAAATTTTAGCATTATCCACTTCTGTATTCAAATTTAAAGTCTTATGTATAATCATACTGCTTTGTTCACACAATAAGTGTAAGGTATAAGTTTTCTAACATCTAACTAACCACTGCCATAGTTTTACTAAATATTGTAGTATAGGTTAGGTCCTGCCTATTTATTTATTCCCTGCAAATCGGCCTATGATACCTACCTATTTACAATTCCCATTAGATATGTTAGTGGTTGCTAGATTGAGTAATTGTGCCCAAAAAGCAACAGCAGGCTTATTTATTGGCCTTTACCATATGGGACTTATTAGGCTAGATAGTGAAAAGTGTGTTATTTGCACACCTCTGCTCTTGTCTGTGAAATAATTTTAAAGTCCAATGTCCACAAATGCCAACAAAGTCTCCATTAGATTTTTCCCCAAATTTCTTTGAAGCCTCTAGATTTTTTAAAAACCAAAAGTAACAATTCTGTTGCTATGGTTTTTATCATACATATAGTTGTAAATAGCTAGCTATAATAAAGTACATATATATACCTTATATTTATCAGTAGATAATATTTTTATCTTGTATCATTGACAGTTTTGTTGAGTTATCTAATGTGAGAACATTGTATAGATAGATAGATTTTTACTGTCATAACTGGGTACATACATTTGTTGATACAAATTTAGTTTTTGATCAAACAGTTTGCCCATTTCAGACGCACAATAGTCAGTTACATTATATAATTTTAAATAAGTATTTTTCCTAAGTTAATAATTATTAGAGTTCTTATTTACAATTATAAAATTGGATAGGCATTAAGTTATTTTGTGGTTGTTTTTGATCACCACACTTAGGGCAGATTTTTCCAAACCTTAATAGATTATCTGAAGAATGAGAAGATGCTGTCTCTATCACTTTTCAAGTTTAAGAGAAAGTCAGCATATACTTTTTTCTTCTGATAAGCTATCTGACGTTGGAAAAAATCAGCCCTCAAACATTTTTTAAAAATATATTAAATAGGCTTACGCTTGACCACAACGCGCCTGATGGTAAGCACCGTTGCAGTCTAAGATGGAGCGCGCTTGCCTAAAAGAAACCGGTTCACTCTCGCCGCAAGATTATAGTTCATGGGGAACAGGGATTCAGGCAGGGAGTTCCACAGCTTGGCCGTTCGCACTATGAATGTAGAAGCAAAACTTACTACCTCTCCCTTTCTCTCTCAGCTTAAGACATAATTAATTTTAATGTGGATTTAACACTATACTTTACCAGGCGACTGTGGCAAGTATACTAGCTTATAAAGAATGAAGTCATTCAACCGATTTTGGCGACAAGCAGGTTTCGCGACCACTAATTACGGACTACAGCGCTGTGACAGTACCGTAAAAAGGGCGAAGCCATCGGTGCCCAGGCTTGAGTCGTTGGAGACTATCGAAGACCGAGCCAAAAGGCTGATCGGCAATGACTCACTGTGCAAAGCTAGATTGCAAAGCGTTGAGCATCGACGTAAAGTTGCAAGTCTCTCGGTATTCTACAGGTTACATTTTGGGGAGTGTGCGTTGGGACTTCACGACCTTATTCCCCCAGCACCCTTCTACCACCGGACGACCAGGGTCGTCCACGACGAGACGAGACGACGACCAGAAACGTCAAGGCGACACCGGTTCACAGTTGAAGTGCCGAAAACTCTGTCTCTCTTCTACATTCATAGTGCGAACGGCCAAGCTGTGGAACTCCCTGCCTGAATCCCTGTTCCCCATGAACTATAATCTTGCGGTCTTCAAGTCGAGAGTGAACCTCCATCTTAGACTGCAACGGTGCTTACCATCAGGCGTGATGTAGTCAAGCGTAAGCCCATTTATTATTAAAAAAAAAACATCAATGTGAAATTATCTTGTTACAGGGCATAATGCGGATAATGTCCGTCAAAAGAAGGATATTGCTAAGCTGAGCGTCACAAATTAAAAAAAATGGCAGCATGTAAGTTTATTTTCATTTAGAACTTTTATCCTGTGCTGATGCGGGGCTTCACTAGAATACATCAGCTGCATCTCCTTCCGTGCATGTCGTAAGAGTCGACTAAGGAACTCGGGGACGATCTCTCAGGCGATTAGCTATACTCGTAGTAGTCGCAATGTCTCGCTGCACGCGGAGCAATAGAATGTTCTATGATTCCGCGCGCAGTGAGACATTGCGACTGGTATAACTAACTGGTCACTGATCGTTTACATCTGTCCCCGCTTTGCTAAACGTGGGCGTAGGATTTCTATTGTGATCTTGCCGTTATTGGCCCAGTCGTGTGTATATGTACGCACACATGCCCACACAACAGCCTATTGCAGTCCACTGCTGGACGTAGGCCTCCCCCAGGGCACGCCACAAGGCTACTGCCACAGGAGGGTTTTGCCCATAGTCACCACGCTGGGCAGGCGGGTTACCGCAGTGTGGGGGTAGGCAGCGATCACGGATCTCCATTTGCTACGATCCTGACACACCTCTTTCGCTTCATCTACTTTCATGATATTCTTCATGCACACTCGTCGGTTTAGGGTACTCTTGACCTGACCTTTCTTTAGAATTTCACCAATTTGATCGGTGAAGGTCCGGCGAGGTCTTCCCCTTCTAACCCTTCCATACACTCTTCCTTTGTACACTTTCTTTATCAGTCTACTTTCACTCATCCTCTTCTCATGCCCAAACCACCTCAACATACCCTTCTCAATGCTATTCTATTCAAATTCAAATTGATTACAATAATAGATTTAGCTTCCCTGTGCTCCGCTATATTGGCATACAAATATAGGAAAGAAAGCATATAAAATACATAACAAAACTTGTGAATAACAAATACTTTTACACGGCAAACAAACACCATACCACCGACACAATATTTCGCATGCATACTCCCAAGCAAAGGACCCAATTGTGAAGACGCACTGATGACTGACATTAACCCGACTGCGCGACGCAAAGGAGTGGTAATTTGATGTTTGTATTACTGGAGATATTTACGACTTATTATTTTTACAGCTGAAACCACCGAGATGCTCGAGAAGCCGATAATGTAAGTAACCTTTTATTTGTTACAATTAGCGGGGACACTACCATGCATTCATTGTAGAGGTGTAAAAGTAACGCATTAAAAGCGTACCCGTATGTATTAGTTACTTTGACCATAAGTACTCGTTCGTTAGTATCGTATCGTTACCGCACCGTTACTTCTGATACCGCATATAGTATGTAGTATGGTAACGAGTCGAATCGACGTGAACTGTCGACGTAATATACCAAATTTGCAATGGATTTACTATTTAGAAAATTTTGACCACAAACTTAAATTATATTACAAAGAATAGTACAATACAGTAAAAATCATTCAGGATAAAAAAAAATACAAGTACTTTAAACAAACCTAATCACCGTTCTTTGAAATAAGCGATTTACTTAAATGAACCGCATCACGCGCATTGGTAGAACATACGATCAAAAACAAACGTATATGTATATAATAATAATAAAAAAACTGAAAAGATGAAAACATAGATGTCAGTGGTCTAGAATTCATAATATTATTATGGAATTAATAATAATTGAAGAAAATAAAATATTTTCTTGATGTAATATAACAACTGAACAGCCAGGATCCATTGAAATATTAATAGCTTGGCTGTCGGTTACTGGATCCCGACTGTATTGTTATATTACGAAAACCCATAATAATATTATACGACCAACATGTGCGAGTAACATAGAGAGTCAAAATTTCTGGGTAACACGTTGCTCGTATGCTGCTGATGGAATGGTGCCCGGTTAGTCGAGTGTTGAGACGAATACCTATTCAACGGTCGATATAGTTTGTCAGCTTTAATCTGTGGCGTGTAAACCGCCCACTAATAATGTAAACGGTGAACGGCGTCCACTAGCGGAGAACGTTACTACTTGTTTCTCTGACGATGAGCTGTCATATTTGGCAGCTCACTCTATCTTGCACCGTCGCCGCCGCCGCGCACCACGTCTCTCTCGCATCTCTGTGCGTAAGCAAATTGTGAGCCTAGTGATTGAAATGACAATGAAACTGCATACTATGACCTACATCAGTATTCGTTTAGGCTACATTTATTTGAAGAAACCTACTACAACTACAACTCCAAAAATCCATTGCCCAGGAGGCTAAAGCTATCTTCCTAGGATATCGGTGCCGACATTACTTGCAGCATTAGACTTTACGTCATTTAACAAACGCGAGGTCTATTCCTCTAAAATCACGCAGGGATATCACCTTTTTTTTATAGGCGGCTCTTTAGTGTCCAATAATGACCAGCAAATATACTTACGAGTTACGACTCAAATAAAAAAAATATTTTGTTATCCTCATATCACCTTCCAATAAATACGAGTATCACTTCAGATTGTAAATGAAAATCATCATCATCATCAGCCTATTGCATTCCACTGCTGGACGTAGGCCTCCCCCGGGGCACGCCATAAGACTGTCATGGGGAGTATTTGCCCATAGTCACCACGCTGGGCAGGCGGGTTGGTGACCGCAGTTTGTATTTGACTATGTTGTCAACACAGGAGGCGCTGCTGCCCACCTCCCGGGAACCTTAATCGCCTCGTACGATACCCACGGGCAGACATGGGGTGGTACGAATTCTACTCTGCCGGCACCACGCGGCTAATCGAGTGAGGGTAGCCTCAAGGGCAAGATACGTCTGTGAATACCAGAGGCGGCTGCTGACACTTTTAGATGGGAGTTCACTCCCTTAACGAATGGGATGGTGCAAGTTCAACCGTATTCTTATAAAAATTCAGATGACCTAATGAAACACATTAAAGACAACCATATCGCGTTCTAACTCGGACTAAGCGACCTCTAGTGGCCGCAGACGCGAATTAAAGTGAGCGGCGCTCCAGTTAGGGCTAATTTTTCATACGAAATCTTCTGTTTCACGCGCCGGCCTAAGTCGGTATGTCTCTTTCGCACCCATTGAATACAGAATACAGTAATAGGAATCGTACCAAATTTCGTTTCATTGGAGCGCGATCGCTAGAGCTCCACTCGATACATAAGATTACAACTTACTTGAGACGAACGCGTAGACACTATTGTGTATAGTAACATAAGTTCAGACCATGGGAATGCGACAACATACTAACTACAATATAGAGAAATATGCAAGATTTGCACCATATGTAATCTTCATGGGTGGGTGTGAACCGCACCAGCGCTCCTTAGGACGAGCCGCCAGTGATGAAAACTATTCGCAGAACATTATATTCTACGATCTAGATATTTAAGTAAGCATTTCTTGTCACTAACTAACATAATACTGATTAATCATTGATCACATTTTTTTAGGTCTCACTTAATAATAATCGTCGATTATCTCCCTTATCACAGTCGCGTAAGGTTCACAATGCGCTGCACTATTAAGCTCTATCATGTCTAAAGAAGTACTGGGAATTTAAGTGATCTAAAGTGTGTAATCGCTAGGGAGGGGCGGTGTCGATGTTATTTTATCGATAGTTATCGATAAAGTTATCTAGTTGGTACCACAGAAGAATTAATAGTGTAGTCCTATTATGTAATATTATTGTATTAACTAGCTGTTAGCGTAGACTACAGAATGTAGTCTATGTCTTTCTCCGTACTCCCAACCCTAGGTATGTAGTATGCAAAACTTCAAGAAGTTTAGTTAATTACAGCGTACTTAACAAATAAATAAACTTACTTTCGAATTTATAATATTCGATGGATTGTGAAAGTTTACTTAGGCAAAGTGTGCAAATTACACACCCACTTTTCACCAGTTAGTAAGGGGTGAGCCTACCACCGCTTTTCGGGCAAAAATACAACAATCTAGCGACCGCTAACCATTTTAAATAGGTATTGTAAGCTATTTAGTGTCAGAGCCTCGTCCGTTAAATACCACGGGCCGAGTAGATTGACTTTGGGTCCTGAGGTATTAGTCGAACTTTGGTCGAACCCACTTACATATTTAGTGCAGATAAGTGAGATAACATAACATCGATAACGACAAGACATCACTACGTCATTGAGCGCAAGCCCGCGAGTCAGTAACGCGTCGAGGTTACCAAACAAACGACGTCCGCTCCCGCGATTTGCCCCGCGAAAGTTGCGCGGCCACACACGAAATATTCCAATTTCGAAAAGACTTTCGAAAACCAAAATGGCCGATGGCTCTAGTGTTGTGCTTTGACATCAATATATACAGTTGCCGTAGGTGTTTTTAGGTATATTAGTAATTATCTGCGTCTTTAAAACGTGATTTGTTTTTATGGTGCAGTGTTTTTGCTTAGTTTATCTGATAATGGTTTAGCTACTAAGTATTGACATGTCCTTAGTTTTGTTCGTATTTTATTTATTACTTAGTTGTCTGCCCGCGGCTCCGTAGGTACGTGTGGACTACATAATTAATTATTTTATCTTTGACGATAACGAACTTACATGAAAACTTTTATCCCACATATAGCACAAACATATGTGCATTTATGCAAAAAAACGCAGTCTATTTACTCAACTTTGGACCCTAATATATTGGGAATAAGATACTTCCCAGGCATGCTTCTGTAGAGAAAAATGATCGTGATGATGAAGAGATTCCGTGGTATTCGGGAACGTTGACGACCAAAATACACCCTATATGGGTGTTTGTGACAGTCAGGCAAATATTGATATCATGACTTCAGACCAATATTCCGAGTTGGAAAATACTGAAAATTTTCGCAGGAAAATTCCAAAATTTTCCGTCATTTTTTCATATTTTCGAAAAAAAAAATAGTTTTGTTCGTTTAATTAGGCCTTAGATAATAACTTTGAACCAAAAGATGATTTTGAAAAAGAAAGTTGCCCTCGAAAAAGTTCAAAAACCTGATCTACCCTACTGGAGAGTCACAAGTGACCCAAAAAACAGCAATGGGTCACGTAATAACACTAATAACTAATAAGCCCCATTTAATTAGTCACAGGATCGCCCAAAACAAATGACGCGGAGAGCAAAAATTACCGATAATCAAATAAAAAATATATTTCCTGCGAGTTATAACACTGTCTTATAACTCAACAAAATGTTACTTATTCAGCATTTCAGTATTTGCTTCGCTGTCACCCACACCCTGTATAGGATGTTTTTTTATCGTCAACATATCGTCAACATAAATGTTGCAATGAATAGCATTTACACATATATACGGTTGTTTCAATTTATGTTATTATCATAGTGAAGACTGGTATCTTTTTTTCATCATCTCAGCCTATTATGATAAAATGCAAGTCCTTGTCTTAATTCGATAAAAAAAAAACTGGCACGCCCTTTTGGTATTGGATATTTTATATGTTAAGTTTTTTTTAGTAGTTAGTTTAGTCCAAGTCAGTAGAGGGACTAGAGGGTCTTGGTGTTTGTAGGCGATGGGCTGACCACCTGTCACTACTAACCGAACTTGTACATCTCAACTATACCCTCAAAATTGGTCAGAAGTGGCACCATGTGGTTCTATCGGCCCGTGGTTCTCTGCCTACCCCGTAAGGGATAAAGGCGTGATTATATGTATGTAAGTTTTTTTTTCACGCTATACAGGATGTGTGTGACAGCCAGGCAAATACTGAGATATTGAGCAAGTACCATTAGTTTGATTTATACTCGCAGGAAATTAATTTTTGTTTTGATTATCCGCAAGTTTGCTTTCCGCGCCAATTGTATCGGGCGATCCTGTGACTAGGTTAAATGGACTTATTGTTTATTGTGTGATATTTTACTGTTTTTTGGATCACCTGTGACTCTCCTTTGGGGTTGTTCAGGTAATTGAACGTTTTTGAGAGGAACATTTAAAAAAAAAATCATTTAAAGGTTAAAATTTTGTTTTACATCATTATTTAAGGCCTACTAAAACGAACCACACTATTTTTTTCCTGGAAAAATGAAGGTTTTTCAAAAATACCTTTGTTGTATGCAATCTTACTCATTTTCAGCTTGTTGTGAATTTTTGTACTTTTGAATGTCTAAATTGACCGGATTATAAGGCGAATAAAATATAATCTGCCGCGTGGTGCCGGCAGAGTAGAATTCGTACCACCCCATGTCTGCCCGTGGGTATCGTACGAGGCGATTAAGGGTTTCCGGGAGGTGGGCAGCAGCGCCTCCCGTGTTGACAACATAGTCCAAAATGCAAACTGCGGTCACCAACCCGCCTGCCTAGCGTGCTGACTATGGGCAAATACCCCCCATGGCAGTCTTGTGGCGTGCCCTTAGGGAGGTCTACATCCAGCAGTGGACTGCAATAGGCTGATGATGATGAAAAAAAGATACCAGTCTTCACTATGATAATAACATAAATTGAAACAACCGTATGTATGTGTAAATTGACGGCCGATTGGTGTAGTTGGTAGTGGCCCTGCCTGCGACGCCATAGGTCCTGGGTTCGAATCCCGGTAGGTGCAAACATTGATGTGATGAATATCGATGTTTGTTTCCGAGTCATGGATGTTTCTATACATATCTATGTATTTATATGCCGTTGCTTAGTACCCACGACACAAGACCTTATGGATCTTAGTGTGGGACTAGGTTAATGTGTTGTGAAGTGTAAAAAAAATATTAGACCAGTGACATGTTTCTCGAAACTGTGGCATCAAATATTTAACACTAGTTAACGCCCGCGACTCTGTCCGCGTGGAATGGAGAAAAACAAAATGTCGAAATTATCCGGGATAAAAATATTTTCTCGGGATAAAATGTAGCCTATATGTTAAGTGGGTCCTGTCACAATATATTCCTGTATAAACTTTAGACTTTAGGATTCCCGTTTTCCCCTTTCCCGTGAGAATTTCGGGAAATCCTTTCTTATCATGTTTCGGGGGTCTAAGATCAGCGGTTTAGGCTGTACGTTGATCCCTCAGTCAGAACAAAGCATTTTATACAGGATGTAAGAAAAGGTAATTCTGAGTCTCAAATTTTGGAAATAGGTTCTCGACAGTGGGCTATTTACATAGTTTTTCGCCTAACCCTTTCCGTTACACCCTGTATAGATAGATTTGAATAGGAATAAACTACGCCATATATACAGGCTGATTTTTGGTCGTCAACGTTCCCGAAAACTACGGAATCTCCTCATCATCACGATCATTTTTCTCCATGGAAGCATACCTGGGAAGTGTCTGGTTTCCAAAATATTAGGGTCCAAAGTTGAGTAAATAGACTGCGTTTTTCTGCATAAATGCACATAGACGCGCGTAGCAGGATTTTTTCACGAAAAATAATTAATATCTGTCTATAAAAAAACTAACATAAACACTAGACACTATAAATTTCGCACGATCAAGGAATTTAATTTTTTTTTTAAATATATATATATTTATTAAATAATCTTTATACCTATTATATCTTATCTATTAATTACACATATTACTAATGCTATTGTTAAATCAGATCAGTAATGCATGTCATGAAAATAGTATGTTTATAGAATAAACACACCATTGTGTGCATGATTTCTCATTGTATGACTGTTATTATTTAATAAACATTATGTGTGTATGTGGGTGATATTATATTTTATTATGCTATCATATGTCACACGGTTAGGAATTGTGTTAATACAGATGTGGATCGCAGTGGATGCCGTTATAATAATAATAGGGTATATGCATGGATTTATTTATTTCATTTTTATATTCTACGTGAAAAATGAATAAAGTTTTCCCTTGGAATGGCATATCTAACTTTAACCGTTTTGGATTTACAGCAATTCAATAATACGAGCCGGCAAAATGTTTTTGAAACGCTCCGTTTGCTCCATACTAAAATGGCAAAGACTTTGACGTCATAATAAACAACCGTCTTTATGGGGAGAAAATGCAATTTTATTTTATAAACGTAATAATTTTATATTTTGTGTATTGTTGTCAATAAAAATTGTTTATTAATAGGTGCAGATATTAATAAAGTATTTATTAAATCAATTAGATAATTCATAATTTTTTTAAAACGAAAAACCGACTTCCTCCCAAAACTCGAGCTTACTAAAGTAAAATTTAACTAAAGGGCAAATATACCTATATATTGCGTTAAGCCGTTTGTATTTATAATATCTTTCGAATAAAATATATAAAAAAATATATGTTTTCGTGTCAGACGCATATTCCCTATTACTAGTACAGATATGTGTATATCTACACATAAATGGTGTGTACATGGGGTATTAAGCCGCGTGGTGCCGGCAGAGTAAAGTGTGTGCCTGCCCGTGGGCGTGGGTATCGTACGAGGCGATTAGTGCCTCCTGTGCTGACAACATAGTCCAACAATCAGATAAATGTAACCAACCCGCCTGCCCAGCGTGGTGACTCTGGACAAAAACCCCCCTATGGCAGTAGCCTTGTGGCGTGCCCTGGGGGAGGCCTACTTCCAGCAGCGTGGACTGCAATAGGCTGACGATGAATGAATGATATAAATATTCACACACTTTACAACACATTAATTGGTCCCTCTAATAAGTAGATCTTAGTGTGGTACTAGGTTAATGTTATCTATCTTCTATATCTATCTATCTATACATATAATAAAAATGTAACGGATCGCTGTCTGTATTTGGAAGATAGATGAGAAAAAATAATATAGGAGACCTTTATCAACGCAATAGTACCCAAAAGAATGATTTTTGGAATTTTTGTCGGTTTGTCTGTGCGTTTGTGCACGCTAATCTCAGAAACGGCTGAACCAATTACGATTCAGTTTTCAGGAATATATTGTGACAGGTCCCACTTAACATATGTACCTAAATATGAATGCTAGAGGCCCTATGCTACTCATATCTGTGCCTGTACGAACAATTATACTATAGACTTGGTATTGTTTTGATATAATGTTATCGTAATTATAAGTAGACACATATAATAATCTACACTAATACTAGTGGACGCCCGCGACTTCGTCCGCGTGGAAATTGAATTGGAAAACTTTGTTTGTTTGGTAAATGTATATTTGAATTTAAACTATCCTATCTCTCAAGTTGGATCTGCAATGGTGTGCGAATTTTATTATAATCGGTTAAGTGGTTTAGGAGTCTGGACCATTGACACGAGATTTAAAAAATTCTTTCACCGTTAGAATCCTTATTGGACCTGGATGAACATAGGCTACAAGAATTTCCCGATATTCCCACGGGAAGGCGACCAACGGGAATTCTATATTTTTTACGAAAACCGCTATACATATAAAGCTGAAATCGGGCATATATGTTCATTGGGGACAGCGAGGGAGGACTAAAAACGGATTTCCCGAAATTCCCACGGGAAGGGGACAAACGGGAATTCATAATTTTTACGAAAACCGCTATACATATGAAGCTGAAATTGGGCATATAAGTTCATTAGGGACTGCGAGGAAGCACTAAGAACGGATTTCCAGAAATTCCCACGGGAAGGGGACCAACGGGAATTAATTATTTTTTACGAAAACAGTTATACATATGAATCTGAAGTTGGGCATATATATTTATTTGGGACCCCGAGGAAGCACTGAGAACGGATTTCATAAAATTCCCACGGGAAGGGGACCAACGGGAATTTTCTTTTTACGAAAACGGCTACACATATGAATCTGAAATTGGACATATATGTTCATTAGGGACTCCGAGGAAGCACTAGGAACGCATTTCCCGAAATTCCCACGGGAAGGGGACAAACGGGAATTCATTATTTTTTACGAAAACGGTTACACATATGAATCTGAAGTTGGGCATATATATTTATTTGGGACCCCGAGGAAATTCCCATGGGAAGGGAACCAACGGGCGTTCCAAATTTTTACGAAAACCGCTGTACCTACATATGAAGTTGTAGCTAATGTACTGATATGTACCGAAGCGAAGCGAGGGCGGGCCATTAGATATATACCTATAGCTTTAAACATATGGTATACATCTAGCGGTGATAGCCCAGTGGTTAAGACGTGCACCTTCCAAGCGAGAGACGTAAGTTCGATCCCAGTCACGGGCCTGTACCAATGAATTTATTTCATGTACAGATTTTAATGTTGCAAAATTGTCACTTAGCTCGTGCCTCGGAAAGCACGTAAAACCGTTGGGTCTGCGCCTGATCTCTTTCCGGTCGTGTCGGCTTTCCGTCCCATCTGACTATGAGAGTGAGGGAATAGAGAGTGCATCTGTGTTTGCGCACACACCTGTGCACTATAATATCTCCTGCGTAGCTGGCCAATCTCGGATCTGTGTTTATTTTATATACATACTAGTGGCCCGCCCTCGCTTCGCTTCGGTACATATCAGTACATAGCTGCAACTTCATATGTAGGTACAGCGGTTTTCGTAAAAATTTGGGACTCCCGTTGGTCCCCTTCCCGTGGGAATTTCGGGAAATCCGTTCTTAGAGCTTCCTTATAGCCCTAATCACATTTCAGCTTTGTATAAATAGCGGTTTTCGTAAAAATTTTAAATTCCCGTAACTCCCCTTCCCATGGGAATTTCGAGAAATCCGTTCTTAGTGCTCCCTCGCAGTTGTCGTAAAAAAAATTAATTCCCGTTTGTCCGCTTCCCGTGGGAATATTGGAAAATCCGTTTGAATTCCCATTTGTCCCCTTCCCGTGGGAAATTCGGGAAATCCGTTTTTAGTCCTTCCTCGTTGTTCCCAATGAACATATATGCCCGATTTCAGCTTCATATGTATAGCGGTTCTCGTAAAAATTATGAATTCCCGTTTATCCCCTTCCCGTGGGAATTTCGGGAAATCCGTTTTTAGTCCTTCCTCGCTATCCCCAATGAACATATATGCCCGATTTCAGCTTTATATGTATAGCGGTTTTCGTAAAAAATATTAAATTCCCGTTGGTCGCCTTCCCGTGGGAATATCGGGAAATTCTTATAGCCTATGTTCATCTAGGTCCAATAAGGATTCTAACGGTGAAAGAATTTTTGAAATCGGTCCAGTAGTTTCGGAGCCTATTCATTACAACCAAACAAACAAAGTTTTCCTCTTTATAATATTAGTGTAGATATATATATAATATAATACACGGCTGTGTTGTCAAAATGGGTAGCCAGAACTGCAGAGAACGTCCCTGAGTTCCTTAGTCGACTCTTACGACATGCACGGAAGGAGATGCAGCTGATGTATTCTAGTGAAGCCCCGCATCAGCACAGGAATTGTCAGATTTTCCCGGAATGTACTAACCGATTTTTATAATATCTAATGATTTTTTTTATAAATGTAACATTGAGGAAGCTTGCAATTTTACTTAAAATACCTTACTTCCTAAGAATTTTATGTAATGACGGATTACGAACCTAGATTTCCGGTAAAGTACAGGGTGTAACTGAAGTGGTATGTTAAGCGAAATGCATTTAAAATATCACTCTATAGAAAACATTGCTAAAAAATTTAAGACTGAAAATCTAAATAATTGTATAGGCAAGGGCCAAATTTTTAAACTAGGTACTTACTGAGTTTTAATACGATCATACAATTGTTACTTTATACCTATATATATATATATATATATATATATATATACCTTCTATCTTCCCGGGCATACTGTACAAGTCAGTAGAGGGACAAGAGGGTCTTGGTGTTTTGTAGGCGATGGGCTGACCACCTGTCACTACTAACCGAACTTGTACATCTCAACTATACCCTCAAAATTGGTCAGAAGTGGCACCATGTGGTTCTATCGGCCCTTGGTGTTTTGCCTACCCCGTAAGACATAAAGGCGTGATTATGGATTCAAAAATACATAAAGAAACTTAAAGGAAAAAACCCCGACTGCGTCACAATTTTGTTGTACCCAGGGTCACTCCAATGACTAAAACGAATCTAATGATACCTCTCAACTTCAAATGCAACCAGCCTTTTAGGCTCTAGCTAGAACGTACCAAAAGGTACATAGACTAGTGGACGCACGCGACTCCGTCCACGTGGACCGCAAAAAAACTTTGTGAACTTTGTTCTAGTTGACCCAATTTTGAATCTAGGTAGACCATTCTCAAACCCACTTGAACACACACAAAAAAATCCATCAAAATCGGTCTAGCCGTTTAGTTTAATTACAAACACACGAACAGAAGATTTATATATAAAGATACACTCGAAAAACATAACCCTTCTGGCGCAATCGGGCATAAACCGATTAATTGTTCAACAAACTTAGCTACCTACTCTCGCAAACCAAACTCCAAACCGTATCGCAGAGCAAAAGTGAAAGTAGGTTCCGAACGAAATTACCCACGTTTGTGGCAAGAAAGTGAACAGAGCGGTAAAAGTAATATTAAAATGCTGGTTATGTCAACTGCAACTTGCCACTGCAGATCACCCGGCACCGATGTGCTACTCGTAAGCGTGCCTGTGGGATATTATTCTTGGAACTGACAGGAAAGTGAACGAGAGCGGTAAAATATAATATTAAAATGCTGATTATATCAACAGCAACTCGTCACTGATGTTTTACGTCTGAACCGGCTATTCTAAGCGTGGCTGTGAGATTCCTTCACGATCTGCAGTACTGGCTAAACCGTTTTGGCAATACAGCCGTGTATATATTATAAAATTATTAATAAAGAAATGGAAAAAATTCCTCACCCGGGTGGGAATCGAACCCACGACCTCTGCATTCGGGTGAGGAATTTTTTCCATTTCTTTATTAATAATTTTATAATATATAATATCTTGACTAAGATAAATTTATAAAGACACTTCTCCATTAATATAATCCGTTAGGATATGGTTGGTCGTTTCATCTTTAAACATTGTGCTGAGGGATTCAGCTTTGTTTGCCGAGATTTGGCTAGTGTATAGCTATCGGGATGAAAAATAACGTTGCCAATATGTAATTTAGAAAAGAGATGGTAAAATTCGTAATCCGAGTAATTGACCCGGTGGCTCAGTGGTTAGAGCACTTACACGCGGAATGCAGAGGTCGTGGGTTCGATTCCCACCCGGGTGAGGAATTTTTTCCATTTCTTTATTAATAATTTTATAATATATAATATCTTGACTAAGATAAATTTATAAAGACACTTCTCCATTAATATAATCCGTGTATATATTTACAACATCGACCTATTGCAGTCCACTGCAATACGTCGCCACATGGGCACGCCACAAGGCTACTGCCATAGAGGGGGGTTTTGCCCATAGTCACCACGCTACGTGTCTCAAAGTTTGTAGATGGGTTCTTTATAGTGGGCTTTTTCCAGACAGCTTTCCGCTTAACATACCTCTTATGATACACTCTCTAATCCTCTGTAGATCTGTGAATTTGATGTTCAAATGTAAGGTCTGTTGTTGAAGAAATAAAAATGATCATATGATCAAAACACGGTACAATAAAGTTAATAATACATTTCTTAGACCCGAGACATGTTTCGCCAAAAAAAAAATGCAAATATTCTATGCATTCAACAGCCTTACAGAATGTTTTATTACAAAACAATACAGGGTGTAACAAAAGGGGTAGGTATGTTAAGCGAAAAGCTATGTAAATAGCCCACTATAGAGAACCTATCCACAAAATTTGAGATCCGAAATCACATGTTTATTTTTCCCGATAGTATGGAGAATTTTAAAATATCTCAGGAATTTTCATACAATCTTGAAAAATAAAAATGTGATTTCGAGTCTCAAATTTTGGGAATAGGTTCTCTATAGTGGGCTATTTATACAGCTTTTCGCTTTTCCTGTATAATTACTAAAACCAAAAAATATGCCAGTTTTCTTACTCCTGCACAAGAAGAAAGGCAAATAACTTTTTCGATACATAAAAAAAAATAGTGCACATAATTTATTTCGCATGAAGTTGTTATTTCTCTTATGAGATAAGATATCTATAAGATGTTTCATATCATTGATCTGAACTAGTATGTTTTCAAATTATCTGTAGTATATGTTATGTTCTCTTACGTCAATCGTCATAGAGGTCTGGGAAACCCCCTCACTTCGTCATATTTATGGTCCCAGACACCAAGGTCAGGCGCTGGCATGCGGAAAACAAGGGTTTTTACTATTTTGGAGTAATAACAGTTTTCAGATTGCATTTCATAAAATTAACTCCTATGCCTGAGTTCGGAACTAATATTTTTTGTATGCCGCCATCATCCAAAGTAATTATTCTGTGAAACGCACTCGTTATTCTTTTGTAACTTAATTTGTTGTCATTATGGTCGATTCTGACTATCACTCTTAAACCTAAAATTAGTCCCTGTCTCTCAGCAATTTATGTTAAAGAACGGAGAGGGATAGACCTGACTAAGATTAAGTTTGTGTGACGGTCAAAATCGACCACATTGCATGTGATTGATGGGATTGTCTATGGTTCTGATAGCTAAACCAATTAGTAGCAAGAGTATTGTATAATGTTAGGAAAAAACGAAGAAAAAAGAAACATTACGATAGCGAATTTCGATACGGATTGGATCATGGGCCCCGTGCCGTATTTGCAACTCTAGAGTAATATGTCAAAATATTCATTTTTTTCGCTTAGCCCTTTCGAATAAACACTTGTTGTCATTTGATGTGAGACAATGAGACCGCACGTACAGAAGAGTAGCGAAGTGATTTAAAATCCAATTAACATAACCTAAATAAAGCGGAGGTTTCACGGTCAATTGTCAAGTTTATTGAGTTCAATAAATATCTATCTCTAACTGTACAGGATGTTTTTTCGTTGCCACCCTTAACGAAGGGTACGTACTCTATACATCAAATAAAGTAAGTTGATGCCAAAAAAAATGCTGGGATTTTTTTTATTTTTATTACTTGATCAGACGAAATTTATAGTGTCCAGTGTTTATGCTGGTTTTTCATAGACAGATATTAATTATTTTTCGTGAAAAAATCTTGCTACACGCGTCAATGTGCATTGATGCAGAAAAACACAATCTATTTACTTTGGACCCAAATATTTTGGAAACCAGACACTTTCCAGGTATACTTCCATGGAGAAAAATTATCGTGATGATGATGAGATTCCGTAGTTTTCGGGAACGTTGACGACCAAAAATCACTCTGTATAAAACGTCCTGAATGACTGACGGATTAACGCATAGCCTAAAACCGCTGAACGTAGAGATCTGAAGCTTGGAGGTGCGTTCTTTGTATGACGTGGGACAAGATAGAATTTGATGGAATTTTCACGGGAACGGGAAACCGGGAATACTAGAGTTTATGTGGACGAAGCCGTGGGCGTCCTCTAGTATAATAATTATAATCAATACATAAGTGACGGGCATTCGAGAGACCGAGCCATTATTATGTTTTGTGGTATTTTCCAGAATTTACGAGTATGTAGATGAATTTGCAGGGTCACTACAAACACATTTAGGTATTGTTAAGTGACTTTTAGCAACGAAACTATAATTGTGTATCTATGTATATGTTTAAATGAATAAAAACTCTTTTATTACTGAATAGATTAATAAACAAACGTCCTTACTTACATAAAGATAGAGTCACGTCCATTATCTTAAAAGGTATGATAGAAGTGTGCCCAGTAAGAGTTTTAAGTCTTACAAAATAAAACGTGAGCCTACCGCCGTTTTTAGTAAAAATAATATATTTATGTAGTCCACGCGGACGGTATTAGTGACGCCCTCTATTTATTTAATGGCTTACTTATCTATACATATAATAAAAATGTAACGGATCGCTGTCTGTACATGGAAGATATATGAGAAAAAATATTATAGGAGACCTTTATCAACGCAATAGAACCCAAAACGATGATTTTTTGAATTTTTGTCGGTTTGTCTGATTGTCCGTGCGTTTGTGCACGCTAATCTCAGAAACGGCTGAACCGATTTCGATGCAGTTTTCAGGAATATATTGTGACAGGTCCCACTTAACATATAGGCTACTTTATATCCCGGGACAATGTTTATACCGCAGATAATTTCGACATTTTGTTTTCTCTGTAGTCCACGCGGACGGAGTCGCGGGTGTCCACTACCTATAAGTTAGTGTGCACTCGAAAAAGATAGTGCCGTGTGTATATATGTTTATCGTTAAGTAATCGTAATATATATGACTTATTTTTATCTAGTATTTCCGATTCTTATTTATATGTATTTCGTTATTTGTTCCAAACGTGTGTTATTTCGTTAGTAAAAGAATTGGATTATTCTACAATAGAAGCTTTACGCTTTTTTTTAGTTTTAGACAAGTATTGATAGGTGTTTCTTCCCGTGAATATGATTGGGGGTGGATTCTCCGAGATTTTTAAGCGCTTTGTGCCAGTGAGATATAATAACATGTGAAGTGAACACAGTTACAGATGCTGTGTTTTAGAGAAAGACTGCATCTTTATATTATTTACGTGTAGAACTGTCTGTTCGGTGAATTTAAAAACAGACTACCTACGGCAACTTTTTCTTTAATCGACGTGTGTATTTTTTAGAAACAATGATAAAGTGCTTAAGTGATGTTAGTAGACATTAATTGAAATTTATCGTTGAAGTGGATACAGCGGAAAGTCGAAATGATGTCTCGCGGTGTCAAATATCAACTCCTGAACGACGATGTGGAAATCAAGTAAGTTTTATAATAGAAAAAAAAATCTGGTTTCCTTACAATACATCAGCTGTAGCGCGGTCTGATGTAAGAGATCAGTGACAAGTCGCTAGCTTATCGTCTGAGAGAACGCCCTCGAGTTTCTTAGTCGACTCTTACGACATGCTCGGAAGGAGATGCATCAGCTGCATTCTAGTGAAGCCCAGCATATTTGCACATAATATTCATCTTGTTCGTTAATATATCGTGTGTGTTTCCGGGTCGTGGTTGTTTCTTTAATTTACGTACATACAGGTGTTTTTTCCTTGTCACACTTAACGAAGAGTACGTACTCTATACATCAAATAAAGTTAGTTTATGCCAAAAAATGCTGGGAATCGATGTAATTTTTTTTTAAATAATTAATTACTTGATCGGGCGAAATTTATAGTGTCCAGTGTTTATGCTAGTTTTTTTTTATAGACAGATATTAATAATTTCTCGTGAAAAAATCTTGCTACACGCGTCATAGTGCATGTATGCAGAAAATCGCAGTCTATTTACTCAACTTTGGACCCTAATATTTTGGAAATCAGACCCTTCCCAGGTATGCTTCCATGGAGAAAAATGATCGTGATGATGAGGAGATTCCGTAGTATTCGGGAACGTTGACGACCAAAAATCACCCTGTTTTATCGTAGCTTAGTATCCACGACACGCGACTTTAAGGTTTAACCGTGGGACTAGGTTAATGTGTTGAAAATAATGTGAATATTTAAACTGCAGAAAAAGCAGAAGCCAATGATACTTTTATCTAACTTTTATTAAGGTCAACGACTTTTCGACATTGATAATAAAGGTTATTTTTGCATACGAATCCTATATTTACATATCGTATCGAACAGTGATTCATTCATGGATAAATCATTTGTCTTGCTCCTACTTTATATACTAGACAGGGATGGAAGTAATCTTTTGCGCACGGGATTTGTAAATAAAAAGATATTAATACTATTGTACCTATACAGGGTGTAACAGAAAGGGTATGTTAAGCGAAAAGCTATATAAATAGCCCACTAAAAGAAACCTACCCACAAAATTTCAGACTCGAAATCACATGTTTATTTTTCCCGGTAGTATAGAGAATTTTTAAATATCAGGAATTTTCATACAATCTTGAAAAATAAACATGTGATTTCGAGTCTCAAATTTTGGGAATAGATTCTCAATAATGGGCTATTTACATACCTTTTCGCTTAACATACCCTTTCTGTTACACCCTGTATAATTCTCCTACTGATACGGTGTTTCAGACTAAATCTGCTCCACGACACAGGGAATCCTAGTGTGGAAACCAAGGCACCCCATAAATGTGTGCCCATGTGTTTTGTCCAATAAATTAATTATTATTATTTCTCTCTCTTTCTCTCTCTCTTTCCGTGCATGTCGTAAGAGTCGACTAATGCTAAACGAGGCTATACAGGTGTTTTTTCGTTGCCACCCTTAACGAAGGGTACATACTCTACGAAGGGTAGTTATTTCTCGTGAAAAAATCTTGCTACACGCGTCAATGTGCATGTATGCAGAAAAACGCAGTCTATTTACTCAACTTTGGACCCTAATATTTTTGAAAACCAGACACTTCCCAGGTATGCTTCCATTGGAGAAAAATGGATGATGAGGAGATTCCGTAGTTTTCGGGAACGTTGACGACCAAAAATCAGCCTGTATAATAAATAAATTAAAAAAGGATCTCCTTCCTACATCATCCAAATCTAAGCTGAAATGGACTCGTAAAGAAATAATACTTACAGCCCATTGTTAATAACATTCTATATATATGACTACAACTTTATATGTCTATTTATATTTGCGACCCACGCATACCACCCCCGCTGTTAGGGGATGAAATTGAAAATGCCAGACGCGCCGTTTGATGCTGTGGGTGTTGGTTATTAGGACTCGCTTTTTGCCGCTGCTTTGTGCGGATTACACAAAATAAATGGGTATTTTTTTAAAGGGATTTTCTGACAAAACTAATATATACACACGGCTGTGTGTATTTCCAAAAAAAGTAGAGTATGTTTTTTTGTCGTCAACGTCCCCAAAAACTACGGAATCTCCTCATCATCACGACCATTTTTCTCCAGGGAAGCATACCTGGGAAGTGACTGGTTCCCAAAATATTAGGGTCCAAAGTTGAGTAAATAGACTGCGTTTTTTACATAATTGCACATAGACGCGTGTAACAAAATTTTTTCTCGAAAAATAATTACAAACTAGGTTGTACATTTTTCTGTACTACAAATCACCTGGGTCGAATGTCGGAAGTAAATAATAGTCGTAGATTTTTCTGTACAAAGACATTATACTAATATTTTGTCTCTTGTGTTGCCTTAATAAATAAATTTAAACTCTAAAAAATAACATACTTTGAGTTGAGACACTATTGTAATAACAGTACGATGTTATGTTAAAAGTAAATTTACTCTCCTTTTCTCTGACCTGCATAGATCTATTTTCTTTCTCACTCTAGCGCGATTAACGACATCGAAGGCGAATAGAAAGGCGTCACCTTGGAACTGTCACGACGTATAGTACCAACTATAATTCAGATAATAATGATGTGCCGTGTACTGTCGACCAAGTAGAATCGCACCGCCCTATGTCGGCCCGTGGCAATCATACTATGGGCAAACCCCCCTATGGCAGTACCATTGTGGCGTGCCCTGGGGGAGGTCTACGTCCAGCAGTGGACTGCAACAGGCTGTTGTGTGCTTATCCTAATATGGTCGAATTTTGACAACAATGCGGTCGTCACAAGTGTTACTAAACAGCTAACTAGAGTAAAGGTAAAAGTTATAATAGGTACTGTTAATCTGTGGGTTTATTGTCAAAATCTCGCGATTGTTTACAAAAACAAAGCGGCCATTGTGTTTTCACAGTTTCGGCGGGAAACTCTGAGCGCTTCCGGTGGCGCGTGCGCCGTTTCCATTTAAAAATAAATATTCGAAATTATAGTGATTTATATAAGTAATATTTTTTAAATGTTTATTTGGTAGTTATTTATTTATTCTTAATTTTTATTAGTGTCAGTTATTTTAGTTTTTTTTTTCTACATTTTTTTTTAAATAAATAAAATACTCACATGAAGATATAATTAAATATGAAGATAACGGGTGAGGCATTGAAAACTTATCTTAAAAATGTAATAAAAATACACTGAAAGCTCTCACCTCTAATACTAACAAATTATGTTAAAAATACGGCTGATTCCGACCGGTCGGTATGGAGGTTTTTGGGGGAAGCCTATGTCCAGCAGTGGACTTCCCAGGGCTGAAATGATGATGATGTTAAAAATCTATACATATAATAACAATGTAACGGATCGCTCTCTGTACATAGAAAATATATGAGAAAAAATATTATGCGAGACCTTTATCAACGCAATAGAACCCAAAACGATGATTTTTGGAATTTTTGTCTGTTTGTCGGTTTGTCTGTGCGTTTGTGCACGCTAATCTCAGAAACGGCTGAACCGATTTCAATGCAGTTTTCAGGAATATATTGTGACAGTTCCCACTTAACATATAGGCTACCGGGAAAATGTTTTTATCCGGGATAATTTCAACATTTTGTTTTTTCTGTAGTCCACGCGGACGGAGACGCGGGCGTCCACTAATCATAAAAAAATAATCAAAATTATACGAATATGCTTAACTAGTACATACGTACTTAATATAAAAAAAAAAACTTACATAAGTAAGGAATGAAAATAATAAGTGTTTCCAATTTGTAATCCCCTTAATCAATAGAATTAACGCAATTTTCGCTGCGTATAATGTAATTGTATGGGATTTTATTAATTACTAGTGGACGCCCGCGACTCCGTCCGCGTGGACTACAGAAAAAACAAAATTTATTTCACCCCCAAACTGGTAAAAATTTCAAAATGCTAGAACAAACGATTTTTTGTTTCTTATGACGTGATATTTGACGAACTTGCATACTAACTTTCAACCCTTATTTCACCCCTTAGCTGGTCGAAATTTCAAAAATGCTAGAACAAATGTTTAATGATTTCTTATCAAGTGCTTAAATATAAAGTTTCATGGTTTTATCTTTTAAAATTAAGAAATCCCATACAAACTTTCAACCTCTATTTCAACCCCTTCATCCCTTTTTTTCGAAATAAAAAGTAGCCTATGTTCTGTCTCAGGGTCTAAAGATTGTCTGTACCAAATTTCATCAAAATCGGTTGCGAGGTTTAAGCGGGAAAGCGTAACAGACAGACAGACAGAGTTACTTTCGCATTTATAATATTAGTTGGGATAAGACGGCCGTGACTCCGTCTGCGTGAGCTATAGAAAAAATGACGAAATTATACGGAAAAAAATATTTTCCCGGGATAAAAAGTAGCCTATGTCCTTTCTTAGGCTCTAGACTACTTACGTACCAAATTTCATTTAAATCGGTTCAGTAGTTCTGGCGTGAAATCGCGACAGACAGACAGAGTTACGTTCGCATTTATAATATTATATAAATCTCGTGTCATGTTTGTCCTCATGGATAAACCACTTAACCGATTATAATAAAATTCACACCATGCAGTTCTCCAACTTAGAGATAGGATAGTTTCCCTTATAGTCGCAATTTTAATTTATTGCTAATTATTTGTCTGTATACCTTTCGACTTGGTTGAGTAAGTAATCAGAGCGCTGCTTTGGTACCAAGGTCATATAAGCTACAATTCAATTTCCACGACGAAGTCGCGGGCGTCCACTAGTATTACATATATATTAATCACGCCTTTATTCCTTACGGGGTAGGCAGAGCACCAAGGACCGATAGAACCACATGGTGCCACTTCTGACCAATTTTGAGAGTATAGTTGAGTACAAGTTCGGTTAGTTGTGACAGGTGGTCAGCCCATCGCCTACAAAACACCAAGACCCTCTTGTCCCTCTACTGACTTGTACAGTATGCCCGGGAAGAGAAGCAGCTGTAGTGTTATACGTTTTTTTTCTCACTCCCAGAGCAGCATAGATAGAAGTTAGTTAGTTAATATTATGCTCATCATCATCATCAGCCTATTGCAGTCCACTGCTGGACGTAGGCCTCCCCCAGGGCACGCCACAAGACTGCCATGGGGGGTATTTGCTCATAGTCACCACGCTGGGCAGGCGGGTTGGTGACCCCAGTTTGTAATTTGGACTATGTTGTCAACACGGGAGGCGCTGCTGCCCACCTCCCGGAACCCTTAATCGCCTCGTCCGATACCTACCACGGGCAGACATGCGGTGGTACGAATTCTACTCTGCCGGCACCACGCGGCCAAATATTATAATTATATATATAATAATTATATATAAAATATATATTATACTAGATAGTGATAATTATAGTTGTTATCTGATATACTATAAGTATATCAGATATTCTAGTAGTTTTACAATGCTAGGCGCCATGACATGGCATTGTATTAACGTATGTTGTTCTTATCTAATATTATAAATGTGATAGTAACTCTGTCTGTCTGTCTCGCTTTCACGCCAAAACAGCAGTATCGATTCCGATTAAAATGAAATTTGGTACTCAGGTAGTCTAGAGCAGCGGTTCCCGAAAGGTGGTCCGCGGAACCCTGGGGTTCTGTGAAAGGGCCGCAAGGGTTCCGTAAAAAATATTATCACACGTTCCGTGACCAACGGTGTTCGCGCGCACCCAAGTAGTTATCAAAGTAGGGTTCCGTTAGGAAAAGTATAATGAATTAGGGTTCATCGGCAAAAAAAATTGTGAACCCCTGGTCTAGAGCACTAGGCTACGTTTTATCCCGGGAAAATGTTTTTGTCTCCGATAATTTTGACATTTTGTTTCTGCGTCCACTTCTAATAAATAATGCATCATTGTGTTTTTTCTTAGACTGGTTAGTTGCACCTTATATTATTTTGTCAATAATAATAACGTTATGCTGGAAGAAATCCCTTGCAGAGATAAGCACGCCTTTGTATACATTTCTTTTCTAAATATTTCCGTTTTTACTGTAGTGTTTTGTGTTCAATAAAGATTAAGAACGTTCTATAAATAAATTCTTAATAATTTTTTTGTTTAGTTTATCCCGAAGGAAAGGCAAGGGGAACTAAGCCCATACAGCCATTGTCTTTAGTAAATGATTTCTGATATTATGATGGATGATAATGATGAATGGAAACGTCGGGAAAATCCTCAAGAACAAGTGCAAAGTCAGTCAAAATGAAAAATAATTGCAGATGCAACTCACATGGGTCCATGAAGAGATCGTATTCCGGCTAAAGTTTTACTCAGCTTACCTGCGTATAAAACCATGCACAATCACTAGATTCACATCACAAGTAATCAAAATATAACTTATCTACCAGAAAACATCACTTTACGGACACATGCAAGCCATTTACAAATAATTTTTAATTTTTTATAAGAAAATTACACCTGCACCCTTCCAGCTTTTCCTGCCGAATCCAAATTCTTAATAATACAGTGAGAGTTTATTGCGTTCCGTTGAGCCGGGAAAGAGAGTGTTGCCACAAAATATTTAATGAACCTTGAAAATGACAACAAATGGAAGAAAAATAGATAAGTATATAATACAATGGCGGGACAATGACACACATAACTACAGTATAACATTTATCGGCATGAGTTGTTTTATATCTTATGTGTCGATAATAACTCAATGCACACGCCGAGTAATTTACATAAGAGTAACATGCAGGTGTCATAACAAAAGTCTATTAACAATAATATTATATAACGTTCTATTTTTTAAATACGTTCGTGGGTAGCCATTTTATTTAGCTTGCTCATTGGTCGTCTAGATGTCATTCGTGAGGCTAGACAGTTTTAATTAAGAATTTAATTTTTTGAGTAGTGACTGTCTTGTTTTGACTATGTGTATAAAGAAGCTATATATATATAAATTGGCTGTGGTGAGTGATTTTTAAATATTGGTGTAGCTATAGTTAAATTAATTTTATCAGTACGAGTAGATAGCGCTTCAAAGAAATGGCTGTCAAATAAAGTATGGAAATATGTAATAACCATTTTTTTTAAAAAAAAAATCATATATAGGTAAATCAACATTGCTCCTCCTATTGAACAAACGTGATAGGCAGTCAATTGAAATTTTCAAAAATAATGTATTTCTGTTGACGCTATCGCAAATACAAAAAAAAGTCTAAATAATTATATGCAACAAACGTGTTTTTTGGCATTTTTAATGGCTCCATCCATGTTTTATCTACCCTCTTTCCTAGCAACATTAAATCGTCAAAAATTTGTTTTATTTAATAAGTTGTAGTAGCATAGTAGGATTAAACAAATGAGTAAAATAGCTAGTGCAATATTACACTGATGCCCCCTATAACTTTTCAACGTATTGTATTGTTGCATTATATTCAGCCTATACCTTGAATGTGCCACTGCTTAGTGTTTTATTTACAAGTATGGAATACTAACAATACAAATAGTGAGCCCATGTAAGTTTTGTCTAGTTAATATTTAAATACCTATTTTAAATATAATAAAATATTATAGTGTATAGTTGTAGTAAATTGTACATTAGATTATAAGTTTTTCTATAATAGTTTATAAAGAAATTTCAAAATCAAAATAAAAAAAAAACAAAAAGTTTGAATTTTCCGTAAAAAAAATATTTTCCCGCGTTATAAAACGCAAAAAGCATATGTCCTTTCTCGGGCGCTAGGCTACCTGTGTGCCAAATTTTATTTTAATCGATAGTCGTTTTGGCGGGGAATCGACTGACAGAGTTACTTTGTCATTTATAATATTAGTAAGGATGGACCCTTCATGTGCTAGTTCGATTTGCATTTTCTCTTTTTTTTAAGCAACAATGTGGTCAAACCTTTACTCTATTACGCACAGCCTAATATAGTGAAGAATAAACAGTACATAAACTAGACAAACAGACGCAATTCAGAATACAATGACTTGATTCATGCACACGATACTTTACTGCTATGTAATGTAGCGAAGGCAGCGCTTTAAGCTGGGGTTTCCTGCTAGCATATATATACTATATATATATATATATATATATAACTATATATATATATATATATATATTATGCCCGGTGAATTAGAGACGTGCACTATGCTTCACGGAAGCTTAATGGGGTTTAGGATTACGTAGGTTAGGTTAGGTTAGGTTAGGTTAGACTATGATCAAATGACGCACGGGCCTGTACCAAGCGTGGCGATGTTATCTTCAGATTTTAATGTTGCACCACAATTGTCACTGGATAGCAAAATTGTGCCTAGACGATTTAAGATCTGGTCACGAAATAAAACCGTTGGGCCACGACATCCTGCGCGAGCATGAAATGGTCTTTCTCTCTATTGGCCACATCATGGGTTTGGGCAGTCGATCGTTTCCGTATGGGCAACTAAACGCCCGATCGACTTACGAGTTACATGTAACGGAATAGAGAGTGCATCTGTGTTTGCGCACACACATGTGCACTATGACAAATGATAATATGTGCTCCTGCGTACCTGAAAAAAAATCCATCATACCTTATGGTATCTCCGTAGACACCCTGATTGGCCAAACGTGGATGACAAAATCGTGAAATGCCTTGGCCGAAATACGGTCGGAGATCATTCAATATCATCATATATATATAATATATAAGCTATAGCTATGCATCCAGAAAAAGCAAAATAGCCAGTCCTTTAGAATGACGAAGGAGGACATACATCCACTTTTGTATTGAGGGTCCAGATTAAAAAATCTGTGACAAGTTGCTAGCATAGGCGAGAGAGCGCCTCTGAGTTTCTGACTCGGCTCTTACGACATGTAAAGAAGGTGATGCAGCTGAGGTATTCAAATTACCTAAGCCCCGCATCAGCGCAGGAAATAAATAGGTATTGGTATAGTAATACTTATGTTACTTAATTATAGATATAGACGGCCGATTGGTGTAGTTGGTAGTGGCCCTGCCTGCGACGCCATAGGTCCTGGGTTCGAATCCCGGTAGGTGCAAACATTGATGTGATGAACTGATGAATATCGATGTTTGTTTCCGAATCATGGATGTTTATATACTTATCTATGTATATACCGTTGCTTAGTACCCACGACACAATTCAATTCGCAGTTAAATCAAAGTGCTTTCATTTACATATTGATGTACAACTCAACATTATTAACTGGCGTATTGTGTATTTGCATAGAAATGTTCTTTATTCGTTTCAGCCTGAAGAAAAGTGAGTATATCCATTAAAGAAATATTTTGGTTTTATAAATAAGTAACAAAAATTGAGGACTTGAAAATTTGAAATCCACATTAAGTCATCTTATCCTTTGTCTTATTGTCATCAGGTCAATGGTATTTTTGTCACCGACAAATTATAGGGTATTTTAGTATCTACACACGCGGTAGCGTGTCAAGCCAAAGTTCCAGCTAGCAGAACTGGCGAGCAGCACCGTGTCTAATTTTACACGAACCATTTGGAGCTACTTTTGACACCATAATAATTCAAAAACTGTTTCACGTAAACTTGTCTTTGGCTCACATTTTGAGGCTTGCGAAATTGATATGTGCTCCAAATTTCATAAACACTGCTCAAACGGTTATTTAGATATTAACGTCCAAAAATCGTCAATTCTATCACTGACTGACCTATATATCAAAACTAACCCAGTTCCAGATGACCTAGAAAGTTCAAATTTGGCATAGAGATAGGTAATTACGTGAATACAAAGGGAAAAATCTGATTTGGTATATTTTTATAATTTCATTATAATTTTTCACGTAATTGTTCTCCCCATACAAAATTAAGTACTATCTGGTAAACTAGATGGCGCTACTGGAGTAATTAGAATGCGATATCAAGTTCTATTTTATTTTAAGTACGTTTTAATTCAGGGTTGCGGTGCGTGAAACTACCGTAGAGTATGTACACGCATGTTGTGTTGTCCCTCACTAGTCACTAGACTACCGCTCCAAAGGAGGTTCTTTTCTTACTGCTCGCTCTGCATGCTCGCTCGATCGATATCTTTTCTTTGGACATTAGAGCTGCTTCTTTTACTATGAATAATTTACGTAGGTAGGTACTAATAATTTGTGTATGTATGTATGTACAAAAAGTAATGATATCTCGTAAAAACATAAATGTGATAATGAGAGCCAAGTTCCAACGGCAAAAGATGTGATATCTAAATGGGTGCCAAGTTCAATGGTCAGTCCTGAAATTTATTTATAACAACATAAAATATAATTTCTTCTTATAACTTAGGATAATATACTATAGCCTAAGGTCTGATTTGGCTAGTTTTCATATACGAATTATATTATAGCCTTCGTAAGCTCTAAAACTGTTCATCATCATCATTTACAGCCCTGAGAAATCCACTGTTGGACATAGGCCTCCCCCAACAACCTCCACTCCGACCGGTCGGAAGCAGCCTGCATCCAACCGATGCCCGCAACCTTGACCAGGTCATCCGTCCACCTCGCGAGTGGCCTTCCCACGCTGCGCTTGCCTATACGTGGTATCCACTCTAGAACTTTCCGACTACATCGGCCATCAGTTCTTCGAGCTATGTGCCCTGCCCATTGCCCACTTCAGCTTGCTGGACCGTTCAGCTATATCGGTGATCTTTGTACGTCTGCACCTGTCTAAAACTTTTATAAACTTTTTTTTTTTTTTATAAACACTTATCTATTCGCAACCGTCACTTTTATTAGATATGATAACTAGCCAACTCAGACCTCAGGCTACAATATATTATCCTAAGTTATAAGAAGAAATTATATTTTATGTTGTTATGAATAAATTTCAGGACTGACCATTGAACTTGGCACCTATTTAGATATATCACTTCTTTTGTCGTTGGCTCTCATTTTCACATTTATGTTTTTGATGAGATTTTATAATAATATATTTCGTTTAATGAAAAAAAATTCGCTCGTTTGGAGTAATGATACAACTTCAAAAAAGTTCTGATCGGTTTTTATCATTTTTGGAGTTGTGCCACTATTGGACCAAATAAGCGATTTATCTTTTAAATGCGAATTAGATCTATAGTCGTCTCGAGATACCAAATACATATATGGAATTCCTATTATTAATACAGTTTTTGCGTTTTTGCCGCTTTATACAAAATCACAAATAAGTATTTTAACTAATAAAGCTGTAAAAGCGCTTCCAATTCCCGCCTAAACAGAGCCGTGTGCATTTTGCGCGCGAACCGCGAATCGTGTGAACAACCAATAGAGATGAGCATCTATTTCGTCTACTTCGAGCGTTCGTAATTTGAAATTTAAATTTGATCGTGGAACGTCTGTTTCTATCATCTTTGTTCATAGGCGTGACCTATTGTAAAATCGTCTCTATTGTCTTGTAAATAGTGCTCTAATATTTGTCGACAAAGTGACTGTAATTTGTTTTGTTTCGGTTAAAGATATGTAACTTATGGTGTTAAGTTAAATATTGTGAGTTTCGGATTTTAAAAAAGTCATAAAATGCATCATGTACCTATACAGATGAATAATTGCTATGCAAGGTAGGATTATACCTATATATTACTAGCTGACCCGGCAAACGTTGTTTTGCCATGTAAAAGGGGTTGATCCTAGAGGGGTGAAAATTCATGGTTGTATGTATTTTTGTATGCTGTATCATAAAAAATAAAAACAAAAAATTTTGTATTTTTTTTTTTTTTTTTTAATTTGGGGTGGACCACGCTTAACATTTAGGGGGAAGATGTTGTCCGATTCTCCACCCTAACCGATATGCATGCTAAGATTTACGAAAATCGGTCGAGCCGTTTCGGAGGAGTTTAACTTCTAACACCGTGACACGAGAATTTTATATACCTTTAACGAAGGGTACGTACAGAAATAAAGTAAGTTTATGCCAAAAAAAATGCTGGGAAAAAAAAATATTTTTTTTGATTTTTTTTTTTAATTTCTTGATCGTGCGAAAATTTATAGTGTCTAGTGTTTATGTTAGTTTTTTTTATAGACAGATATTAATTATTTTTCGTGAAAAAATCCCGCTACGCGCGTCTATGTGCATTTATGCAGATAAACGCAGTCTATTTACTCAACTTTGGACCCTAATATTTTGGAAACCAGACACTTCCCAGGTGCCATGGAAAAAATGATCGTGATGATGAGGAAATTCGTAGTTTCGGGAACGTTGACGACCAAAAATCACCCTGTATAATACTGAATATTAACGTTTTTTTTTTTAATTTAGTTTTGGCGTGAAAGCGATAGAGACAGATAGGCAGAGTTACTTTCGCATTTATACTATATTTGTTTTTTTTTTTTTTTAAACTAACACTGCTAACGATTTAAAAATGTTATGTATCAAATACACTTCAAACACTCTGATCATAACGTGTACCTAATCTAAGGAACCCACTTCTGGTTCAGAACTTTGAATTGTAGAATAGAATAGAATATGTTTATTTGCTCTTGTATAGGGTACAGAAAAGGTGTCAAATAGTTAACAGGAAACATCCTATACAGCCATAAACGTATGGTATGCAAATTAAAATTAAGTGAAGACATTTCAGTTCACACAGCGCAATAATATAAGATTAATATCAGATGTCAAATCCACGAATAAATAAATTACAATTAAATACAAGTCACCGTCTAACACAAACAGGCACCACATGACCGAGCAAACATACATTTATAAAGTGTCTTTACAGATATAAAACTTCACTATGCGGTGCGCCCACCACCGGGCCCTACACCCTCCACTGACCCTCGGATCTGATAACTCATAATTGCGACAACAGGCACTTGCACTAACTACAATCGCCATGAGAAACCAGACGCGAGCACCTAGCATGCAAGACGATACATTGCACCATTCCGAAATCAAAAACTAGATAAATAATCTACATATGTTTCGCCAACAACCGTGGCATCCTCAGGATTATAGAAATTAGTAAATTAGTAAACCACTAATATAAAACTCTTCGATCGAGTAAAAAGTCCTTAGAGCAAGCCACCGAAACAACACAGTTTTAAATTTATTAATAGACAGGTCTTTAATTTGATCTGTGTACTTAATATTGTACCTTAATATAATAGTTATTGTTTTATGTACCTATTTTCCTAAATAAATAAATAAATTTGACGGCCGATTGGTCTAGTAGGTAGTGACCCTGCCTGCGACGCCATAGGTCCTGGGTTCGAATCCCGGTAGGTGCAAACATTGATATGATGAAAATCGATGTTTGTTTCCGAGTCATGGATGTTTCTATACTTATCTATGTATTTATATACCGTTGCTTAGTACCCACGACGCAAGACCTTAGGGATCTTAATGTGGGACTAGGTTAATGTGTTGTGTAGTGTGTGAATATTTATTTATTCATATACTCGTCCTAGTGGACACCCGCGACTCCGTCCGCATGGACTGCAGAAAATGGAAAATGTCGAAATTCCCCGAGAATGCCGGGGATAAAAAGTAGCCTATGTCCTTTCTGAGCAGTTTGGGCGTGAAGGCGAGACAGACAGATAGATAGAGTTACTATCGCATTTATTTATATTTTATATTATTAGTAAGAATTAACAAAGGTACTGCGCGTTTTTTTCTAGCGCGTCCGATCTATTTACTACGCCACTATGTCCTGAAAACAAGTAATTATCATAAATTGTTAAGCGTTGTGAATCTGTAACTAGGTTTGTTATGGTTACGGTGTGATTTGCTTTTTTTGTTTTTTTTTAAAAACTTTCTATATCATCGATTAATAATTAAAAAACTATTGGTCTTAGGGTGTAAATATTTCACTTATATAGTCAGATGACATTGAGTTCGTGTCGGGGTTACTGGTAACTGTGCGAAACCGGCGCTCACGCTTATTCAGTGTAACTCGTGCCCGACTTTATAGCGTGGTGATTCTAAGTTTATTTGAACCGACCGCGCCCACACGACATATAAAATGTCATTTAAATATGGTCTTTAGGTGACGTATGCCCCTTTAGCGTCCAGTGAAACCGTGCCTGCACACAGCCATAGATGTCCTGGGTTTACACGTGCCTGATTGATCCCGTGCCCTTTAGGTGCAAACATTGATATGATGATATCGAGTCATATCGATGTTTGTTTCCGAGTCATGGATGCTTCTATACTTATCTATGTATTTATATACCGTTGCTTAGTACCCACGACACAAGACCTTAGGGATCTTAATGTGGGACTAGGTGTGTGTAGTGTAGTGTGTGAATATTTATTTATTTTATATAGGTATACATGCAATTGGGCATATAACTTTTAGGGTGTTACCATAGCAATACGCACTTTTGGTTGAACCTCTTGTCCTTGTCAAAAGTTGCGAAATGCAATTGCGCCCTTGTTCTACTGAAGGTGCGATTATTATAAATACATTAATGGTTTAATCTATTAATATCGACCGATCGGGCAATCAATGAAACATCGTTCAAAGCTACCAGACCAGTCGATCCAATTTGATCAACGTCAATCGACGCCATCGATCGATTGGTTAGTCGAACGGTATCCGTCGATCAATCGACGAGACAACTGGCGAAGTTGGTAGTGACACTGCCTGACTTAACAGATGCAAGCATTGATATGATGAATATCGATCGACATGGCATCATAAGATTACATCTTCGATATATCTATATACATATAATAAAATTGCAACAGATCGATGTTTGTGCACGCTAATCTCGATGATTGATGATGATGAATGAGACGGATGGACCGATTTCGAGGAATATATTGTGACAGGTCCCACTTAACATACAGGGTGATTTTTGGTCGTCAACGTTCCCGAAAACTACGGAATCTCCTCATCATCACGATCAATTTTTCTCCATGGAAGCATACCTGGGAAGTGTCTGGATTCCAAAATATTAGGGTCCAAAGTTGAGTAAATAGACTGCGTTTTTCTGCATAAATGCACATAGACGCGCGTAGCAGGATTTCTTCACGAAAAATAATTAATATCTGTAACATAAACACTAGACACTATAAATTTCGCACGATCAAGGAATTTAAATTTAAAAAAAAAAAAAAAAATCCCAGCATTTTTTTTGGCATAAACTTACTTTATTTCATGTATAGAACACGTACCCTTCGTTAAAGGTGGCCACAAAAAAACACCCTGTGTAGGCACACTTTTCATGGATAATTTCGATATTATGTTTTTTCTGCAGTCCACGCGGACGGAGCTGCGGGCATCTACTAGTCATCATCAATATATCTCTTTCCGTGCATGTCGTAGGAATCTAAGGAACTCGGGGGTGTTCTCTCAGCCGATTTGTCGCTGGTCTCTTTTATGTGGCGATACTAAAGGCGACTCGAGAAGATGCTTCGTTCCCATGCAGTTCTGATGGGGTAGTCAGAACTGAAAACACAGCCGTATGCGTATATATAAATATAAATTGACAAGAACCTCTTTTCTTGCTCACAGTGACACGGCCCCCGAGCTAGTTGCAGTCCGGGTGCCCATAGATGGCATGACATGCAACTCCTGCGTGCGCAGCATTGAGGGCTCGGTGATACAGCTGCCTGGAGTGCATCATGTTAAGGTAAGGGAAGGGGGTTCAACTGCAACTGAAAACTGTCTCATCATTAATCGTTTACTCACATTTCCACATTTAGACATTTAGAATAACTGTTGTGTCAAAGAAAATAAAAATTAAGCCCAGGAGCGCATCATGTTAAGGTAAGGGAAGGGGGGGGGAACTGAAAGTGAAAACTGTCTCATGCCTTGTCGTTGACTCTTACATCAACCACACTTAACCACTGAAAATGAGTATTGTGTAAAAGAAATAAAAAAATTGGCCATCATAGCCCATGTGGATATTCTTAAGCCCTCATTTACATGTTGCTGACCATGCAGGGTGGGCACTGGGCATAGATTACCGACCTCCATTTGCTACGGTTTTGATCATCGCATCAGCATATTGCAGTCCACTGCTGGACGTAGGCCTCCCCCAGGGCACGCCACAACCTTCTGCCTTATAGCCTACGCAGACGACGTACTTTTCTCCGCGACGGACTAAAGAGCACGCTCCGTCAGTAAAATAGAATGCTTATAAAATTATTAATAAAATCACTATGCTCGAAATCTCCTTAATCTCTCAGAAAGCATACGTCATGATGTGATTGGTCAATTCATGCACCGTTAAGCACCGCTCCTCTCCACTCCTCCTCAGTGGAAACGCAGCCTAAGTGAGTTGACAGATAATAACCGAGTTGGCTTTCTATTCCTCTATGTTCTCATCTATGAAATGATCGCATACCGTGTGCGTTGAGTTCGCGATGGTCCGCGGATAATCCTCGGCGTATTTTCCTCCCTCACGGAGAAAAGTACGTCGTCTGCGTAGGCTATTCAGAAGGTTTTTGTCCATAGTCACCACGCTGAGCAGGCAGGTTGATGACTCCGGTGTGAGTTGACAACACGGCAGGAGCTGCTGCCCATTTCCCGGAATCCCTTAATCTTATTGATACGATACATGGGGTGGTGATATTCTACTCTGCCGACACTTTACGACACTGCTTCATCAACCAAGTCTTTCCAACCAGGTGGAGTTGTCCGAGAAAGCTGGCTACTTCCGCTATGACCCTCGCATCTGCTCGACGGAAGCCATCCGGGCTCACATCGAAGATATGGGGTTTGACGTGCCCAATGATCAAATGGACGATGAGACTAGGTGAGCTGATGATGACTTATACCTGTGCTGATGCAACACACATCAGCTGCATCTCCTTCCGTGCATGTAAGAGTCGACTAAGGAATTCAGGGGCGTTCTCTCAGACTTTAAGATATGTTGTCTGTCTTGATGTTTACAAGGCTTTGTTCCCAAAATGGCGAAGCTGGAACTGCAGAATGACCTTTGTGATTCCACAGTTATCTACATTTAACATAGCAATATACAGGGTGATTTTTGGTCGTCAACGTTCCCGAAAGCTACGGAATTTCCTCATCATCACGATCATTTTTCTCCATGGAAGCATACCTGGGAAGTGTCTGGTCCCCAAGATGTTAGGGTCCAAAGTTGAGTAAATAGACTGCGTTTTTCTGCATAAATGCACATAGACGCGTGTAGCAAGATTTTTTCAAGAGAAATAATTAATATCTGTCTATGAAAAAACTAGCATAAACACTATAAATTTCGCCCGATCAATAAATAAATTTTTAAAAAAATGTACATCTTTTCCCAGATTTTTTTTTTAGCGTGATCTTACTTTATTTGATGTATAGAGTACGTACTCTTCGTTAAGGGTGGCAACGAAAAAACACCCTGTATAAAAGATCAGTGACAAACTGGCTCATCATCTAAAAAGAACATCCCTGAGTTCCTTAGTCGACTCTTACGACATGCATGGAAGGAGAATACAGCTGATGTATTCTAGTGAAGCCCCGCATCGGCACAGGATACTGCGATAGATGTGTTAATGGAATGGGCAAATAATTTATTTATACCTCTTTTCTAGAAACCTCCTACCAAAAGAAATACCTACGGAGATGCTAATAGACATGTCAGGGTCAGAGCCGAGCGAGAGTGAGGTGGTGTTATCAGTGGTTGGGATGACGTGCCAGTCCTGCGTCGATACTGTCGAAGGTTAGTGACGGAACGGGGGTGGTATACAACGGATGACGTCACAGCACGGTTCGAGCCTGGGTTCCCACCCGCGAGATGGACGAACGACCTAGCCAAGATTAAATTGCGGGTATCGGCTGGACGCAGGCCGCTTCCTGGGAGGCTTATGTTTAGTGGAGTTCTCATGGCTGGAAATGAAAATGATGATGATGATGATGCTTACTTAAAACTATATCTATATCTGTCTGTCTAGCTTCTATTTCTCTTCGCCATAACTTCTGAACCGATTTGAATGGAATCTGGTACACAAGTAGATTAGAGCCTGAGTAAGGACATATGCAACTTTTTCTCCCGGATAATTTCGAAATTTTGTTTTTTCCTGCAGTCCACACGGACGTAGGCACATTATAACTAGTATATGTCAGTTATTGGTGGTCATCTTCTTTTAGACACCGATATAAAGCTTCGGTATGATCTTTCAGGAGCCCTGAAAGCGGTCCCAGGCGTGGTATCGGTGTCCGTCAGCCTGGCAGACGCATGCGCCGTGGTGCGCTGCCTCCCGCCCGCCTCGCCGCGCCGCCTGGCCGACTGCGTGCACGAGCGAGGGTTTGAAGTGGCTCTGCTGAGTGTAGACGGAGAGAGCTGTGGTGAGACTTTTACTGCTTACTGTCTCTCTTGTTGAGACTTACTGCTTTTGTCTTTATTGTTAATAGTTGTCTTGTTCTACGATTGTGTGTCCATTTTCGTTGTTTTCTTATGCCCTCGTAGATCTTCCTTCATATTCATCTACCTATCTTGTAGCTTTGACCCTCTATCTAACGTCTCTCTCTGAGGATGATATAAGACTCTGCCGTCTATCTTCTGTCTCCTCCCCACAACAAACGGGTTGCTGGCTCCTGTAACTTGTTTACCTTGGTAAGCACCCACGTTACTCTAGGTATACGGACTCTATACTCTATACGGTGCCCAAGACTGAAGGTAATGAGGGTGACAGTTACTTCCCACCTTGACTTGCTCACCCAACTTTGAAGGCTTATTGCTACCTCATTTGGGCACTGAATCAAATTATAATTTTACAGATAGGTATGATTCTGATAACTATGATGATGATCTCCGACCGTATTTCGGCCAAGGCGACCAATCTCTACGGAGATTGGTCAAGTACGCAGGAGATATTATAGTGCACAAGTGTGTGCGCAAACACAGATGCACTCTCTATTCCGTCACTCTCATAGTCCGATGGGACGGAAAGCCGACACGACCGAAGAGAGATCAGGCGCAGGAACAACGGTTTTACGTGCTTTCCGAGGCACGAGCTAAGTGACTATTTTGCAACATTAAAATTCTGTACATGAAATAAATTCATTGGTATAGGCCCGTGACTGGGATCGAACTTACGCCTCCCGCTTGGAAGGTGCACGTCTTAACCATTGGGCTATCACCGCTTATAATTCTACTATGTATATGACTACCATTATCTATGTCACTGTAAACACAAAATCTTACTTCCTAAATCAGGCATAAGAGTTATTCTATGAAACGATCTCTGTCTCTAACCGACATGATCTCTTATCCTAGAACTGGCACAGAAGAGCCCAGAAGGTTCCGGAGACGTGGTCAAGGTTCCCTCATCATCTGTCAAGAGTAGAACCACTAATGTAAGTGTATTGTTAAATACATATAATCACGCCTTTATCCCTTACGGGGTAGGCAGAGCACCAAGGGCCGATAGAACCACATGGTGCCACTTCTGACCAATTTTGAGGGTATAGTTGAGATGTACAAGTTCGGTTAGTAGTGACAGGTGGTCAGCCCATCGCCCACAAAACACCAAGACCCTCTTGTCCCTCTACTGACTTGTACAGTATGCCCGGGAAGAGAAGCAGCTTTACCCATCGCCTACAAATGTATGTGTTAGTGACTTTAACGTAATTTCATATAAGAAAGCTTATACAGGGTGTAACAAAAAGGGTATGTTAAGCGAAAAACTATGTAAATAGCCCACTATAGAGAACCTATCCACAAAATTTGAGATCCGAAATCACATGTTTATTTTTCCCGATAGTATGGAGAATTTTTAAATATCTCAGGAATTTTCATACAATCTTGAAAAATAAAAATGTGATTTCGAGTTTCAAATTTTGGAAATAGGTTCTCTATAGTGGGCCAATTATACAGCTTTTCGCTTAACATACCCTTTTTGTTACATCCTGTATATAGCTAGAGCTCAAAAAAATATCAAATCCGCCCCACGCCAACCGTATTCGTATTGTATTTGTAAAAATCTGTGATAAATTGCTAGCTCGTCGCCTGAGAGAACGCTCCTGAGTTCCTTAATCTTACGACATGCACGGAGATGCAGCTGACGTATTTTTCTAAAACTTTTCTCCCTTCTGTTGCGTTCAGAACTTGGTCTGAAGTGGCACCATATGGTTCTATGGGCCCTTGGTGCTCTGCCTACCCCGTAAGGGATGAAGACGTGATTATATGTATGTATGTATGTTGCGTTCTCAGAAGTGTAGTCAGGGGTTTTATATCAGGCGATGAGCTGGCAACTTGTCACTGATCTTTTATACGCCGCTAAGCTCAAGCGTGCCGCGTGGTGCCGGCAGAGTAGAATTCGTACCACCCCATGTCTGCCCGTGGGTATCGTACGAGGCGATTAAGGGTTTCCGGGAGGTGGGCAGCAGCGCCTCCCGTGTTGACAACATAGTCCAAAATACAAACTGCGGTCACCAACCCGCCTGCCCAGCGTGGTGACTATGGGCAAATACCCCCCATGGCAGTCTTGTGGCGTGCCCTGGGGGACGCCTACGTCCAGCAGTGGACTGCAATTGGCTGATGATGCTCAAGCGAAAGATCTCTCGTGATCCAGCTGTTATTGCTACCAATACATAACCATAATGTCGTCGTCAGCCTATTGCAGTCCACTGCTGGACGTAGGCCTCCCCCAGTGTACGTCACATGTCTCGATCTCCCGTTTTCACCATCCAGTCACTACCAGCCGTCCTCTTTAAGTCATCGGTCCATCTGTCCGGAGGGCGTCCAACGCTACGCTTGCGCAACCATATGTATACCTTATACAATAACAATACATAGATCTCTAACCTTCCATTTCCACCACCCTCAGGGTATAGCACCTGCAAAAGAGGAGGTGTCTCGATGCACGCTCGAGATCAGAGGTATGACGTGTGCTTCCTGCGTGGCTGCTATCGAGAAACACTGCAGCAAGATTTATGGTAAGGACTGTTTCATGAGACTCGAGTTTTGTGACTCGAGTTTTACTAGACTCGAGTTAAAAAATTCTAGTTCTTTATATTATATAATTCTTTATATTCGAGTTCTATCTAACTCTCGATATATAGTTTTAATACAGGGTGATTTTGGTCGTCAACGTTCCCGAAAACTACGGAATCTCCTCATCACCACGATAATTTTTTTTTCATGGAAGCATACCTGGGAAGTGTCTGGTTTCCAAAATATTAGGGTCCAAAGTTGAGTAAATAGACTGCGTTTTTCTGCATAAATACACATAAACGCGCGTAGCGAGATTTTTTCACGAGAAATAATTAACATCTGTCTATGAAAAAACTAGCTGGACACTATAAATTTTGACCGATCAAGTAATTTTTTTTTTTCAAAAAATTTACATCTTTTCCAACATTTTTTTGGCATAAACTTACTTTATTTGATGTATAGAGTACGTACCCATTCGTTAAGTGTGGCCACGAAAAAACATCCTGTAGATTCAAGTTACATCCTTCTGATGTGCTTTCATTCAAGTTTTAATGCACTCGAGTTTTATATGACTTCTTTAGTATACTCATGTTCTATGCACTATCTAATTTCACCATCCACTAGTATCAAGAGACTTGAGTTTTACTCCACTTTATTGCCATCATCTAACTCCATTAAGTCTAATTTTACCAAACTAAATCTCTAGTAGACTCAAGTTTGAAAAAAAATTGTTTCAACAAACTGCAGTCCCACCAAACTCGAGTCCCACCAGACTCGAGTCCCACCAAACTCGAGTCCCACCAGACTCGAGTCCCACCAAACTCGAGTCCCACCAAACTCGAGTCCCACCAAACTCGAGTCCCACCAACCTCGAGTTCCACCAAAACTCGAGTCCCACTAAAACTCGAGTTCCACTTTTCAGGCGTGAAGTCAATACTAGTAGCCCTACTAGCCGCCAAGGCTGAAGTGGAATACGACCCTCGAAAGGTTTCCAGTTCTGATGTGGCCGCTTCCATAACCGAACTCGGGTTTCCAAGCGACGTGATCAGTGATCATGGAGCTGATGGAAGCCAGGAGTTGGTGGTGCTGGTAAGGAATCCCTGATCGTATGCATATACATACATAAATGTGGAAATGTTAAATTTCAAATGCTGATTTTTTGGTTTGTAATTTTTTCATTAAAATTCTTAGCAATTTTTAAGCTAGTGCGTCTTCCGTCTTCCGTCGTTCGTCTTATTCTTTTTTCTTTCAACTAACGTTTCTATCTTCCGTCTCTCTCGCTCAGTATTTTCATGCATGCTCTGCAATCACATACAATATATATAAAAATCACGCCTCTTTCCCTGCGGGGTAGGCAGAGATCACGGATCACCATTTGCTACGATCCTGACACACCTCTTTCGCTTCATCTACTTTCATGATATTTTCCATACACACATATAGGTATCTGATTATTGCTTCCTATACTGATGCGGGGCTTCACTAGAATACATCAGCTGCATCTCCTTCCATGCATGTTGTAAGAGTCGACTAAGGAACTCAGGGACGTTCTCTGAGACCATAGAGGATTAAGATGTAGACATAGAGTGCTAATGTCATACTAACAGTTTCGATGCACCATTAGACTTTTCGGTGCCCCATAATTCTAGTCCTTGACACTTAGATTGCATTACTATACGTTACAATACATTAGTAATGTAGTAGATTACTATACATTACACTAATAGAATCTAAGTGTAAAGGACTGGAATTATGAGGCACCGAAAAGTCTAATGGTGCATCGAAACTGTTAGTATGACATTAGCACTCTATGACTAGATCTTATTCCTCTATGGTCTGGGAGAACGTCCCTGAGTTCCTCAGTAGACTCTTACGACACGCACGGAAGGAGATGCAGCTGATGTATTCTAGTGAAGCCGCGCATTAGCGCAGGACTATAGTTTTAATGATAAAATTTGTTTTGTCTCAGATACAAGGCATGACTTGTGCGTCGTGCGTCAATAAAATAGAAAAGACTGTGCTCAAACTGAACGGTGTCGAATCTTGTTCTGTTGCTCTCACTACTAGCAAGTAAGTCATCAATTTTTTTTTATACATTAATTAATATACTTTTTTATAAAACCGCGAGTGGATACCACGTATCGGCAAACGCAGCGTGGACGGACGACCTGGCAAGGTCGCGTAGTATTAACAAATGTTTACTTTGTTAGATTATACAGGGTGTAACAAACTCTTTATTTTGCTTGGTATGTTAAGAGATCTCTTGTAAAAGCTTGCCTTTCTATTATCTTTTATCCTGTTATTTTTTTTTGTGTCCATAGCCCACTATACAAAACCTATGCCGCTCCCAAAATTCGAGAGTCGAAATCAAATATTTATTTTTCTAGTTAGTATGGAGAATTCCTAAACAACTCAAGAATGTTTCTTACAATCTTAAAAAATAGGTTCTTTACAATGGGCTATATTTATAGCTTTCGCTTAACATACCCTTTTTGTTACATCCTGTATAAACATTCCTCAATACTTTAGTCATTGCATTTTACCTTAATTTGTTTTTTAAAATTATTTAACTTGCTTTATAAGACTACCTGAAAGAAATCGTCTATCCTTGAAAGAAATCGTAAAAAACCCAGAGATACCATTGAAATACAAGAGAAAAGTATTCGATTCATGCATTCTGCCCGTCATGACGTATGGATGTCAAACATGGAGCCTAACAAAACAAAATATACGCGCATTAGAGACCTGCCAACATGGTATGGACAGTAGTAGGCTCAATGTTAAACTAAGAAATAAAATAAAACTGAAAACAATCCGGCAGAGCAAACTACAGTTACAGATGTGACATATTGTTTTTTTTTTTTTTACAATTAGCTAGGCAAACATTTGACCGCCATCGTGCCTGATGTTAAGCAAGATGCGGCCTAGGGTGGTACATGTTTGCCTAGAAAGTGCCTATTCACTCTAGCTTTGAAGAGACCAATGTTGTAGTGCTCGGGAAATACATTGTGTCAAGAAGCTAAAGTGGAGATGGACAGGACATATGATGAGAAATAAAAATGACAAGTGGACTAAGGATGTGACAGAATGGTGTCCAAGACAACACAAAAGAAAGAATGGGAGACAGCGTCGAAGATGGGAGGACGACATAAAAAGAATAGCAGGAGCTACATGGACAAGGAAGACACATGACCGCACTTTATGGCATGCTTCAGGGGAGGCCTATGCTGAATAGCAAGACAATCTTCGCAAAACTGGTGTCTATACAAGGTGATATTTGGTCGTCAACTTTCCCGAAAACTACGGAAACTCCTCATCATCACGATCATTTTTCTCCATGGAAGCATACCTGGGAAGTGTCTGATTTCCAAAATATTAGGGTCCACAGTTGAGTAAATAGACTGCGTTTTTCTGCATAAATGCACATAGAAGCGCGTAGCAAGATTTTTTCACGAGAAATAATTAATATCTGTCTATAAAAAAACTAACATAAACACTAGACACTATAAATTTCGCCCGATCAAGTAATTAAAAAATAATAATTCTTAGCTTTTTTTGGCATAAACTTACTTTATTTGATGTATAGAGTACGTACCCTTCGTTAATGGTGGCCACAAAAAAAACACCCTGTATAAGACTACCTGTATAGCTTAAATGATATTTGAAAGCAAAATGTATGAAACACCTTTAAAATTTGGGCAAGGTGTAGCTTACACAATGTTCAAAATACCTATTATAATAATCCAATACACAATTAAAGTCATAATATACATTGAAGTTTATTCTTCTATGCTGCTCTGGGAGTGAAAAAAAAAACATATAATACTACAGCTGCTTCTCTTCCCGGGCATACTGTACAAGTCAGTAGAGGGACAAGAGGGTCTTGGTGTTTTGTAGGCGATGGGCTGACCACCTGTCACTACTAACCGAACTTGTACATCTCAACTATACCCTCAAAATTGGTCAGAAGTGGCACCATGTGGTTCTATCGGCCCTTGGTGCTCTGCCTACCCCGTAAGGGATAAAGGCGTGATTATATGTATGCATTCATGTTTATTTTTTTTTTTTTTTCAGAGGAAAAATCAAATATAACAGTGATCAAATAGGACCTAGAAAGATCTGTGAAGCGATCACCTCGCTAGGGTTTGAAACGAGCCTGGATATCTCTAGTAAAGGAAATACCAACTATCTAGAACATAAGTAAGTATCTATAAAATCTATAGCTTGTTTAAAGTATATAGTTATGAATAATATTAAGAAATGAAAAAAAAAATCACAAGAGTGAGACTTGAACTCACGACCTCTCGCATTCCGTGCCTCGCTCTAACCAACTGAGCTATCGGGTCAATTAACTCGAATGACGAATTTGACCATCTCTTTACACCTTTTTTACATTATTGGCAACGTTATTTTTCATCCCGATAGCTATATAATATGGTCGAAAGAGGCGTGTATTTTATGTATGTATGTAATTATGGTCGATTCTTACTTAAACGTAAACTTAAATCAGGGATTCCCGAACTTTTACTAAAAGTTATCTGGTTCTGGTGGAGTAATCGAAATCACCGTTTCTGAGATTAGCGTGCACAAATACAGATTAAACTAGACAAAATCACTATTTTCTTTGGGTACTGTGATTGTCATATAAGATGTACAATATATTCCTGAAAACTGCATCGAAATCGGTTCAGCCGTTTCTGAGATTAGCGTGCACAAATGCACAGACAAACAGACAAAAATCATTCTTTTCTTTGGGTACTATTGTCATAGAGGAATAAGATGTAGACATAGAGTGCTAATGTCATACTAACAGTTTCGATGCACCATTAGACTTTTCGGTGCCTCACAATTCCAGTCCTTGACACTTAGATTGCATTACTATACGTTACAATACATAAGTAATGTAGTACATTACTATACATTACACTAATAGAATCTAAGTATCAAGGACTGGAATTGTGAGGCACCGAAAAGTCTAATGGTGCACCGAAACAGTTAGTATGACATTAGCACTCTATGATATGTTATTCCTCTATGCTATTGCGTAAAGGTCTCCTATAGGTAATATTTTTTCTCATATATCTTCAATGTACAGACAGCGATTGTATAGATATAGTATGTATAGATAGAGGATTGTTGAATAGCTGAAATATGTTTTGCATGGCATATTTTTTGGCGTAACAAGTCTCTGATCTAATAATGTAATAATAACTTCTGCTGTCATTTTTTGAGCAAATAAATAAATTAAAATGCTGATCCTTTAACATCAGCGCTATACCTAAACATGGCAGTAATAGCCCAGTGGTTAAGACGTGCACCTTCCAAGCGGCAGGCGTAAGTTCGATCCCAGTCACGGGCCTGTACCAATGAATTTATTTCATGTACAGATTTTAATGTTGCAAAATTGTCACTTAGCTCGTGCCTCGGAAAGCACGTAAAACCGTTGGTCCTGCGCCTGATCTCTCTTCCGGTCGTGTCGGCTTTCCGTCCCATCGGACTATGAGAGTGACGGAATAGAGAGTGCATCTGTGTTTGCGCACACACTTGTGCACTATAATATCTCCTGCGTACCTGGCCAATCTCCGTAGAGATTGGTCGCCTTGGCCGAAATACGGTCCGAAATCATCATCATCATACCTAAACATGGCAATAATATCTCCTTCATGATCCTTTCTCTTTGGGGACATGTTTGTATGTATGTAATATCTTTGTTACAGAGAAGAGATCCGTCGATGGCGAAACTCGTTCCTAATCTCCCTGATATTCGGAGGGCCGTGCATGGTGGCCATGATATATATGATGGTGACCAACTCTCACACGTGTTGTCTGGTCCCCGGTTTGAGCTCATCTGACCTGCTAATGTTTCTGCTAGCGACGCCGGTGCAGGTATGTCGCCCATCCAGTTCTATGCCGGGGTTTGGGTCGCTTAGTTTTCGTTGTCGAATTGGCGGAGGTTTGCGTGGAGTTATATTTTTAGTTTTTTTTATGCGAGTTGGTATTTAAAATTCTTATAAAACGCTTGGATATAGTATAACTATTTCTCTATATTTATATACTTGAAGATTTATAATTAAAAATATTTGTACTAGCGACAAAAGCACGTGTCCACGGCTTCGTACACGTGAAAGATCATTACATCGTGCCAAGCCGGGCCGGATCCCTAATGAATCTAATTATACATATAAACAGAGGCGGCTCCTGGTATTTTTAGACGGGAGTTCGCATTTTTTTCATTACGAGCAAAACCCTCACTCTTATTTAAATTCAGAGGACCTAATGAAACACATTAATGGCAACCATATCGCGTTCTAACTCGGACTAAGCGACATCTAGTGGTCGCATACGTACACTACGAATTAATGTGAGCGGCGCTCCAGATAAGGCTAATTTTTCATACGAAATGTTCTGTTTCACGCGCCGGCCTATGTCGGTATGTCTCTTTCGCACTCAGTGAATACTTCATTTTCATTGGAGCGCGATCGCTAGTGTCCAGTGTTTATGCTAGTTTTTTCATAGACAGATATTAATTATTTTGTCGTGAAAAAATCTTGCTACACGCGTCAATGTGCATTTATGCAGAAAATCGCAGTCTATTTACTCAACTCTGGACCCTAATATCTTGGAAACCAGACACTTCCCAGGTATGCTTCCATGGAGAAAAATGATCGTGACGATGATGAGGAGATTCCGTAGTTTTCGGGGACGTTGACGACCAAAAATCACCTTGTATAAATATATTATGTTATATGTTATTCCCCAGTTCATTGGCGGCTGGCATTTCTACAGACAAGCGTATAAGGCGCTCAAACACGGCACCTCCAATATGGATGTACTTATATCTATGACTACCACTATTAGGTAAGTTTTATGTGGGTTTCTAGTAGACCAGTGGTTCCCAATTATTTTTTTCTACGTACCACTCTATGAAAGACCTCAAACTCGCGTACCCCTTATTGCAGGAACGATAAATAAGAGATGAAATCAGATGTAAGTATTTAGAATGTATTACTATCAAAATACAATACAAGATGACAGAGAACACCAGTTTTATTAATGTGACAAATGGGCACGTTTTTCTTTGCACAACTCTGAAAAATCTGGTTGTATAAATATTTCTTGGTAGGTAATTTTAGTTTTTTTGGTACGCGCCGCGTACCCCTTGATGCAACCTTGCGTACCCCTGGGGGTACATGTACCACTGATTGGGAACCACTGTAGTAGACTGATTACGTAACTCGCAATAGCAAAGAGCAATATCGCGAAATTCTCGAGTTAGGCGAAATGAGAGAGGTTAGTGGGCGGATTGTTAGAGGTTAGTAAGCGAGGTATGCGAAGTGAGAGTTATTAGTAAGCGAGGTAAGCGAAGTGAGACTTATTAGTAAGCGAGGTAAGCGAAGTGAGAGTTATTAATAAGCGAAGTAAGCGGAGTTAGAGAGATAAGTGGTCTTTAAAATTTCATGATTTTTTGCCCCCTCCATGTCACAGCTGGTCACATTTGTGAGACCCCCCCCCCTCCCTAGTTTGACGTCACATTTAGCTTTTTTTGCAAATTTATATTTAGAGATTATTGAATGAAAATGTGACGTCACGAAATTTAGGACTCCTCCCACCCCCTTGTCACACAATGTCACAGTTTGACGACCCCCTCCCTCCCCCTTAACCTGTGACGTAATATATGGATGGCCCCTAAGCGGAGTGAGAAAGTTAAGCGAATATTTAATATTCAGTCATTTATTTAAGCGAATATTTAATATTCCGTCATTTATTTAAGCGAATATTTAATATTCAGTCATTTATTCCATTACAATTTTCATTACATTTCCAGAGAGTGATAGTCCAAGTTTGCTATTTACTTTTTGTTTTTACTTTTCTTGCTAATCTGCGTTATCTTGTTCATTGAGCTTTGTTTGTTTTCAGTTACGGCTACTCGTTGGTGGTGGTGATAATAGCAATGGCGCGGCAGCGTCATGTCAGCCCGATAACATTCTTCGACACTCCGCCCATGTTACTCGTGTTTGTGTCGCTGGGACGGTGGTTAGAACACATTGCTAAGGTAACACAGTAATATGTTAAGAAACTAGCGGCCGCCCACGACTTCAAAGCCGGGGCGGGTTGCTATATGGCCTATAGCCTTCCTCGATAAATGGACTATCTAACACTGAAAGAATCTTTCAAATCGGACCAGTAGTTCCTAAGATTAGTGCGTTCAAACAAACAAACTCTTCAACTTTGTAATATTAGTATAGATTTAAAAAAAAAACCCGACCCAATTATCTCGTTGATGGTCCGCTAAGTACCTTAGTATGCCCTTGTTAGGCACAGAGCGGTCCCCTGACGAGATAACGCGGTGGGGGTTTTTTAAATTTTCGATTTCTTTTTATTAGGATTGTCACTTTCACTCGTCATATCTTTCAAATGGCTTTTCATAATTGTATAGTGATGTATAAATTTAGACCTATCATTTGACACCCAACACGGGTATATTTGTATACATTTAATTTTTAATTGCAACTATCACTTCTTATATCTTTTAAATGGCCAAACCGGTTTCTTATGGAACACTGCTAAGAACACTCTCGATTAACCCACCTTTCTAACAAAAGAAACAGAATCGAAATCGGTTCATCTGTTTGGGAGATATGATCCCACAAACAGACTCCGTTAGTTAATATTACACTAAAGTTTACTCGGACGAGACTAATGAGGGATTTTCTGACAAGTTTAAATAACTGTCAAAAAAAGATGGCGTTACCTACATCATCTTTCTAGCTCCCCCTTCACAGAATTTCGGGTAGGAGATTCGCTCACGCCATCTATCCAGGCGATTTGTATTTTTTTTTACTTTTAATCCTTCATTTAAATGATATTTGACGTATTGACTGTGTTCCAAAAGATAGGGTATTAGTCGAATTGAAGGACGATTGGTGTAGTAGGTAGTGGCCCTGCCTGCGACACCATAGGTCCTGGGTTCGAATCCCGGTAGGTGCAAACACTGATTATGATGAATATCGATGTTTGTTTCCGAGTAATGGATGTTTCTATACTTATCTGATGTATTTATATACCGTTGCTTAGTACCCACGACACAAGACCTTAGAGAACTTTGTGTGGAACTAGGTTGATGTGTTGTGAATTGTGTGAATATTTATTTGTGTACCCCTTTTTCTCAGGGCAAAACATCCGAGGCACTCTCAAAGCTGCTAAAATTGAAACCGACAGAGGCCGTCCTTGTCACACTGGACGCGGCCGGCAATAGAGTGAGCGAGAGCTGTGTACCCGTCGATATGTTAGAAAGAGGCGATGTTTTGAAGGTAGGTTTATGGTTAAGCTATTTTCAGTGCGTTAAATGCAAAAGCAAATGGCTGCTATTAAGATATTCGCAGGATGTGAATGAGTTCCCTAAATGGGGTAGCTAGAATTTTAACATCATGTAGGAGATCTAATAGCCACGTTTAGTATAGTGGGCTTGTAAAAGATCACTGACAAGTTGCTAGCTCATCGCCTGAGAGATCGCCCCTGAGTTCCTTAGTCGACTCTTACGACACGCACGGAAGGAGGTGCAGCTGATGTATTCTAGTGAAAACTCGCAACAGCACAGGAATATATTATTTATCTGCATACAGGGTGTACAAAAAGGGTATATTAAGCGAAAAGCTATGTAAATAGCCCACTGTAGAGAAGCTTTCTACAAAATTTGACACTCGAAATCATATGTTTATTTTTTCCCGATAGTATGGAGAATTTTTAAATATCTCCGTAATTTTCATACAATCGTGATGAATCTTCATAAAATTTGTTGTATTTGTGGCCGAAAAGCGGCGGTAGGCTCATCCCTTACCACGTGAGACCTAATAGGCTGCTGAAAAGTGGGTGTTTGTCTCACTACTTCCATGTATGCTTTTCCATGCATCCGTCCCACATAGATTAATTTATGATATCTTATAAAATTATTAATGAAGAAATGGAAAAAATTCCTCACCCGAGTGGGATTCGAACCCATGACCTCTGCATACCGCGCTACAACAAAAACAAAACTGAATCCCTCAGCACAATGTTTAAAGATGAAACGATCAACCATATCCTAACGGATTATATTAATGGAGAAGTGTTTTTATAAATTTATCTTAGTCAAGATATTATATATTATAAAATTATTAATAAAGAAATGAAAAAAAAATCACCTGAGTGAGATTTGAACTCACGACCTCTCGCAAACCGTGCTTTCGCTCTAACCAACTGAGCTATCGGGTCAATTAACTCGGATGACGAATTTTACCATCTCTTGTATATTGCGTTATATTTATTGAAATACTAGCGGACCTGACAGACGTTGTCCTGTCCCGCGCCTTTGAACTAACGTCACCCAATTGTTTTGCCTTCCCGGACTTTCAAATTTTGAACAAATTGTTTATATGAAAATGTAGAAAAGGAATGTTTTAGATATGTTCAGGTATTTTTTTTAAATTTTTCTCTCCGTTAGAACCATCCCTGTACTTCAAGGAATACGCTAAAAAAAGAATTAGCGAAATCGATTCAGCCGTTCTCGAGATTCGCGCTTACCCAACACATTTAGCGATTCATTTTTATATTATAGATTTGGATGAAATGATAAATGGGTTTTTGTTAGACTTTTAATTTTATTTAAAATGGACACATTCTTACAACAACCAACGCCAATGCCAGAGAGAAAGAAAAGCAGAACACATACTATACAGATTGTGCAGGGTATCTTACCAACACAACAATAGATGGCGCTACGTGTACCATTTACATATTTAAATATAACATAAAATTTATCAAATTACAACAATATTATTATAGATATCTGTTAAATAATGAACTTAGATATGGTTAAATAATAAATTCCTGTTGCAGGTGGTCCCCGGAGCTAAGATACCGGTGGACGGTCGCGTAATGACCGGTCAGAGCTCGTGTGACGAGTCGCTTATCACCGGCGAATCTATGCCGGTGCCCAAGACTGAAGGTAATGAGGGTGACAGTTACTTCCCGCCTTGACTTGCCCACCCAACTTTGAAGGCTTATTGCTACCTCATTTGGGCACTGAATCAAATTGTAATTTTACAGATAGGTATGATTCTGATAAGTATGATAATGATATCCGACCGTATTTCGGCCAAGGCGACCAATCTCTACGGAGATTGGCCAGGTACGCAGGAGATATTATAGTGCACAAGTGTGTGCGCAAACACAGATGCACTCTCTATTCCGTCACTCTCATAGTCCGATGGGACGGAAAGCCGACACGACCGGAGAGAGATCAGGCGCAGGACCAACGGTTTTACGTGCTTTCCGAGGCACGAGCTAAGTGACAATTTTGCAACATTAAAATCTGTACATGATAAGTATAAAATGTTATTAAAGTTCAATCACTTTCACAAAGATTTCTTAACTAGTTCCAATCCAGCGCCGGCCCGAAGTAAATTTTAGAATGGAGCGAGATTCAATTATGGCGCCTCTCCTGTTTGCTCCTAATAATATATACCTATATCTTTACCATTTAGACGCCCTCTAGGATTTGTTGCCTGGAGCGACTCTCCGTTCGCCGTATGGGCGGGCCGGTCCTGATCCAATGTATACTGACTGACAGACAGGTCCAAGACAAATTCTAGATATCGATATCGAAATTTATTACAATGATTGTGTTTAAGAAGAGGCTGGGCCAAGGGGAAGGTTCTAGAAGTAGGTAGGTCAGAGAGATACCTGTGTGGGTTTTTGTTCTTTCTTCTTCCGCGCGGATGATAGGGTTTTCAGGTTTTCACTTTACTATAGTCCACTTTAGGTGAAGGGCACTCTTTTTGGGTAGGTCAGTTTGTCACCATGTTTCTCACACACAAAATTCACCTGCCGAGACGCGGGTCACTACCGGCGATCGTTGGGCAACTGGCAGATGCAGGGCGGGGGGGAACACACGTGGCCAGAGTCCGCGGCGAGGAAAAGAGAGGGCAATTAGTAGAGGGAGATACAAAATTATAGCTTTAGCAGATTGGAATATACTCTTCTAATACGCTGAAGGTGTCGTGAATGTATTTTAGTGAAACCTCGCATATCAGCACAGGTTTTTAAATAACTACCTATATGTAGTGGTAATATTACATTCGTACACACACATAGACGGACATGGCTGTTCCCGAAATGGGGTTGCCAGATGCAGGATCATAAACGGGATACCTCATCCATTTTACAACATATTTATTTTTATTCTTTATTGTACTCAAATGAAAAAAATATATATGTAATCAGTAGGTATACAGGAGAAATGTACAATGACGTGCTCATCATTTCAAGAGATTTCTTCCAGCAATCCAAAAGAAGCCAAAAAACCAAAATTTACTTTACATTTTACTATTTAAACGTTTAATTCACAGGATCAATAGTAATAGGAGGCAGCATAAACCAGAACGGACTGCTTATAATGCGAGCGACGCACACTGGTGCAAACAGCACGCTAGCACAAATAGTGCGGCTGGTAGAAGATGCACAGAGCAGTAAAGCGCCAGTCCAGAGGCTAGCCGACAAGATGGCCGGGTAAGGAATCGAAAACTACCACGGTTTGGTGAAATCCACCATTTTCTACTATTTGGTAGAAATTTTAATTCCCACTCAGGTGAAGAATTTTTTCCATTTTCTTTATTAATAATTTTATAATATATAATATCTTGACTAAGATAAATTTAAATAGTCTAGTCACCCGACTTCGTCCAAATCTTATATGACCCACGACCGCTGCAAACCGTGCCAGCCGCTATTGATTACCACCGGGTCAATTACTCGGATGACGAATTTTACCATCTCTTTTTAACAGATATTGGCACGTTATTTTTCATCCCGAAATAGCTATACGACTAGCCTATCCGGGAAACACAGTGTGCCAATGTTTAAAGACGAAACGTCAACATCCTAACGGATTATATTAACGTTTCGACGGTTTGCAGTGGTCGTGGGTTCGATTTTACTTAATCGGGTGAAGAATTATATTTCCATTTTCTAAATATTATAAATTATAAGAAATTTTAATTGTTTACTGGTTAGTTGGCTGGGTAGGGATTTGAAAACTGCCATGGTTTGCCGAAATCTACCTTTTCATCTATTTGGTAGAAATGTTTGATGGGTTGCTGTTTAATGATCGGGTAGAGAAGTGAGAACTACCATGGTTAGGCTAAAATGTACTATTTGGTAGAAAATATACGCATTTATATTGCTTGTTTGCTACCATTTTTTAGCCATGATAATGGTGCCTGATCATAATTCTTTAGTGTACACAGAAAAACACACAAGATAAAATATTTTAAAGAAAATATACAAAGTTTCTCTTGAATTTTTTTTTTTTGTTTAGTTTATCCCGAAGGAAAGGCAAGGGGAACTAAGCCCATACAGCCATTGTCTTTAGTAAATTATTTCTGAATTTATGATGGATGATAATGATGATGATGAATGGAAACGTCGGAAAATCCTCAAGAACAAGTGTAAAGTTAGTCATAATTCAAAATAATTGCAGAAACAACTTACATGGGCCCATGAAGAGATCGTATTCCGGCTAAAGTTTTACTCAGCTTACCTGCGTATAAAACCATGCACACGCACTAGATTCACATCACAAGTAAACAAAATATAACTTATCTACCAGAAAATATCACTTTACGGACACATGCAAGCCATTTACATACGAATAATTTTTGATTTGCACAAGAAAATTACACCTGCACCCTTTCAGCTTTTCCCGCCGAATCCCAGTTTCTCTTGAATTTAAAAAATGTCATATATTTTTTTCAGTTACTTCGTGCCGGCAGTAATTTTCCTGTCGGGCTTCACACTTATCTGCTGGATTATAAGTGGTGCTGTCAACATTGACACTATCAAACGAATTACCCCGGTGAGTAAATTAAATACAGGTTCTTCTTCAGCCTATTGCAGTCCACTGCTGGACGTAGACCTCCCTCAGAGTACGTCACAAGGCTCGATCTCCCGTTTTTGCGTATTTCTTTGGCTCGCTCTTGAGCCTAAACGGCTTATCGCATTTGATCTTGACAGGTATTCACTATGGGTACGCCCACCACCGGGCCCTACACCCTCCACTGACCCTCGGATCTGATAACTCATAACTGCGACAACAGGCACTTGCACTAACTACAATCGCCACGGGAAACCAGACCCGAGCACCTAGCATGCAAGATAATACATCGCACTATTTCCGAAATCAAAAACTAGATAAATAATCTACATATGTTTCGCCAACAACAACAGGATTATAGAAATTAGTAAATAAGTAAACCACTAATTACTATGAAACTCTAAAAACAGGTATCATAATTAATATCATAGGATTCGTCTTAGTTGTGAGTGACAATGGGTCGAAATTTTTACGCAGTCTGAAGTATTTTCTTTGAGTAAATGAGGCTATTCTTCCTAGAAAGTGTACCTTCACACGGGCTTTTAGTCCTGCACAACTGTCTGATATACGCGGGTTCCTACAGCCGTCTACATAGCCAAAGCTACCCTTGGTATATACTGGGTGTAAAAAGATAACGTTGTTCTTTTATACCTCGTATTCTTTGTAACATCACGGTCATTTTTTTCTATGAGATAAGATACCATGTCATAATGTTAAAATGTTAGTTTTTTAGGTACATTTGTACTTTGCGCATCAAACGAATACATTGCTTGCAATAAAATCATTATTTTTTTCATAATTTTGTTATTTCCCAGGGTTGGTTCCATAGGAAAAAAAAGGGTCGTAATCTTACAAAGAATACAAGTTATTAAAAAAACAACGTTGTCTTTTTACACCCTGTATAAGAAAGTCCCCCCCTCTTCCCCCTAGGAGATGTATCTACACGCGGGCTTCTCCGATTGGGAGCTGATCATCCAGACGGCGTTCCACTTCAGCCTGTCGGTCCTCGCGATCGCGTGTCCGTGTGCACTAGGTCTGGCCACACCCACCGCCGTCATGGTGGCGGCCGGAGCGGGCGCCAGTGCGGGACTGTTGTTGAAGGGAGGCCGCGCCGCTGGAGATGGCTTGTCAGGTCAGTGGTAGACTAGATCCCAAAGGTGGTTTTGGTAAAGGGATTTAAAGAAAAAAGTCGCGGATAGCCGCTAGTAGTGATAATAACGATTCTTGCCATGCCCTAAGGGTAAATACCCTAAACTTAGTTAAGGATATGTAAAGAAAAATTCGTGCTCGCTACGCTCGCAACCTTCACATTATATGGAGATGTTATCAGTGAGGCTGTTCTCACTTGTTTGTTGGCTGAGGATGCAAACATTGAGATTAAAAGTATTCTATGATTACAAGGGAATATAGTAGCTAGAGACCGCCAAAGGAATTACTACAACGTGCGGTGCGAGCGCTGCTAGCACTGATTTTTTCGCCTTTTTTCCTGAACTATCTCGATGCCTTTCAGCTTCTTCTTCAGCCTATTGCAGTCCACTGCTGGACGTGGGCCTCCCCCAAGGCACGCCACAAGGCTACTGCCACAGGGGGGTTTGCCCATAGTCACCACGCATACCCACGGGCAGGCAGGGGTGGTACAAACTCTACTCTGCCGGCACCACGCGGCTAGGCTATTATCTAGATCGTGCGTGTTAATTTAATGTAATTTTGTCTAAATACAGGTGAAGACGGTGATCTTCGACAAAACGGGCACCATAACGGTGGGCATGGCGCGCGTGGCCCGTCTCTGGTTACTAACGGGTGACGCGAGCGGCCTGCCCCACGTGCTGGCGTGTCTGCTGGCGGCCGAGGAGGGCAGCGAGCATCCTGTGGCCGCAGGTGGGCAAAGTATGCAAAGGTGGGCAAGTGGGGCAGTCTGCTGCTGGCGGCGGAAGAGGACAGCGAGCATCCTGTGGCTGCAGGTGGGCAAAGGTGGGAAAGTGGGGCAATATGCTGCTGGCGGCGGAGGAGGTCAGCGAGCATCCCGTGGTCACAGGGGGCAGGGTAAGGAGGGCAGGGTAAGGAGGGCAGGGGATAATGCGGACGAGAGGGCAGCGAGGTCATGGTTACTGCTTGTTTGTCCCTGTAATAGAGCCATAAAGAATAAGAATAAAATCCTAAAACCCGATATCGAAGTTTCTCACAATGTTTGAAATATATGTATACACGGGCCAAATAATATCTAGTGGCCCGGTGGGGCCGCAAGCGCTTCCCTTTTCACCATCTCCATACATTTGTGACTTACTGCTACTACTATTAGATTACAGTCAATCGAACTACTATAACTAGAGGAAAATATTTACCTGACTTCCAGCGTTGCCAGACGTCTCGATTTTGGCGGGACGGCCCGATTTTTTAATCAAAATTAAATGTGCCGCTCGGGACAGGCTCTGTCCCGCTTTTCGGAATTAACTCGACCGTGCGTGTAACGTACTGAGATCTGGCAACGCTATGACTTACACCCTTGTTCTTTCTTGTTCCCTTAACAGCTATAGTGCAGTACCTGTCAATCGATTCTCGATGGTAGTTTTTAGATTAATCAACCTATTGCAGTCCACTGTTGGACGTAGGCCTCCCCCAGATGAACCCTCTTTAAGTCATCGGTCCATCTGTCTTCATTACCGCTTACTCGACCGTCCATCGGTTTTACGACAGATGTGACTAGCCCACTGCCACTTCAGTCTGCTATGTGGAGATGGTGAAAAGGGAAGCGCCTCCGGCCCCACCGGGCCACTAATCGTTGTTTTGGCCCATGTATATATTCCAATCATTGTGAGATACTTCGATATCGCGTTCTAGGATTTTGCATTCGATTGTGGTTCTCTCCTGCATCCGATGGATGGCTCCGCTACATCACTCCCCTTCCACCCCCACATGCTACATATCGGACACGCCCTATATTTTCTTGTTCCGTTAGATAAAATTATAACCTGTAATCACGTCACTGCTTGTTCCTTTAACAGCTATAGTGCAGTACTGTCAATCAGTCCTGCAAGGCAGTGGCGGCCTACAATGCGTGTCTCTAACCGCGGCGCCGGGATGCGGCCTGCGAGCCAAACTACGACGCGTCGGGCCGCCGCCGCCTGTCACTGCGCAGCTTAAATGTGCCAGGTATACATACATTTATATATATAAATACATCACACACATACACAACACACACACACAGCGACACTCTCCCACTCTTATCTATATATTTAGTGTATAAGTTAGCTTAAGTATGAGACTATATACACTCAGCCTCCGAACCAATAAGACTGTTTTATTCCTCCTTTATAGTGCGATCTTGCCAGGATTGTGCTATTCCCACACTATGATCCTTAGGTATTATGTCGTGGATACTAAGCGACGGTATATAATATATATACATAGATAAGTATAGAAACATCCAAGACTTGAAAACGAACTTCGATATTCATCATATCAATGTTTGCACCTACCGGGATTCGAACCTAGGACCTATGGCGTCGCAGGCAGGGCCACTGCCTACTACACCAATCGGCCGTCAGAAGTCATATAAGTACATATTATTTATCATAGGGCGGGCAGTTCTTTCCAACTGGGCGGCGTGTGTGTGGAGATCATAGCAAGCGATGGAGACGCTGCATTAGGCTCCGCACAGGCTGCGGCAAAGTTACAGGCGCTTATAGCTAGCAATGATCAGGTGAGTTATCCTTAGACGATTCAAAAGAAACTAAAGTATAAACATTCACAAATAATTTGTGTATAATGCATATAAAGAATTTTTGAGATCAAACTTTTGATGCGTGAGTTATAAGCTTACAAACACACACTGTCTTTGTCTTTCCATCTGTTTAGTGACGTCAGTTAGTGCAAGAGTTTTCTCCATAAATTCTTATACAGGTTGTAAGTGCCAGCTTACAAATATCGTAAGAATGTTAATATTACACCTTACTGACCTTATACCGTGATTGGCCCCCCACTCATTCCCGCTACTGCAAATCCTGTAAGCAAAGATTAATGGAGGCGTCCAGAAAAATGCAAATAAAGCATAGAAAATTCCGGGACTTCGAAGTAATAAAGTAAAATATTGAAGTTATTTTTTTTCCGCTCGGGTGATTTTTTTTTCATTTCTTAAACATATTTATAGGTTATTCTTTTTGTTTGCTACCGGTTTTCATTTTAGGGTTATATCAGAAAGAAAGTAACATATAAAAAAATGACAATCGACAAATTAGTTTATGTCGAATAAATGATTTCAATTGAATTAAAACTGATGATCTCCGACCGTATTTCGGTCAAGGCGACCAATCTCTACAGAGATTGGCCAGGTACGCAGGAGATATTATAGTGCACAAGTGTGTGCGCAAACACAGATGCACTCTCTATTCCGTCACTCTCATAGTCCGATGGGACGGAAAGCCGACACGACCGGAGAGAGATCAGGCGCAGGACCAACGGTTTTACGTGCTTTCCGAGGCACGAGCTAAGTGACAATTTTTGCAACATTGAAAATCTGTACATGAAATAAATTCATTGGTACAGGCCCGTGACTGGGATCGAACTTACGCCTCCCGCTTGGAAGGTGCACGTCTTAACCACTGGGCTATCACCGCACCGAATTAAAACTAATAGAAATACAGAACGTTACATATAGGTTCTGTAACCTACCAACAATCTAAATATTAGATTAAGTACCTAATTTGCAATAGCAAAGTCGCAAGCAGCGCGATAGCTAAAACTGAGAATTTGTGCGTTAGTCATCCCCCGCGCCCCGCACATGCACACATTCTCAATTTTCACTGTCGCATTGCTTCGGCTCTGCTATTGCAAGTTAGATAATCAGGGGGCCGATGATAATTATTTATGTATTTACCAGGATACAGAGCAGATAGTGTTAATAGGCAACCGCGAATGGATGTTACGGAACGGAGTAACCGTCCCGCGCAGAGTGCAGCAAGCGTTGGCTGAAGATGAACAGAAAGGACGGACGGCTGTGCTGGCGGCGATTGATGGTGAGTGCTAGAAATTGGTGGTTATGGTAGATTTTTTGTTGACTGCTAATATTATGAATTTGTGACTGATGCGCGAATTCACAAGAATATATTGTCTGGTTCTGGGAATTTGGGATTTTTAAAAGGTTTGTATGCATGGTGGGACAAAAGGACTATTGTTTAGCGGAACCTATCCACAAACTCTGATATGCCAATTCACATGTTTATTTCTCCAGATAGTATGGAGAATTCCTAAACAACTCAGAAATGTTTACAATCTTGAAAACACCCTGTATTTATGTGTAAGTTAAAATTAATCATGTTTTTTCAGACCAACTAGTATGCACAATCGGTATAAGTGACGAAGTGAAGCCCGAAGCACATTTAGCTGTATACAGCTTAAAGAAAATGGGCTTAGAAGTGTGCTTACTTACGGGAGATAATAGGAAGACTGCCGCGGCTATTGCTAGACAAGTAAGTCGATTTTGATTTTAATAAAAAAATTAACCCCGTTGAATCTGAAATTGCGACCAATTGAAAATAACAACAATTTTTTTTTGTAGGTTGGTATAACCAAGGTGTTTGCAGAGGTTCTGCCATCCCACAAAGTGGCTAAAATCAGGAAATTACAGGAAGAAGGACAAAAGGTCGCTATGGTAAGTAACAAACTTTTGTTGACGTTGTGGGAGTGGTGAAAAGGGAAGTGCTTCCGGTCCCACCGGGCCACTAGTTATTGTTTGGCCCATGTGTATTTATTTATTTATTAAGATTAGGCACACCAACATCACATTTATTAAAAAGTAGAATAATGATTATACATTGTAGCACAATACTGATACATGTAACTATGACTGGCGCACACAAAACATGCATTAAAATCCTTACGGCCGCGCCGCCCAATAATCCATCTCGCAACAGTTAACTGACACAGATATCCCTGCCTCGATCACGAGATAAGTTTCGAGAGGCACAACTCGTAAGGTAAATACAATAATAATAAACATATGGCCTAGGCCTGTCAATATTGTAATACCGGCAACAAAAGCCTAGTAGGGTTGATACAAGAACAAAACAATAATAATAATAATAGTATCTTCCAATCATTGTGAAAAACTCCGATATTGCGTCCTAGCATTTGCATTAGATTGTCGTTCTCCCTTGCGTCCGATAGGTGGCTTCGCTATACACCGTATAGTTCCGATGGATGATGGCGCTAGTTACTATGTGTTTGACCACATTATCTGTGTCACTGCATACAAAAAATGTTAGTTCCGAAATAAGGTACAGGAATTATTCTATGAAATGGACAATAATAAACTTTTCCATGACGTCATCAACTAGGCTTCACTAGAATACAACATCTGCATCTCCTTCCGTGCATGTCGTAAGAGTCGACTAAGGTACTCAGGGGCGTTCTCTCAGGCGATTAGCTAGCAACTTGGCACTGATCTTATACATTCCCGTTGCGATAAACGTATGATTTTGTGTATGTGTGGAGTTGGTGAAAAGGAAAGCGCTTCCGGTCCCACCGGGCCACTAGTTATTGTTCGGCCCATGTATACAGAGCCAAATAAGTGGACTTCTGTACATCAGGGAGGCAGCCGGCCGTAAATAAATGCCAATCTTTGATAATGTGAGTTTCGAAAGAAACCATATTGCGCCGCCGACCCATGAATAATGGGTTAAGGGCAGGAAGATATACACCACACATACGCGTGACGTAACTGGCAGGTTTCTGATAGGGTTCACGGTTTTTCTAGAATTTTTTATTTTATGCAACATTTTAATCACATACTTTTTACTGTCTTCATTTCTACCCTGTTTGTCTTGTTTCATTGTTGCTATTGTATCTGGGTATGTGTGATCCTCAAATAAAAATCTATTCAATTCTATAAGATGATAATAATGATCTGGCAGGTAGTGATAGTCATACCACTACTAGCATTTGTATTAGACCTTAGTGCTGGTTGCGTCCGATAGATGGCTCTGCTACAGATATATGTGTACCGGCAGGTAGGTGACGGCGTGAACGACAGTCCGGCGCTGGCGCAAGCGGATGTCGGCATCGCCATCGCCTCGGGGACCGATGTGGCTGTCGAGGCAGCTGATCTGGTACTCATGAGGGTATGTGCTCGTAGAATACGTGATGCTGTCAAATAACAGTTTGTTTATCCGCGCCATCTAGCGCTTATTTGAGTAAGCTTTCTGCGCCATCTACCACAAATTAGTAACAACCAAGTTCATGGGCAATGTTATGCATTTTGTTCTACCGCCCGGCGATAGGTTCGAGGTCTGTTAGAATTATATGAAAAGGTCGTCGAATTATTCCTCCATAATAATCCGGAATAAATCTTCACTCTGGAAACAGATGCTTACCGTGTTATTACAAAACCGCGTTAGACACTGTTTAAAAAATGACATTTGCCAGCAAAAGAGATGGCCCAAAGGTGTTTTCTTCTTCTTCGTCATTAATATTTACTATGTCCGGATGTCTATGAACTTCCATAGAGTACGCGCCGGTTTTTCTGACATGTTCGGAGCAGTAGCATCTTACCTTCACATTGTTTAGTGTTGGTTGCACCGTTAAGTATTACTGCTCCTTTTTGTTACACCTGTATATTTTTTTATTTTTTTTTAGGATATAATAATAATAATATTCACATACTTCACAACACATTAACTTAGTCCCACATTAAGATCCATAAGGTCTTGTGTCGTGGGTACTAAGCAACGGTATATAAATACATAAATAAGTATAGAAACATCCATGACTCGGAAACAAACATCAATATTCATCATATCAATGTTTGCACCTACCGGGATTCGAACCCAGGACCTATGGCGCTGCAGGCAGGGCCACTACCTACTACACCAATCGGCCGTCAATATCCTAATAATATTATTATAAACGTGAAAGTTTTTAAGTATGGATGTTTGTTATTCTTTCACGTAGAAACGGCTGAAGCGATTTAAATAAAATTTGGTATGGATTAATACATAGGCTAATTTTTATTCCGCGAAAATATTTTTATCCCGGATGATTTCGACATTTTGTTTTTCTGCAATCCACGCGAACGGCGACGCGGGCGTCCACTAGTCCTCTTTATATCTATATTTATCTATATCTCTATATAACCTCAACAGAACGAGCTAACGGACGTAGTAGCTTGCCTACAACTCTCCCGCCTCACAGTCCGTCGCATTCGGCTAAACTTTCTCTTCGCATCAGTTTACAACGCGCTCGGTGTGCCGCTGGCGAGCGGCGCGTTAGCGGCTTACGGTCTGCAGCTACAGGTAGGCTAACCCATCCGGTGGCGGACCGGGGTTGGGGTTGCTTAACTTTTTTATAGTATTTTTTTTTGTTTATGTTATTGATCATTTGCGTCTGGCGACAGATGGCTATGCTGAATGTGGCAGTTGTATCTGGTTTGTGATCCTGCAGTTCTAGCAATGTAATTTCATGAACGCAGTCATGTGTATAATGTATGTATGGTTTAATTAATAATTGACAGTCGATTTAAAAATTCAGGCGCAGAAAATTTCTAGTCGACTGGTGCATTTTTACCGACTTAAAAAAAGAAGCAGGTGTCTCATTTTTTATATAATATAATATGTATTTTGTGTGTTCGCTGATAATTTCGTCGTTTCATATTATTATTAAGCTAACTAATGGTTTGCTGGAAGAAATCTCTTCTTCTTCTTTCTTTCTTTATTGTACACACACACATAAATAAAAAATAACACAATTAAAATAAATATTGTACAAAGGCGAGCTTATCTCTATAAGAGATCTCTTCCAGCTAACCCGAACAAAAATATTTAAAAATCTCTTTTAGAGATAAGCTCGCCTTTGTACTATATCTTTTACAACTTACTGTCTGATAGAAATTTATGTGTGCAATAAAGAATACTAACAGTAATAAACTATCTATGTTAACAAACAGTCGCTTCTTCCATAAGTATATCAGTTTCGCGCAGTATCTAAATAAGTCCTACTTGTCACTACTAACCGAACTTGTACATCTCAACTATACCCTCAAAATTGGTCAGAAGTGGCACCATGTGGCCCTTGGTGGTAAGGGATAAAGGCGTGATATATGTATCTAAATAAGACTTTAATAACAAATGTAGTAAAGTAAGCTTATTTTCAGCCATGGATGGCGTCTGCTGCGATGGCCATGAGTTCCGTATCCGTTGTCTGCTCAAGTCTAATGCTTAAAACGTAAGTGTACAATCATTTTGTAATTGATGTTTATATACTTATCTATGTATTTATATATGGGACTAGGTTAATGTGTTGTGAATATTTACATTTATTTGTAGCGGAGCCACCTACCGGACGCAAGACAAACCCTCAGTCCAATACAAAACCTAGTTCACACAATGAGTGGAATATTATATATGGGCCAAACAATAACTAGTGGCCCGGTGGGGACCGGAAGCGCTTTTCACCAACCTCACTGCTACGTTTATGTATTTTTTTTTCAATCATATGTTATTATTTTATTTTATTTCTCTTCTATGCTGCTCTGGGATTCATTTAATAATAATATGATAATACTAAGTTAATGTATGTATTATTTTATTTTATGTCAACATTACATTATTTGATTGTTTGTGTGTATCTATTTATGTATGAATATTTTATTTTTGTTTATTATAGTTACTTAGTTTATTTCTGTACACATTTACCTTATAACTTTTGGGTCTCACTTTGCTTTCTGGTATAAGAAATCTCTTGCAGAGATAAGCACGCCTTTGTATGCATTCCTTTTGTAAATTTCTTTCTATTGATTGTTATGTTTTGTGTACAATAAAGAATAAATTAAATTAAAATTAACCTCACACGTTCAATCACTCATTCATTCATTTAAAGTTAATAAGTTAACAATCATTCACTGCCACATTCTTTTTGTTTATAAGTTTTCTGGTATATTCATAGTATAGTCGTTTATATGTATTATATTAAATAAAATGCTTCTATGCTGCTCTGGGAGTGAAAAAAAAAACGTATAATACTACAGCTGCTTCTCTTCCCGGGCATACTGTACGTAAGTCAGTAGAGGGACAAGAGGGTCTTGGTGTTTTGTAGGCGATGGGCTGACCACCTGTCACTACTAACCGAACTTGTACATCTCAACTATACCCTCAAAATTAGTCAGAAGTGGCACCATGTGGTTCTATCGGCCCTTGGTGCTCTGCCTACCCCGTAAGGGATAAAGGCGTGATTATATGTATGTATTAAATAAATGAATTTTCCATATGTAAATAAGGTTATGCAAAAAGCGTAAGGTCTTAGTGTGAAATATTTTAATTGTATGAGCCGTCACTATTCGGAAGTTCAAATGTGGTGAGCGAACCTTCGATAGTAATCTTAGTGTGGGACTAGGTTAATGTGGTTGTAAAGTGACCTAATAAATTAATAACTGATTACACTTTCAGCTTCAAGAAACCGACTCCCGAGTCACTCCGCACCCCAGAATACCTGAGGTCGCTTGAGCAACCTCCTCTCGACTCGGTATCAGTGCATCGAGGGCTTGAAGAGCCTGAACCGAGACCCAAGTGAGTTTTAGCACGAAATCTAATTCGTAAATCTATATTATTTACATATTTTGTTAGAGATTATACTATACATAATAAGCGAATTTTGTCGTGATATTATATTGAAATTAGCTATCAATGCAATGATCATACTTAAATACACATGTAGTTTCACTAAAAGTAGGTAATGTAGTTTTAGCACATATTTTGCTTGCAGTAGTTCTTATGTACATAATATAACATAGCTTAACACTATTCTCTCTTTACTTTTTCCCAAAATATTAATGTTTTTTTCATTCCCTCTCACTAAACTATTGTTTTCTCTCTCGCACTTATAGCAGGAAGGACTCGTTGAAATCGTCCCTGATAAACGCCTAGCGTTGGTTGGTAGATTGCACCTCTTTACTTCTTGTGTGTGTTTGTTTTTTGGTGGCGGTACGATACATATAAAAAAATCATATGAGTTTTTTTCACATATTAATTGGCTTTTTATTCTTTCTTTATTCTTTATTGCACATACGCAAAAAGAAATATTTTTTTACCAATATAATAATATAATATAAAATAGGGTAGTTATAACTGTAAGATCTCGAAGGAGATCCACGTTGCGAACTCATCGTTAGAAAAAACGCCCCTGAGTTTCTTAACAATCTGCTTTCCTGCGCTGATGCGGGGCTTCGCTGGAATACATCAGCTGTATCTCCTTCCGTGCATGTTGTAAGAGTCGACTAAGGAACTCAGGGACGTTCTCTCAGGCGATGAGCTAGCAACTTGTCACTGACCTCATCCACGCAACAAGTCCGCTATGTAAAACGTAGCTATAAGATCTCCTTTATAACCCTGCAGTTCGGACTACCCCATGTCGGTTAATAACAAAGTCGGTAAATAAATCATAGGTGATGGTCATATTTTATGGTGTTTATTTTGGTGAAGGTTTATGTTTGTGGTTGTCGAGTTTGATCTATACAGAGTGGGGCAGAAAGGCTATACTGGATGTAAAAACACAACTTTGTTCTTTTAATACCTCGTATTATTTGTAACATCACAATCATTTTTTTCTATGGAAGCACTCCTGGGAAACCACGGGTTTCCAAGATATTGAAGTCCAAAGTTACATTAATATTATAATTTTTTAACATAAATCCATCTGAAATCGGTTAACAAACATATTTTTTTTCAAAGATACCATGTCAAAATGTTGTAATGTTAGATTTGTAGGTACATTTGTACAGGGTTGGTTCCGTAGAAGAAAATGATCGTAACCTTACAAAGAATACGAGGTATTAAAAAAACATTGTTGTCTTTTTACACCCTGTATACAGGTGTGATAGAAAAGGGTGATGTAAAGAGCCAATCTTTAAGGGGAGAGTATTTTCTTCCGATATGAATTCGATTCGTGGACGGACTATACCTTTAATGGGCTGCTGGATGAAAGTATTTGATTCGTATTTATATAGAAAGATCACGCAACATTCGCGGAAAAATATCTTTTAATATTGATATGTTGAATATCGATATTTGTTACAGATTTATGGATGTTTCTATACTTATCTATGTATTTATTCAGGATATTTTTTGGTCGTCAACGTTCCCGAAAACTACGGAATCCCCTGATCATCACGATCATTTTTCTCCATGGAAGCATACCTGGGAAGTGTCTGGTTCCCAAGATATTAGTGTCCAAAGTTGAGTAAATAGACTGCGTTTTTCTGCATAAATACACATAGACGCGCGAGGCAAGATTTTGTCACGAGAAATAATTAATATACGAGTATATCTATGAAAAAACGAGCATAAACGCTGGACACTATAAATTTCGCCCGATCAAGTAATTTTTTTTCTTCTAAATTTACATCGTTTCCCAGCATTTTTTTTTTGCATAAACTTATTTTATTTGATGTATAGAGTACGTACCCTTCGTTAAGGGTGGCAACGAAAAAACACCCTGTATACATTTGCTTAGCACAAGACCTTAGATAGGTGAAGTCTGTGACTAGTGCGATGCATGTTGTGAATATTTATTTATAATATATTTATTTTCTCAGACTCTTCTCTCGAAACAAATCAAGCGCAGGATGTCTCTTGCGGGAAGAGGACGAAATGTTGACCGTCTCTTTCATACCAAAACGACCGACGAGGGAAAAGCCGAGTTTGAACGATTAGAAATGTCACCTAGTATTGTTTGGAATCAGTGAATAGTATTATGTGACAGAGTGACAATGATGTTCCGAATATCCGATATTTGTGTCCGCGGATATCCGAGGATAGAGAGATTTTGTATTAGTGATGCCGAACTATCGATAGTTGACCTTGAAACTGGAAAATCACCTCGAGTCTCAATATTTAATGTACTATCGATAGTATTGTATGAAAGAAGCTATCAATAGTATAGGCCTATCGATACTATTGATTTTGCCTCAACTATCGATGCTGGCCTATCGACCGGCAACACTATCTTTTACTGTATATTCAATACATAGATGAAATTCTATATGGGTTTGTGATTCGTTGGTTGGTCCACATTTTTGTATGTACAGAATGTAACAAAAGAGTTATTTTAAACTAGATGCTATGAATATAGACGGCTATCTAGAGAAGCTATCTACAAAATTCGAAACCTTTTAAAACACAAAATTACATATTTTTTTGGAGTTTGTAAGAACGTTGATTAATTGTACGTATGATTCTAAGTTGTTTGAGAATTCTTCATACTATCTGGAAAAATAAATATGGGATTCTCATTCTAATTTTCATGGCATTTCGGTTCGTTTCCCTTTGTTACATATCGGCTCTAAGACTAACCAAAAATCACCAGCCCTTGTAGAATGATGACCTTCGAGTATACATTTAACAAGCTATATACTTTGCTATTATTTGATACGTAATTCCATTGGCACATCGTCTTTTCGCATTAAAATTATAAAAATCTCTAAAAAAATTACATTTTTTCCAGGAGATTACTTTAAGTAATACCCGCGACGATATCTAATCTTAGTGAAATATTAATTTAATTTCAAATATTTTTAGACTTTTAACACTTTTAATTCGAAAAAGCGAAGTATATGAATAGACAACCTTATGGCAGTATAACTGGCAATGACTAGAAAAAAAGATAATTTTGCTCATGAAAAAAGACCGAAGCGATACTGGCGCTCTATGGCTTGTATACTCTATGATCATGACTTTTATCAGTATTCGACGCAGCCACTGAAAGCTAGACTCTATTGCACTGCAATACGGGTTAAACTAATGTGATACGTACAAGATTGAAAATATTATTTTCTCAAATTTATTTTTGGGTTATAAAATTAAATGATAACCCATTCGTATAGTGTAAGTATTTCTCTTCCAAAATGTATATTAATATCTTTTAAAAAATCTAGGGGATTATTATTAAAAATAGTGAAATAAAATTGTTCCAAGAGTGACTAAAAAAAGCTTAAATAATTAAAAGACTAAAATAAATACTAAAAAACTAATTGTAATTTTGTTTTTTACCTGACTCTATAGCTTTTATACAGGGTGTAAAAAGACAACGATGTTTTTTTAATACCTCGTGTTCTTTGTAACGATCATTTTATTCTATGGAACCAACCCTAGGAAATGACAAGAATTATGAAAAAATACTGTCATTTTATTGCAAGCAATGTATTCGTTTAATGCTCAAAGTACAAATGTACCTACAAAACTAACATTATAACATTTTGACATTGTATCTTTGAAAAAAAAATGTTTGTTAACCGATTTCAGATGGATTTATGTAAAAAAAATGATAATATTAATGTAACTTTGGACCTCAATATCTTGGAAACCCGTGGTTTCCCAGGGGTGCTTCAATAGAAAAAAATGATCGTGATGTTACAAAGAATACGAGATATTAAAAGAACAAAGTTGTCTTTTTACACCCAGTATACTGTATGATTGGGCCAAATAATAACTAGTGGCCCGGTGGGGCCAAAAGGTTTCCCTTTATCTCCACAGATCGCTGATTAAAGTTATACTTGGAATAACTTTATTATACGTTTTATGTCCTAATGTTGTACATAAAATCCTAGTGTTTAGCTATTTTTACTACCTTAGGGTAGATTTTCCGAATATTCAGATAGGTCTATCTAAAGCAGGGGTTCCCAAACTTTTCTTTCTCATAGACCCCTTTCAAAAGTTAACTGGTTATAGTGGACCCCCTACAGGCCTACACCACATATCTACGTATTAATTGTGAACGAATCTCCATTTTTTCACGTCAACGTAGACCCCCATCGAGACCGCTGAGGGTCCACCTGGACCACTTTGGGAACCACTGTTCTAAAGGATAAAATTAATGCTGTCTCTATCTAGTTCATGTTTTAGATAAGGACGGCATGTTTATTCTTAAGTTAGGTCTATTTGCTTATTGAAAAATCTGCCCTCAAAAAAGTATTTTTAAAACATTTGTAATTAAAATTGATACCAGTTTTTTTTTGTATCTAATAAATATTATTATAATGTAGGTACAGAATAACTTTACCATTTCGCTCTCTTTCTACAGGGTGTAACAGAAGGGGAGAGAATGTCCTATTTATCAAAATTTGAGACACGAATTAATACGTTTATTTATCCATTTGCATTCAGCCCTTTTGTTATACTTGTATAACAAAAAAGTGTATAAACGCATTGTTTAAAAAAGATTTCTTTCGACGTTTTAATTTAATGGACAAAATCTCGTAGATATACTCGTAGATAGAGAGCTCAAATATCTTCCTATTATTTTAATAATCGAATAATGTCGTTCCTTTTTTATAGTATGTTCTCTAATATCAGTTCAAAGTCCATTTGTGGGATATACCAAGCCCTATTTGCACTATCCCGTGCTGATGCGGGGCTTCACTAGAATACATCAGCTGCATCTCCTTCCGTGCGTGTCGTAAGAGTCGACTGAGGTACTCTTACGGCATTCTCGGGCGATAAGCTATTATCAACTTGTCACTGAACATATGCTGTTCCCGCTATGTTAAACGTCACTGTGGGATCTTCATTATGATCCTGCAGTTCTGTCTACAGTATTTCGGAAAAACAGCCATGTATGTATGTAAGAATGTATATAAAAGGTATTTCGACTATCTTTTATTCTTCTTATTTCAAGAAGTATGTACTAAATGCTGTTTAACGTTTAACAATCACGCCTGTATCCCTTACGAGGTAGGCAGAGCACCAAGGGCCGATAGAACCACATGGTGCCACTTCTGACCAATTTTGAGGGTATAGTTGAGATGTACAAGTTAGGTTAGTAGTGACAGTAGTTAATAAAGTTTACTATATGGCTGTTTTCAAAATGGCGTATAACTGCAAGATCACAAAAAAAATCCCACAGCCACGTTATAGCGTTATAGCGGGGACAGATGTAAAAAATCAGTGACAAGCTAGCTTATCTACTCTTACGACTAGATATTTAAAATCATATGAAGCGTAAACTATGTGACATACAACCCGAATAATTAAAAACCTCATTTACGTGATGCTATTTTCTTGTAGTGTCAACCTTTTGCAGTCCACTGCTGGACGTAGGCCTCCCACAGGGCACGCCACAAGACTGCCGTGGGGGGTATTTGCCCATAGTCACCACGCTGGGCAGGCGGGTTGGTGACCGCAGTTTGTATTTCGGACTATGTTGTCAGTACGGGAGGCGCTGCTGCCCACCTCCCGGAAACCCTTAATCGCCTCGTACGATACCCGTTATTCGTTTTTTCAATAAAATTATATGCAACCGGCTAGAAAATGGTTATCATCACGTAAGAAAGGTTTTACGCTTGTTGTTCTTCATACATAAATGTATGGAAGTGTATTTAAATCCTAACTTGTATTACATTTTGTATGATATTTTTAATGTGGGTACTTTATGTTTGGTATATGTTACCTATCTAGTGTTTTTTGTACGAATATACTTGTAGTAGAGCCACTTTATTATATTTTTTTATCGAAAATATAAATGTTAAAAAATATATTAATATACAGGAATTTTTAACAACAGATTTTTATTATTTCAACTTTTGTTACTTACCTAACTTACGTGCAACATCATAAACTATACAGGGTGTAAAAAGACAACGATGTTTTTTTAATACCTCGCATTCTTTGTAAGGTTACGGTCATTTTCTTCTATGGAACCAACCCTGGGAAATGACAAAAAAAATATGAAAAAATACTGTCATTTTATTGCAAGCAATGTATTCGTTTGATGCTCAAAGTACAGTTAATGTACCTATAAACTAATGTTTCGTAACCGATTTCAGATGGATTTATGTGAAAAAAAAAAAAATATTAGTGTAACTTTGAACCTCAATATCTTGGAAACCCGTGGTTTCCCAGGGGTGCTTCTATAGTTGTCCTAAGACCAAAGTTGTCTTTTTACACCCAGTATCACAGATATGATAATACTAGTATATACACACGGCTGTGTTGCGACACTTTTTTTGCAGGATCCTAAAGGAAATCCTGCAGCCACACTTAAATTAACACAGATGTAAATGCTCATTGACAAGAGGCTAGCTCATCATCTGAGAGAACGCCCCTGAGTTCCTTAGTCGACTTTTACGACATGCACGGAAAGAGATGCAGCTGATGTATTCTAGTGAAACCCCGCATCAGTACAGGGACCTTTATCTTCTAGAAGACAATTTAAGAATATATTGTACCTTCAATAGATTATTTAAAGGATATTCCTTTTAGAAACATAATAAGCGCTATTATGGTCGATTCCGTCGATAAGTCACACTTAAACCTAACCGTAAAATTAGTCCTACCTGTCCTTTTCTCTCTCAGCAATTTTTTAACCCCCGACGCAAAAACGACGGGGTGTTATAAGTTTGACGTGTCTCTCTCTGTGTGTGTAAATGTGTATGTGTCGTCTGTGGCATCGTAGCTCCCAAACGGATGATCTAATTTTAATGCGGTTTTTTTTTGTTTGAAAGGTATATCAGTCGAGAGTGTTCTTAGCTAGGTTTGGTGGAAATCGGTTCAGGTCTTCAAGGTCATTAGGTCGTTTGTTAGGTGTGATAGGAATGTTACACGCTTAGTTTGCTTGCAAGCATATGTGGGATCTGACATTTGAAACACTAATGTCTTCTGGAATCACAGAGCTGGTCTGCTGTTATGGCTCGAAAATAGGAGACGTAACCCTGGACTGCCTTTTAGTAAATCCATCGAGATTGGGCTCGTTGGATTTGTCTTAACTAGGTAGTTCTCTTTATGTTTCTAATTGACGAGGACCTGATGCTGGAAATCTGGAACCTCTGAGCTGGTCTGATGATAGGGCTCGAAGGTAGGAGACGTAACCCTGGTCTACCTTTTAGTAAACCCATCGAGTTTGGGCTCGTTGAATTTGTCTTGACTGGTTCTCTTGATCTTTCTAATTGACGAGGACCTGATGCTGGAAATAGAATGTGGCGGATGAAACCCTGGAATGCCGGAATGAAACAGATAAACCGATTCATATTTTTGCTGATAATCTAGAATGACCAAAGTTTAATCTTTATTGTTTCTTAATCTCTGCAATTCTCTCAGAGCCAGTTTGTTAAACAGCTTCCTTTGGTCGAGATCGCATATAGTGACCCCATTTAAACTTTCTACGCGGCGAAAAATTAAGAAATTAAATGAATGAATGAAAAATTAAGGAGCTCCTTCAAAAAGCATGAAATAAAAAATTTAATAAAAAATTTAAAAAACCCCCGACAAAAAGTACGCAATCATTATGACAAAAGGTTTAAAATGCTAAACCCTATAAAAAGCAAAAAATAACTTTTAACACTACGTAAGTACCAACTAAAGCATGTCAGACTATCTACTCGGGACTTTGTGCCACCTTTATGTCGGAGGCATAACCGCTAATTTTGAACTGCAAATGGTTATCTTGGCCTGCTGTTGACCGTACGTATGAAATTTTTGATTAAATTTTGTCGCGTCGGGGGACCGCTTTTTACCTTCAAAAATACTTACCTAAATCAAATGATTCCTACCTAATCACAACATTCGTATAAAAAAAATCACCTATCTAAACAAAATTATATTTATAATTACTGATATAATGTTTTAAAGGAAGTAGGTATTCAGAATTAAAGCGAAGTAAGCTATTACAATTATTATAAAATTATTAATAAAGAAATGGAAAAAATTCTTCACCCGGGTGGGAATCGAACCCACGACCTCTGCATTCCGCGTGTCAGTGCTCTAACCACTGAGCACAATTACATTATATTATTAAATTACAATTATATTTGTATAACAATGGGATTGAGGACTTCTTAATGTGTGCTTCTAAAATTAGAGCGGTCCCCCGACGCGACAAAATTTAATCAAAAACGTTTACGTACGGTCACCAGCAGGCCAAGATAACAATTGCAGTTCAAAATTAGCGGTTATGCCTCCGACATGAAGGTGGCACAAAGTCAGGAGTAGATAGTCTGACATGCTTTAGTTGGTACTTACGTAGTGTTAAAAGTTATTTTTTGCTTTTTATAGGGTTTAGCATTTTAAACCTTTTGTCATAATTATTGCGTACTTTTTTCCATTTATGTTAAAAATGGAGAGAGATAGACCTGACTAAGATTAGGTTTAAGTGTGACTGCCGGAATCGACCCTATTGTCATACATTACAGCCAACTAGATTTTCAAAATATTTCACAAACAAAATAAATATCAACTGACCATTAACATCTGAACTGCTATGCTAAATGTAGCTTAATCTAGGGATCCAACAGCGACCCCATTTCGGGAAACAGCCGTGACCGTGTGTATGTACGAGTAAAATGAACGTCGAAGAAATGCACACAATCCTCCGCGCGGCGAGCAAAAGCGAAAATTGTGCTAAATACGAAACTATATTAAAATGGTTTAAAGAATGCCGCATTGTCGACGCTAAGTTAATCACTGAAGAGTTTTTTGCAAGTTCATATGAAAGATTTCAGCCTGATAGGGACGAAATTGGGCTGATCCAATTTGTACAGTTGCTTGGCATTTTCGCGAGAGAGACTAGGCAGAATGTCGATGTGTTTTTGCAGAGATTTCGCACGATACGCGAATATGTCTTGGAAGATATACGTTCAGGTTTAGCAAGCTCTAAGTATAGGTAGGTGTTTTAAATGTATTGGCATTTTAGTCGTGTTGTCTAGTCTTTTTTTCTCTATACCAATAAAGTATAGGTTGGGCTACGTTAAAGTTTAAGATTGATTTTTGTAGTGAAAGCTTAAAATTTCGCTCTATATTTGACACTTAATGAAGTTTATATGAATTATTATCTCTGCTAACAGATCCCGCGGACGATCATATTACCTATATTTTATTTTATTTTATTTTATTCGGGAAACAAACGGTTGACAACAACTAAGATTATTACAACATAAGCAACTATTTACCACTTAAAAGTTTTCACATTTAGAGACTAGTATAAATATATAACAGATACCTTGCCATGTTATGATACCCCAGCAAATTGTGAACAGAAAATCAAATCAATATAGTCTGTTAGCTATACATATAATAAAAATGTAACAGATTGCTGTCTGTACATGGAAGATATATAAGAAAAAATATTATAGAATACCTTTATCAACGCAATAGTACCCAAAACAATGATTTTTGGAATTTTTGTCTGTATGTCTGTGCGTTTGTGCACGCTAATCTCAGAAACGGCTCAACAGATTTCGATGCAGTTTTCAGGAATAGGTATATTGTGACAGGTCCCACTTAACATATAGGCTACTTTTTATCCCGGGAAAATGTTTTTATCCCGGATAATTTCGATATTTCATTTTTTTTCTGTAGTCCACGCGGACGGAGTCGCGGGCGTCCACTAGTATATAATATTATAGTGGATTTCTGTAAATAAAATAAATAAATAAAATATATATTTATCCCCTATTTCCACCTCGTATATGTAGGTAGTAGGTAGTCACTAACTTTATTCACTTTGTTCTTTAGTTCCCACAAAATTAAGATGTAGAATGAAGTCGGTTAAAAAGGCAGGAACTTTATGGTCACGTCGCGCATAAATGGTAGAGTAGGTACGTTTCATAGAATAACACTTGCGCCCGATTACGGAACTAAAATTTTTCGTATACAGATAATGAGTAACTAGCGCCATCATCCAAAGGACATAAAATATACGGTGAAACGTCTATGCGTCTATAGAATTCCTATTGTCGCCGCCCTGTCTGTTACAACATCCACTTCCTTTCTATAGAAACCTAAACATTTATCTCAAAAACAAATAACCCGTAATAAAACGCTTACCTATACATCTATTTGTCCGTCCGTCCGTACTTCCGTTCGGTCAACTGCTAAAAGGATTTTTGAGAAAAAAACAGGATATTTTTGTATTGTTACATCACGTTTTGAGTTTCCGATGTTATACGGATGTATGTATTAAGGATGAAGGAATTTTGACAGATCGTTGGGAGTAGAAATTGAAATATTAATTTTGACGATATGGTGGTACCTAGGTAGATGAAGTCATATTATAGCCGAGGGGAATCCACATATATACTGGTTTTTAATAGATTTTTTTTCTTTTAGGGCCAATTTTTTCAATGGTTAGATAGCCTAGGTATCTGAAAAATCAAGTTGATGTTGTCTATCTCGATCAAGTAGGTAAGGTGCGTTCCCATGGTCCGTGCTTTCGCGTACGGACACGGACGCGCCGACGGCTACGGACCAAAGACGCTACGGACGGACGCGCACCACGGACGCGTATGTATTACCACGGACGCTCCGTTTCCCACGATCCGTGGTGCGGGCTGGTGCGCGTCCGTCCGTAATATCACGCACCGTGGGAACCCACCTTTAGAGAAGCGAAATTTTAATGATCCTTCGAGCCGGATGGCAACTAGACGACTACCATAATAAAATTAAATAACATAGGTATTATTGGTTAGCTACGGTAGCTAGATAGATGTATTTGTGCCCGAAATGCGGCGGTAGACTCACCCCTTACCACGTGGGACTTAATACGAGTATGTTAACTGGTGAAAATTACGTGTCTAAATTACACTTCTGCCCAACCTCTTTGGGGGATAATGGTCGTGACTTATATGTACTCTATGCATGGGCGGATCGTGAATTTGTGGGGCCCAGGGCTAAAACAATTCAGGGGCCTACCAAATTACTCAACTTATAGCCATTTATAATCTATAAGTAATAGCCACATATAGGTAGGTATATTATATTTCTTTTAATTTTAAACATATTTTTAATTCAAAATTATTGCCTATTGTTTTAATGGGGGCTGGGGGCCCTTTATCCACGGGGCCCTGGGCTGCGCCTACAGCCCAAAAAGCGTTTGGTAGATCCGCCCCTATATGTATGAATGTATTATTGATTATTAGGTACACCTATATATGTATAGGTACCTAAATAAACCAACAAATAAATAGTAAGCAATACCTACCCTTTTTAATTGGATTCCAGGTGAGTAAAAGACAAGAGATCCCATCTGTTATCGTTGATTTAAATAACATTTTTTTAATTACAAAATGGCGCGTCACTTCTTGGACATAGTATCTTTAAAGGCATGCACACTTGCCTTCAAAGCCTCGAGAAGCTTCGGCCCTTCTCTACCCAGCCTGGATTTCACCTCCTCCACCTGAAAAGGGGGTTAAAGGAGCTAAGTAAGGTTGTATTATGTGACGATATTTTTTTTTATGTAGCATGGTGTCCCACTGCCGCTAAAGGCCTACCTCTTTTGAGCTTACACGTGTCGGTTCTTTGCTCCGTCCACCCTTGCAGAAACGTACTTATGTATAAACTTACTAACGACCCGCCCCGGCTTCGCACGGGTGCAAAGCTAATATACGAGTATAGTAGGTATATTACCTTCCTCTTGATTGGTAAGTTGTACAAGACCGTAATTCGACCTGTCGTCTTATATGGATCTGAATGCTGGGCCGTAAAGAAGATGGATGAAAATCGATTGCATGTAAGTGAGATGAGAATGTTGAGATGGATGTGTGGAGTTACAAGAATGGATAAAATAAGAAATGAGTATATAAGAGGAAGTCTGAAAGTTGCGCCGATCACAGACAAGTTACGAAGTAACCGTCTGTCTTGGTACGGGCATGTAAAGCGACGGGATGAAAGGCATATTACAGAGAGCGTTGTGCATGAATGTGGATGGATATAAAGGAAGAGGTAGACCAAAGAAGTGTTGGATGGACTGTGTGAGAGAGGATATGCGTGTATTGGGAGTGAGCAATGAGATGACGGATAATAGGGATGAATGGAAGAAAAGTACATATTACGCAGACCCCAAATAAATGGGAACAGGGCAGGCAGATGATGATGATTACCTTCCTCTTGAATCACTCATCAATCCTAAAAAAACAATTTTATCTTCTATGCTGCTATGTTATGATAATATAAAATACCTACGTTTTTCTTTCCATCATCAGCCAGTTTATGCATATTGTTCTTAATAACTTCCCATTCTATCTTACTTTTATCGGCGACATCTTCGAACATTTTGCGAGCTTTTTCTTCTGATTCTTTAGCGCCATCTATTATATGGGCTGCGAATTTAGATAAGGCGGGTTAACTTTCAAGGGGGAAATAGGCCCTTGATTATGTAACTAGCAGAAGCCGAGCGATAGCATTGCGATAGCGAAAACTTAGTGTGTGCGTGTGCGTAACGAATGCAAGGCGTCATACCGCACACCGCACCTCACCCGCGCACTCACATTCTCAATTATCGTGGTCGCGCTGCTTCGGCTTTGCTATTGCAAATTAGGTAATCAGGGGGAGATTTTAATTTTCGATGATAGCGGTGCCTGTCATTTACCGGTCAATAAGAAGCTTTTCACCGTCTTAATTTCAGGATTACGAAGGAAATCCTTCAGCCACGTTTAGCATAGCGGAGCCAGATATAAATGATCAGTTGCTCTGCGCCTGAGAGAACGAACAAGTTTCCTTAGTCGACTTATCTGACAGTTGCCCAAACACCGCGGTACCGACCTCTCGCTCGACAAGTGAATTTTTGTGTGTGACAAACTGACCTACCCAATCGGAAAGCCTTAAAAGTGGACTATAGTGAACTGTGAACCTAAACCCTACGAGAAATTCCGCGCGGAAGAAAAGGAACACGGAAAGGTACTTTGGCCTACCTATTTTTACCTCGCGGTCCCCCCCCCCTACACACACATCAGCCTGCAACATTCCACTGCTGGACGTAGGCCACCTCCAGGGCACGTCACATAAGGCTCCTGCCGTAGGGGGGTTTTGAAGTCACCACGCTGGGGAGGCGGTTTGGTGACCGCAGTGTGGTTTGCGGACTATGTTGTCAATACGAGGCGCTGCTGTCCACCTCCTGGGAACCCTTAATAATTAATCTCTACTGTAGCCACGAGTAAACATGGGTGTGTGTGCTATTCTCACGTTATTTAACTATGCCGACACCACACTACGGTATGTACCTATATATTATGTAATAAGTTATTACTAAAAACTTTACAGTATAACAGTAGGTACCTTCTTTAAACCAATGAATAATATTATCCAGTGTGTTTTTACCTTCCTTTTTTAGTTTTTCAAAGGTTTCCTCCATTATAAATAAATAAATTTTATTATAAATATTTTTGTTAATTTACAATATTTTCATGCCAAAATATAAAAAAATTAATGACAGATTCATAGAGAAGTATAACTATGACAGATTTATTTTTTCAACTCGCAAGCAAAATGGCAAAAATCTGTGAGATTTGACGAGCGAAATGCTAAAGATGAGAAAAGCCCAATAGTCCTCTAATATTTTTATTTGGACAATTTTATTTATAATACTTACCCATCTACAAACTAAATTGTACAGAACAGAAAATTCCTGAGATGTATTGGATTTCTCCACACTATTCTATCTATAAATAAAAAATGTGATTTCACAAGACACGTTATTATAGGTACTGTCAGTAAGCTAGCACAGCATAATATCTTGACTTGCAGGCAGAGGGCCTCCACAGATCTCCGCCCTCCGCCATCTCGTTTGATTCTGAGCTTCTCGTTTTAATTCGCTCCAGGTCCTCGCTGCTTTCTTCGCCTCTGCAATGACCGTCCGCCGCCCGCCGGTCTGCAGGATGCCACGCTTACAACCTGCTTACAACAACATATCAATCAGATCAATATTGGTCTGAATGTCACTACACTCTGTATTACCGTATTACCAGCGCATCAGTTTTTACCGCATCAAATCTAAACGAGCGCTCATAATTGGTCGCTCGACATCTGAATTAGTAATATAATACATTGTCTAAGGTTTACATTACCTATAAATAAGTAATGGTTTCTATAGAGATATTTTATTTAATTTTTACTTAAACACATAAAATCGACGCCATACAAAATATCTAATTTCACAATTTTCAGCCGCTATAATAAGACCAGCTGTAGAGACGATTGTCGTCCAACGATAAATTTATTTATCCATTTTAGAATCGAATATATATTTTGTGTTTAGGTATGAGGTTTATTCTTGGTTGGAGGTCTTGGTTCCACTTCATCTTTTTAGGGTTGGCAATTGTCCTTCTATTTCTTAAGATTATCTGCGAATGCGTGGACATTAGCTTTCAACGCTTCTAAAAGTTTAGGACCTTCTGTGGCCAGACGATTCGTTAAGTCTTCAATCTGAAAATAAAACAATTTTATTGGTTAGTGCTTATTATTCTAGCTGTTGATACCCACCATCGTAAAAGAACTAAGTAAGTAAGTAAGAAGAAGTAAGTTTAGCTTAGCTCACATAATATGGTTAATTTATTTAACAGATAGTGCAGGAAATGTAGGCTGGTTTTAGAATCACGCGGACCGTCAGTACGGACCGCTCCGCACAGACCGATCTGTTAAGCTTAGGGAGCGTTTTAGAGCCGTCCGTACGGACCTGTCCGCATTATTCTAAAACGCTTCCTAAAGCTTAACTTAGCGTACTGACGGTCCGCGTGACACTAAAACCAGCCGTAGAAATTTCTGTAACCAACTTAGTCTTCAATTGTGCGTCCACCGCCAACTGTGCACGTATAAATTAAAAAACTTTAAATACATTAAAAAACTAGCTCAACTAAGTGAGCTGTATTTCTAAAATGGGATAGCCAGCAACTGCAGGATCATTGCAACTGCAAATGTAAAAGATCAATGACAAGCTGCTAGCTTATCTCCTGAGAGAACGCCCCGTGAGTTCCTTAGTCGACTCTTACGACATGAACGGAAGGAGATGCAGCTGATGTGTTCTAGTGAAGCCCCGCATTAGCACAGGACAAAGAATTGAACTGACAGTACTAACAAGAGCAGAAAATGGCCTAACAAATATACTTGATGGATATTATAGAGCAGAAGATTTATAATATACCTACTATGAAATTTGACGCGTTGTCAGGTCAGTGGGTGACACCCGGCGTTGTTTCTATAGAAATTGAGGCATTTGCATGCAAGTTTAAAATCTGCTGCCTCGCGCTACGCCATAGGGCGCGGTGCAGTGTGACATAAATAAACCTAAGTAAGTACCTACCTTGTTTCTCCCTTCGTCAGCTAACTTATGGAGGTTCCTTTTGACTTCTTCCCATTCTATTTTCGTCTCATCAGCGACATCTTCGAACATTCTTCGAGCTTTCTCCTCTGAATCCTTTGCTCCGTCTATTATGTGAGCTGTATGAAGATTATGTTATTATTAGCAGCCGCCCACAATTTCATCCGCGTTAACTTTATAGCCTATGTGTTATTCTGATAAGCTATAAATCTGGCAAGTGTCATCAAAATCCGTTCAGTAGTTTTTGCGTGAAAGAGTAACAAACACATACATAGCTCTGTAGCTACTCCGCGCATGTATAACTGTGCGTCGGCAGCTACATACACGTGCGAGCAAGATAACAATATCAACCATCTCCTTCGTACCTATCGTTGCGATCGTTTGTGATTGGTCAATTTAATTTACTACTCCTTACACCACCTTAGTTCAAAAGTACCTAGCCTACGTTTAAATATAAGCGAAATTTCAAATAAATTCATTCCGAAATCAGCAGTCAAGACTTTTAATACTCTACAAACGCCAGTCTCTAAAGCTCCATCCTCAGAAACTTTTGCATTTATAACACCTACTGTAAACTTTAGATTCCCCGTTATTTGCCGTGGGAGTTTCGGGAAATCCCTTCTTAATGGTTAGTTACAAAAGGAGCCACGGACCACGGAATGGACGGTCGACCTAATCAGGATCGCCGTATCTGCTGGATGCAGGTCGCTTGCCACTGGTAACAGTATGTTTAGCAGTAGACTAACCCCGCTACTAATATGCCGCGCATAAAGTTACAACCTAGTTACACTTGACTTTTGACAAATTATATGGAAAATTTGTCAAATTAAATTCACGTTCTATGGTAAATAGCTTATACCTAGTATACCTGTTTATTAGTAAGGCCCTAAGTGACTGTGATAATGAGGAATGTATAAGATGAATCATGGACGTGGATGCCTAACCTACATTATTTTGTGAGGTGGGACGATGCACCAGAGTAGAATTCGTACCACCCCATATCTGCCCGCGGGTATCGTACGAGGCGATTAAGGGTTTCCGGGAGGTGAGCAGCAGCGCCTCTCGTGTTGACAACATAGTCCAAAATACAAACTGCGGTCACCAACCCGCCTGCCCAGCGTGGTGACTATGGGCAAATACCCCCCATGGCAGTCTTGTGGCGTGCCCTAGGGGAGGCCTACGTCCAGCAGTGGACTGCAATAGGCTGATGATGATGATGATGATGCACCAAAATAAGCAATCCAGTTTATTACTATTATACCTTCTTTAAACCATCGAATGACATTGTCTAATGTGTTTTGTCCGTCTTTTTTTAATTGTCTGAATGTGTCTTCCATAATTTATAAATTAAATTTTTTCTTTTTTCAAAATAACCACAATATACAAGATATGCCAATGTCAAAATTGTTGCCAAAATGTCAAATAAACTATATTTTTATTTTCGCTACTTAGAGTTTGCTCTATGGAGGTAGCATTTTTTTTTCGTTGATTTATCCAACCTGTGTCACCTTCCTTAGGAGTCATCATCATTGTCAGCCGTGGGAAGTCAACATAGGCCTCCCCCAATGACCACCACTGCAACACTGACTGCGTCCATCCATGGAAATAACGAAGTACTTAATCATTTTTTGAGAATAAGAGGAAGTCTGAAAGTTGCACCGATCACAAACAGGTTGCGAAGTAACCGTTTGGTTTGTAACCTCGGAAATACAGCTGTATGTACGTACAGATAGGGATTGAACCCACCACCTCTGACTGGAAGGCGCACCACTGCAATCATCAGCGCTTCCCTTAGCCTACTAGATTAGTCAATAAGTCACCATTATCCAAAAAAATTGTAAATAAATACTTATAGGTACATAAAAAATTTAATACATCATGGAGGCAGTTTATGAGTTCCTCAAATCTAAGGGATATATGACGATAGATAAATTTGTTGGCTGGCTAAAAGACGGTAAGTGCAGAAGGAGGGATGAGGATGAAGAACCTCCAAGTTGGTTGTTGTATAACGTCCTCGTACCACTTAATTTATACGCGAGATGGGGCTCTCTAACATGGCTAAATGGAACAATGTTCCTTTTAGGTTTCCGTACTCAAAGCCTCAAAGGATAAAAACGATGCCCTATTACAGGACTTTGCTGTCTGTTACAGACTATTACAGAACCCTTCGTGCACGATTCCGAGACGCACATGGCCGGTTTTATAATAATACGCTCTCTACTGTTACGATACTTGTACCTACGCGTCTTTTTTTTGTACCCTTTTGTCTTGTTTCATTGTGGCTAATCTATTCTATCTATACATATCTATATCTATCTATCTATCTTCTTCTTTTATGTATATCTATCTATACATATAATAAAAATATAACGGATCGCTGTCTGTACTTTTGTCTGTTTGTCGGTATGTCTGTTTGTCTGCGCGTAGTCCACGCGGACGGAGTCGCGGGCGTCCACTAGTATGTAATTATATCTGTACCTGCCTATATGTAATCTTCAAACAAACCATAAAACCGATATCTTCCTATAGGTGGAAATGCTTCAATAGCTTTGCAAACTTTGCCGTCGCAATTATATAATAGTCACACTATCTTTCTTTGGTAGATGACCCAGTTTTATGTTCCCAGCAAAAGTAATAGACGGAATCAAAGTCCAGGAAGAGAAAATTCGCAAGATGTTCGGTAAAGCGGAGTCGAAAGCGAACGTCAGCTACGACAAATTCAAGGAGGTGGTCACACAATGCGCTCAGGATTCTGGAAAAGGTAGGCAGCTCATGCAGTTGGTAAATACATACATATACAGGCTGTAACAAACCTACGCACAAAATTTCAGACTCGAAATCACATGTTTATTTTTCCAGATAGTATGGAGAATTCCTAAACCACTCAGGAATGTTCATACAATCTTGATCTATATATTGGTCAATTTACATAGCTTTTCGCCATACCTATTCTGTTACACCCTGTATACACGGCGTGTTCCTCAAATGGAGTAGCCAGAACATTGGAGATCCACTGCCACGTTAGGTGTTTGTATACATCAGCCTATTGCAGTCACTGCTGGACGTAGATCTCCCCCAGGGCACGTCACATGTCTACTGCCATAGGGGCGATTTGCCCATAATCACCACGTTGCCGCACTGGTTAGGCAGATTGGTAACCGCAATGTGATTTTCGGACTATTGTAGGTATATTGTCAACATGGGAGGCGCGAGGTCCATCTCCCGGAAACCCTTAATCGCCTCTCACGATACCCACGGGCAGAAATCATCACAACCGCAAACTACACCAACAACCTTGGTTAAAGGTAGGGACAAACTGAGCCCACGTACGCAACGTATACCTACTACGCACTATGACATCTAGACTACGAATTTTATATGAAAATATATGACTTAGAAACACACTTGCCGTACGCAACGTTGCGTATGATAAGTGTATTTCCAAGCATATAAATTTCGTAGTCTAGATGTCGTACGTGGGCTCAGTTTGTCCCTACCTTAAACCTCTTCCACCCCCTGTTTTATAGGCATCGACGAGGTGACCAAGAACCTAACAGACCACGTTCAGACGAAAGCTGCTGATGGTGTAAAGGATGCAGTGTCAGGCGCAGCCAGCACCGCCAAGAGCACTCTGCAGAACCTGTTCAAATAAACTGCTGATGTATTCAAGCTGTGTTTTACTGTGCTATTTCATGGAACATACTGTTGGGTGTTCTTCCTGCGTCCAGTATTATCGTGTAATTTCGACTACTTATTTTAAGCGAAGTTTATATACCTAAAGATTCATTTGTAATACACTAATTATACTCATTGGTTTATCACAGCAAAGCATGCTATATTTGCTATAGCACTATACTGCTATAGCACACAAAAATATGGCACTATATGCTATATTTTTATGGGATTACTAGTGGACCCGACAGACGTTGTCCTGTCCCACGCCTTAAATGCAAACTTTCTGAAATAAGCTGTAACAATATGGACCCAGTGGCGTAGCTACCTAGGGGCTAGGCGGGGCAGTGCACCGGGGTCCTCAAGCTCAGGGGGCCCTTGAATCCTTACCGTGAAATTCTCGGGTAGAACTCGAATTTTTAAAAATTAATACTTGAGTTATGTGGTAAATACGACAAAAAATTTCGCGCTCGCTCCGCTCGCGCATCTATTATGTGTCTGAGCAGTCTTTCACTTTTCAATAATTATGGGGCTCGTAAACTCCAAAAATTCTTGGTAATGTCTAGTCACGTGCAATAAAGGGAAGATAGTCAAAATCTAATTAGTTGAGATAGCAGTAGGGCCCGATTTTTTTAATTTGCCCCAGGGCCCCTATGTACCTAGCTACGCCACTGTATGGACCGTTATGAAAACATTGTGTCATTGACAGAATTGTGAATCTAAACCATTTTCGAACCTACTTGAACACACACTAAAAAAATCATCAAAATCGGTTTTAGAAGAACTTCAATGACAAACACGCGAACAGAAGTTTAAATTAATTATATAAAGATAAAGATATAAAAAAAAAAACATTTCCGAGATATAACAACCATCTACCGGGCGTAACTGAAACTAAAGTATCCTTGTGAGTAATCGACACAGCGACTACAGCGCAGTCTGCCGGATCCTATGTAAAAGGTTCTCTAACATCAACAACAATACAAATCTTCTGTTAGTGTGTTTGTGATTGAACTCCTTCTAAACGGCTGGACTGATTTTAATGAAATTTTTTGTGTGTATTTAAGTGGGTTCGAGAATTGTTTAGATTCACAATTCGATCAACTAAATAATGTTTTTGGACTCCATCCGCGTGGACTGCAGAGAAAACAAAATATCGTTGACCGAATCGTAAGTCTAAACCATTCTCGAACCCACTTGAACACACACACAAAATTTTATCAATATAGGTTGAGCCGTTTAGAATACACGAACAGAAGATTTTTATATATCAAGATGGGTGATATGGATGCTTGCTATGGAATCATAACGAATATACTGGTTCCGCTATAAAGCTAAGCATCAATAGGAGATAGTTCCTCACAGCATAGCCGCCTCAATAGCCGCATAGCCCATAGAGGAGAATAACTGCTTGAGTGCCTGAGTCTCAGGCCTGAGAGAGGAGATACCAAATCCCTGGGCCTGAGTGCATAGCACTGGCTAGCGAAAAAAACAGATTCTAGGCAAGTTCTAGGTTGTTATTACCAAGTTCCTGGTTCTAGATTACAAATACGTGCTACGTCACTGCTTCTACTCTGATTGGAGGGTGGAAAGATGACACTGACATGCGACTCTTATCATAATTCTCATAACCTCAAGTTCTGTGCTCAAGGTATATAGTGTTCTGTGCACGTTCTGTGTGCTCAAATCTCTTCGCAAGTTTTGCAGGCTTATAAACAAGATTTGTGGCGTGTGGATATTACTTTTTAAACCTTAAAAGTAGTAGAGGTACCTACCTACCTAGGGGTATCAGACGAGATAAAGAGAAGGGTATAACAACATTTATTCAAAGCAACTCTCGCCGTTGCAGGGTACAGGCAAGTAAGACTGCCTTTCAATCAGAAATAACTATGCTATGTTGCTATAAATGCGTGTGATATTCACCAAGCATATTCACTGGCCCATGATGTTGTAGCGGAGCCACCTATAAGACGCAGACAGAACCATACAAATCTTAGAACGCGATATCGAAGTTTTTCACAAGAAGTTTAGTCTTGGAATAATACATGGGCTAACTAAACAATAACTAGTGGCCCGGTGTGGCCGGAAGCGCTTCCCTTTTCACCACAATATCAAGGAATTCAATTGGTAGATATCAAACGCATCTATAGCAACTTGGAAAGGCAGCCGTGGCCTCTGTATGGTTGGATCAACAGTTTTGACCGATTATTGCATCTTCTTTTTTAGTTTCCTCTCTTGTTTCCTTGAACCAACTGAATAGTTATCAGATGATCGACACAAAATCACCATGGATGCAGTGTTTCAGCTACTGAAGTCCAGTGGGTTGATGTCAGTTGACAAGTTAATAGGCTTCCTAAAGGATGGTAAGACATAAGTTAGAATACATACATACATACATAAATAATCACGCCTTTATCCCTTACGAGGTAGGCAGAGCACCAAGGGCCGATAGAACCACATGGTGCCACTAAGTTAGAAATATCAGATCAGAAAAGAAAGTCAAAGCCAATTACGGTACCTACTTACTTTTCTTGCGTACATATTGCACGATTTGCACGCAATAAGCAAGATCATGAAGGAGATCCAAGGCCACATTTAGCATAACGGGAGCTGTAATGTAATATTATGTAAAGTTTGTCAGCCGCGTGGTGCCGGCAGAGTAGAGCTTGTACCACCCCATGCCTGCCCGTGGGTATCGTACGATGCGATTAAGGGTTTCCGGAAGGCGGGCAGCAGCGCCTCCCGTGCTGACAACATAGTCCGATTACACTGCGGTCACCAACCCGCCTGCCCAGCGTGGTGACTATGGGCAAACCCCCCTGTGGCACTAGCCTTGTGGCGTGCCCTGGGGGAGGCCTACGTCCAGCAGTGGACTGCAATAGGCTGAAGACTGAAGAGATATAAAGATCACCAATATGCTAGCTTATCGCCTGAGAGAACGCCCCTGAGTTCCTTAGTCGACCTTACGACATGCACTGAAGGAGATGCAGCTGATGTATTCTAGTGAAGCCCAGATTTAAAAATCAAAAGACCGGAGAAAAGGCCTGAAATTCATGAAAAAATCCTGAGATTTTATACAGTTTAAAAATTTTCTCTCAAAAACGTATTAAGTATTATCGTTTTCCAGTGTGAATCTAGCTCACGCGTTGCAACTTACACATCGCACTCGAAGCGGCGGGGCGGGGTTGTTACTAAAAGATTAAGTATTTTAAGTTTGTTTCACTTCCAAGTTAAATAAGTATACCTACCTACAACTGCTCAGTTGTTACCAAATGAAGATTATTGTTAGTTGGTTGAACTTTTATTAAAAGAGATCTTTAAAAATCCTGAGATATCACGAGATTTGCAAAATCCAGCCGCAATCCTGAGAATAGTCGAAAAATCCTGAAATCTCAGGACAAATCCTGAGATATGGTAACCCTACCCGCATCAGTACTACATCTAAATGCAACCCCAAATAACATATATCGTTGTTACAGCAAAAATAATTGATGGACTTAAAGTTCACGAAGAAAAAATTCGCGGACTTTTCGGCAAAGCCGGACCAACGGCTGAAGTAGGCATGGAGAAATTCAAGGATATTGTCAACCAGTGCGCCAAGGATTCAGGGAAAGGTTATATTAATAATAAATAATGTCTCCCACGTATTTCGGTCAAGGCTACCAATCTCTATGGAGATTAACCAGGTGCGTAGGAGATATTATAGTGCACAAGTGTCAGTTTCAGAGCCTATTTGCAGCAAAACCCATAAACCAAACAAAACAATAAAACACAATGTTAAGTGATGCCCATTATAGTAAGTATTAACGTCCACAAACACCGATCAGTTACAGTTTCCATCAAGGGTACTTGAACTTCCGAATAGCCTGATACAATTAAACAGTTACAGTTTTGTTATAAAATACTTGTATAGTGCGTAGGTACCCTAGACTCGGTAGGTAGAGCTGACGCTTGCCAAAGAACCATCAGTATTAACAATCATTCAGCCTTGCACTAACTCCACCGATGATGCCTCTCCCAGGTGTCGAAGATATCACCAAGTTCATATCGAACCAAGCGCAAGGAAAGACGACAGACGCCATCAAAGATGCTGTATCTGGAGCCACCAGCTCCGGCCAGGGTGCGGCTAACGCTCTAGAGAACGTCGCAGGGGCTGCCAAGGATAAGCTGAAGAATTTGTTTTAATAAACTTAATGTTTACTTCTTTAAGGGCTATATTTTTACCAGCGACAATAGCAAGGCGACCAGTCGCGCGGCCGTGGTGTCCGTAAGCTACCAAACTAGACACCATAGAAACACCACGGACATACAATATAGAGACACCAAACGCTTTGTAGCGGCGACTGGTCACGTTGTTATTGTCGCCCGGGGAAATATAATAGCTCTAATAGCCCAAGCCCGCACTGGCGGCCAAGCAGCAGCGACCAACACTGTAGACGAGTCGTAATGTCCCGATTCAACTAATACTCGTGCTTAGGACACGAAGTCAACCTCACTGCCCATGTACACCCTGGTAACGAACGAGGCTTGACGCTATTAATAGCTTATTACAAGCACCTATTTACAGTAACTAGGAAACATTTCCCATTAGATTAGGTATACATTGTATCTATATATATTTGCGCCCGAAATCGGCAGTAGCCTCACCCCTTACGACGCGTAGAACTTAGTTACAGGTGAAAAGTGAGTGTGTATTGTGCACACTTCCGCCCAACCTCTGGGGAATATTGGAAGGGACGTAGGTATGTAGGTAAGTAAAACAAATGAAATGGTCATAAACAGTTTTATTCCCGAAAAGTCTTCAACTGGGTCATAGCAGTGCCTGGTCGCGGCTCCACACGGCCCCCAACTTCCATAGCCTCCACCATATCAGTAACCAGGTCCTCAGGAGGCTTGCCCAGGGTCTGCGCACAACTTCTGACTACTTCCTCGAGTTTGTCCATTTCTATACTCTCCGCACTACCTATGGTTTGACGGATGGAGGCTTCGGTGATTGTGCTGCCATCTATCATCTTTGCTGGAATAATATCAGGATAAGATTGATAGGAACTTGGCTGAAGCATGAGCACAGGCTTACAGTTGGAAATGCAATAATTTTTCTGTGCTGATCCGGGGCTTCACTAGAATATATTAGCTGCATCCACTTGTCGTAAGAGTCGATAAGTAAATCAGGGGCATTCTCTTATGAGCTAGCGATTTATCACTGATCGTTTACATCTATTCCTGCTATGTTAAAGGTTGCTGCAGGATACCTGCAGTTCAGGCTACCCCATGAGGACACAGCCTATGTATAGCTATGTAAATGAGTTAACCGCTTCTACAAGCTGATCTTCTGGAATTTTGCCTAATATAGAGCTTGACCTTGGCCCTCAAGATCAGGGCCGGCCCGCCCATACGGCGAACGGAGCAGTCGCTCCAGGCGCCAAATCCTAGAGGGCGCCTAAATGGTAAAGATATAGCTAGGTATATATTATTAGGAGCAAACAGGAGAGGCGCCATAATTGGATCTCGCTCCATTCTAAAATTTACTTTGGGCCGGCGCTGCTCAAGATTATATTTTGTTACTAGCGACCCGCTCCGATTTCGCACGAGTGCAGTGCTGATACTATACATATAAACCTGCTTCTTGAATCACTCTATCTATTAAAAAAAAACCACGTTAAAATCCGTTGCGTAGTTTTAAAGATCTAAGCATGAGTATAGACAGCGGGAAGCGACTTTGTTTTATGTAGTGATGTAGGTAAATGAGTCAACAAGTTTTACAAGTTGATCCTCCGGAATGTTGCCTAATATAAAGCAGGACCTTGGGCACAAAGATTATATAATTTTATAAAAGCATGGAAATAGGATGCAGGTCGCTTCCGACCGGACGGAGTGGAGGGTTGTTGGGGGAGGCCTATGTAAGTACAGCAGTGGACTGGCTGATAACAAAGATACATACATACATACATACTTATAATCACGCTTTTATCCCTTGTTGAGATGTACAAGTTCGGTTAGTAGTGACAGGTGGTCAGCCCATCGCCTACAAAACACCAAGACCCTCTTGTCCCTCTACTGGCTTGTATTGTACAGTATGCCCGGGAAGAGAAGCAGCTGTAATATTACACGTTATTTTTTCACTCCCAGAGCAGCATAGAAGACTAATAATGATGATAAAAATATTTACATCTGGTGAGAAAACTAATAATCTTATCAGCTGTCAGCATTCCCTTCGAACTTAAAAACTCGAAAACTGTGGCAAGTCTTTCCATTTAATGTTAATTTAAAAATAATTAATTTGTAAACGTTTTTGGTAAAAAAAAACGTCTTTTCCGTGTCATTTCACCTGACAGAAAGGTACCTACATCTTGATTTTTTAAACTATTTCTTTTATAAAGTCAAAGGAAGAGAGGGGATGATTCCGCACCACCTTCTGTCTTTCCACCAGAGATGGGCTATAGGACCCAAGGTCAACCTCACCTGTCCGTGGTGTACCCTGCTATTTTACGGACGAGGCTCTGACGCTAAATAGTTTACCTATACAGGATGATTTTTAGTCGTCAACGTTCCCGAAAACTACGGCATCTCCTCATCATCACGATCATTTTTCTCCATGGAAGCATACCTGGGAAGTGTCTGGTTTCCAAGATATTAGGGTCCAAAGTTGAGTAAATAGACTGCGTTTTTCTGCATAAATGCACATAGACGCGCGTAGCAAGATTTTTTCACGAGAAATAATTAATATCTGTCTATGAAAAAACTAGCATAAACACTGGACACTATAAATTCCACTCGAACAAGTAATTCATTTTTTTTTTTTTCAAAAAAAAATTTACATCGTTTCCCAGCATTTTTTTGTCATAAACTTACTTCATTTGATGTATAGAGTACGTACCCTTCGTTAAGGGTGGCCACCAAAAAACACCCTGTATATTTAGAATGCCACGGATACATTTAATTTCCTATTGGATTCGTTACGGCCCCCTGACTACGTAAAAGCAATAGCAAAGCCGAAGCAAAGCGATAGCGAAAATTGTACAATATACGCCTTGAAATGTCAAAGTTCCTTTGAAATTCATTTTACGTAATACGAATTTAACAAGCAATCACCGCCTTTTGTACAATTTTCGCTATCGCTTTGCTTTTGCTAGTTAAGGTAATAGGGGGGCCGGTCGCCAGATTGTTGTATTCGTGCCCAAAATGCGGCGGTAGGCTCACCCCTTACCACGTGGGACTTGATAGGCTAACTGGTGAAAAGCGGATGTGTGATTTGCACACTTCTACCCAACCTCTTTGTGGAATAATGGGCGTGAATGTATGTAGGTATGCTACGTTGCTATGGATGCGTAGGTACCTATGATATCCACTATTCATTGGTCCATGATGCATTGACTTTGATTTGTGGATATCATACGTATCTATAGCAATAACTTAGTCGGTTGGTTAGTAAGTAGTTCTATTGAGAATCATAACAGGCTCCCTCAGTTGCCTCCCTGGCAGCACGCTCTGCCTAGCCCGCCGTTAAAGTGGATACCTACCGCTCCGAAGATATGAAAGCATTAACAATTTGTTTGTCGATGGTCTTTTTATATGTTACTTTCTATGTTCGCGCCCCAAAATGAAACCGCTACCAAACAAAAAAAAAGGAATCGCAAAGCTTTTGCTTTGGCAACGGTCCCCACCCCAAGGTGCGATTTGTTACGGTCTGTCAGGTGTAAGTTGGCGATTCGGATCTTAGACGATGTAACAATTTTACGAATGACAGCAAATTCTTAATTCTTTATTGTACACAGAAAAAAACACACAAGATACAGTATTTTAGAAGATAATGTACAAAGGCGAGCTTATCTCTTACAGAGAATTCTTCCAGACAAGCAGCAAAGTTCGTAAACTTATCGTAACGTAACGTTTATTACGTCATTAAACGAACGCGTCTAATGAAGGCTTCCTATTAGAGGAACTAGAGGAACTATTCGTTAACCTTACGAATTTCGTAAGCGCCAGTCGTATTAATAATTTTATCTAAGCGCATAGTACCTAATGTTAGCTTCATCTGTCATTGTTATCACTTAGCTTATTATATTATTTACTGTTTATCCCCAAGAAGATTTGGCGTCAGGCAGGCAACCACTATTTAAAAACTACTACAGTTAGCTCCTGGAACTGCAGTGAGTAATTATTAGTTCCTTAGATCAGAGTCACACCTTTGAATGATCAAACAGACCTGAGGATATAAGACCTTGGTTTTTGATCAAAATTAAATCCACAGATGGTTAGGATCAATAATAAAAAAGCATCAAAATTACAAACCTTTATCAAAAAACACAATTAAAAAAAACATGTCACTTTACCGGAAGTATAAATGGACGGGAAAAAAAATCTATTCTTCCCAGCTAACAATAGACACCTAAATAGGCTCAAAATACGTCTATTTTAGTGAATTTCTTGCGTAAAGCCGGAAAGCGGCTTAATTTTATAGGGAATGTGGAGAAAATATGAAATTAGACACATCCGTTACGTTGAGGTTAGCTGTCAATTGTGACAGTTTGTGGGCAGCGGAAAAAATACAGGGGTACTCAACATTTAATCGCGAAAATTTTGATTAAGAACAATATTGACTGATTATAATTAATGCGGTCTTTCGACGGTCTTCCATTTGAAAAAATATAGATCTACCTATACCTAGGACCAGTTGTTTGATCAATAGTAAAGCTATTCTTACTCTTACGTGTAATTAGACGAAAATATCACTCAATGTATACAGGAAGTTTTTTGGTGGCCACCCTTAATGAAGGGTACTCTATACATTAAATAAAGTAAGTTTATGCCAATAAAAATGTTAGGAAATTATCTAAATAATTATTTTTTTAAATACTTTATCGGGCGAAATTTATAGTGTCCAGTGTTTATGCTAGTTTTTTCATAGACAGATATTAATTATTTCTTGTGAGAAAATCTTGCTACACGCGTCAATGTGCATTTATGCAGAAAAACGCTGTCTATTTACTCAACTTTGGACCCTAATAATTTGGAAACCAGACACTTCCCAGTTGTGCTTACATGGAGAAAAATGATCGTGATGATGAGGAGATTCCGTAGTTTTCGAGAACGTTGGCGATCAAAAATCATCCTGTAGATAGTATTTTTGACGTATTTTAGCTAATAGTTTGCTTAACTACTGATCCTACAGTTTTACAGTCCTTAGGTAAACCAAATATATAGACAATTATACTGCTAGGTGGGCTATCTAACGTCATACTAACTAACGTTTTAGTTTTCTTCTCTACTTTTAAACAATGTGAAAATACTTCTCCAACCCACGTGAACTCGAATCGTGAATCGAAGTCGATTAAGAAAATTAGAAAAGGTTGCCAATACCTGCATTTTTTTTCTTCCGGCTACAGCGGCAAATTATTGAGCCTCTACACGTGGCGGTATATCGAACCTCTTTAGAACGTATTTATAACTTTTTTCTCCCGACCCGTGTCGTCAATATCCTGCTATTTTTTGCCGCCATTCGATTCAATTTAAGAGTTTTTTTTTTAACAAGGAAACACCTGACTATGTAACATCATCAATCAATGTTAATTAGTTGATGTTTTAAGTTATCTGTAATAGGATACTTGTCACCATTAATTTAAGAACGAATGGTCGTGAGTATTTACTAATCATGTTCTATTTATAGAATTATTAGCGTCTGCCCGTGACTCTGTCCGGATAAGAAGAGTTTTGTTACAAGTGATTTCACCACGTTGCTGTCGCTCATTTTCGTGCAGAATATTTTTTTCTTAAAAAAATTGATTTTTTTTTTCTTAAAAACATATTGTGATAATACCGGGATAAGATGCCATACGATGGAATCTAATCTTATACCAGTTATTTCCCCAAAACTGTCATTGTTCTATTATAAAAATAAATTCAAACTTCACCGAACAAGCTAAACCGGAAGAAAATTTGTAAGTAATTATAATTATAACAAAAGAATCAGCAGATCAATTGACTTTGAAATGGGCCTTTTATAATACATCTTTACATCTTCTGTTCGCATTCCGAATTTTATTGTTACTTTCAAACGCGTTCGTTTGTCCGTCCATCCGGAAACGGAAGGACTCTGTAAATATTTTTTTAAATTATAATGAGGCAAAGGAATTGTTATTTTTACAGCTTCCTTCCAATTATGTGTTATGGCCTAAAGCCATTGCTTCCTGCGCTGTTTTGAATTATATTTTATAGCATTCAGCGTTATTGCGAAAACTGTGTGATCTTCTGTGTATTTCAGTAAATCTCTGTTTATTTACTTATGTACTTACCACTAAAATAATTGTAAAGTAGTAGAATCAAGGGAATCAGTTTACATAGCTCTAATTAGAGCTCTAAAACAATAATAGAAAGCAATCAGCTGCATCTCTATTCCTTCCGTGTATGTCGTAAGAGTCGCCTATGGGATTCGGATGTGTTCTCAGGCGATAACCACAATCATTTTCTATTTCACTGCATACAAAAAATGTTAGTTGTGAAATCAGTCATAGGAACTATTCATGAAACCAATTAATGAAACGGACAATAGCGGTTAGAAATCAAAATGACACGTGCGTACAGCATCCTAGGGAAATTACGTGAGTAAACTATAACCTTAAAGAGAGAGTATTAAAAATAAAACTGTAAGTAACACTAACTAAATCTGTAACAGAATAAATTCGTCAACAACTTAAAAAGTAGGCCGCCCTTCCTCCCCGTCTCGTTAACGAAAATACGGGATCGTTGCGGGAAACGGAAATTTACATCCCCAAATTAGAGACCAAAATGAAATCAAAAATAATTTTGCAAAACCATCAACAAACGTATATTATTCCTTATTTCGGCGCGCTAAAAGCGATTTCCCTCCAACTCCGTCGCCATTTTCATTACCGGAAGCGATTAGTCTCAGATTCAAAACGCTGACAGACAGGATGCAAGTTTAAATATCGATTCTTAAAACCGACATGTTCGCTCTCTTTCTAATCTAGCGCAATCGTATGTGTGTGAGCGAAACAAAAACTGCACCCGCATCCGGGATAAGCGCCAGACGTTGCATGCGGATGAATGCAAAATCTTTTTGGCGGTAAAAATGACGCAATATCCAATATTTTATGTGCGAAATTGATCTTTAATGCGGGAAGTAGGAAGATTTTATTTTGTGTGTGAATGAGTGTAGTTGAGCTGTATTGTACGCTCGACTCGTCTTGATATTTGGGTTGTATTTTTATCAACGTAGTACGTTTATTCATTGGTTGTTTCATTCTGATGTGAATGGTCGGCCGAGGTGCTTGTGCGTAAGAATTATTCCAAGTTTAAATAAAATCGAAGTTAGTGATCAGAGATTTGTGAAGTGCCTTCATACTGTGAATCGACACGGTTTCAGCATATCTTCAATTTTAAGGATTTCCTCAAATTTTATTTAAAATGGTAAGTTTTAACATATTTCGATGTAATTTGGTAAATAAATAGTTAGTGCCTGGTTCAATCTAGAAGTTCCAATAAATTTCCTCTTTCTAAACAAACATGTTTTTCCGACTTATTCATTTTATAATAGTTTTCTAATACTATTTTTTTTATTTCGGTCCGTGACCCACTAGAGCTCTATATCGTTAGACTTACTCTATTCGTGATCATTTATCTATATAATTTTCTTTTATATAAAAATGCCGTTTCGCCATAAAATATTACTTAACAGATAAAAAAATATAGCGTACCTATATGATATTTACATAGAAAATACGGATGTTGGTTATGGGGAATCAGAATCACATATTATATTCCAATGAACAAGGCTCAATAAGTGTTTGATATTATGATTTGTTTTATTTAGGTATTTACCGAAAATCTATGTGTTATATGTATGTATGTATGTTATATGTAATACCTGATATTAACAAACTTAGAGAAAAGATATCTTTATTTCTCATAGTTCATCTGGGATCTAAGATTCTATTGAGGAAATAATTTTTAAAATCTGTCCAATAATTTCTAATTTATTCAATGCAAGCGAACGAACATTTTACAATCAAAACTTTTGTCTTAATAATATTAGTGCAGATGTAGATAATAGTAGATAATTTTGTAGGCGATGGGCTGACCACCTGTCACTACTAACCGAACTTGTAAGTACATCTCAACTATACCCTCAAAATTGGTCAGAAGTGGCACTATGTGGTTCTATCGGCCCGTGGTGCTCTGCCTTCCCCGTAAGGGATAACGGCGTGATTATATGTATGTATGTATGTGTCTACAAGTGTAAAGGGAGCCAGAACTGCAGTATCACGAAATATATACTACAGCCATGCTTAACATAGGGGAACAAATATCAAGATCAATGACAAGTTAGATCGGTCATAGAATGCTCAAGTAGCATGACCTGCGAAACACGATATTATAAACCGATTTATCGACATTTAGCCTGTCAAGGTACTATAAAAATAGTCGCCATGTTGAATTTTGTATAGAGACGTTACGATATCGTACGTAACGATATCCACAATGCGTGGTCATGCTAGGGGGGCTGATTTCGGAACTAACATTTTTGAAGCACTAATACATAAAAAATTAATAAACATAGTAAGCGCCAGTATTAAAAGGAACTATTTGGTAAAACGCACTTTAGTTCATTGCTTTAGAGTACGATTTAAAAATCAATATACAATTTAAGCAGTATAGTGTAACTTATCGTGAGAAAAAATCTTGATACGCTACCGTAGGAAAGACGCGAACCGGCAATTTAGTGTAATTGCCGCCTATTGTTTAGTTGCTGAATGTTTTGTTTCCCGCTCATTATCCAGGGCTGCCACTACATCAGTACGAACTATTATTGAATCCGCACCCGTATTCGATAGCATAAATTGTGCAATATTCGCTGATTGCTTATAAAATTCGTATTACGTAACAGCAATCTTAAAGGGATTTTGTCATTGTCATATCAAAACAAAAAGCATTGCTACTGCTTTGCTTTTGCAAGCTCCGTAATCATTCTACTGGTGTACCTAATCAGTAGCAAGTCATTCTTACTTGTTTATTTCTAACTTAACACTAAAATAAACAAATAATATGTTTATTTTATTAACATTTTCTGGCAGCCCTACAGCTGCCATGGCAGCTCCTTTCCCGCGCTCTCTCCACTTCCGGTGGATGTGTCTGTTGAGACAATGGCGGGAAGACGCAATGGGAAATGGGTTATCATGAGGTTATCATCCATCTTGTAGGCGGTCCATTTTTTAAACATACAGACATAGCTACGTTGTGTCGGCAGAGTAGAATTTGCACCACCCCTGCCTGCCCGTGGGTATCGTACGAGGCGATTAAGGGTTTCCGGGAGGTGGGCAGCAGTGCCTCCCGTACTGACAACATAGTCCGAAAATCTCACTGCCGTCACCAACCCGCCTGCCCAACGTGGTGACTATGGGCAAACCCCCCTGTGGCAGTAGCCTTGTGGCGAGCACTGAGGGAAGCCTACGTCCAGCAGTGGACTGCAATAGACTGAAGAAGAGACAGATATACGGCTGTGTTCCAAAAATGCCATAGGTAGCCAGAAGAGCAGGGTCTAAAAATGTAGTTACTTTGATTATCACATTATCATCTTTCTTCCTAGCAGCCTTTTTTGGTCTTTAAGACCAGGTTCGCTCCTGTGCTGATGCGGGGTTTCAATAGAATACATCAGCTGCATTTCCTTCTCTAGAGTCGACTAGCTAGCAACTTTTCAATGCTCATTAACATGTCTGTCTCTGCCATGCTGAGCATGGATGTTGGATCTCTTTATGATGCTGCAGTTATGGTTACCCCATTTTGGGAGCACCACCGTCCATTGATGGATGTAGGCCTCCCCCAGAACATGCCACAAGGCTCGATCTCTCGTTTTTGCCATCCATGATGACCGTGTGCAGGTGCCTATATGTGCCTATGTTATTGCCTACTTACCTACTGTTCGTGCTGTCTTGCAGCACTTCGATGCACATACTTTCTAATTATGTAGATAGGTAGGTATGTGAGCAATTCCGTCTTAACAATAGCATAGCACTTATATTCAGGTATGTGAAAAAGTTCAGTACAAGCTCTAATTGACGAGATAGTTGTCTTATCTCCGAACAACAAAAGGGAGTTTAGAAAAGTATATTTTCATTGCCTTCCCTAGCTCGGAAAAAAGCGGCAACATTGATTCTACCGGGATTAATTATCAGTAACAAGTTGCTAGCTTATCGCTTGAGGGTGCGCCCTAAAGTTCCTTAGTCGACTCTTACGACATGCACGGAAGGAGATGCAGCTGATGTATTGAAATTTATTTCCGTTGGGGTTGTAATGTACCTAACCGTCAGTATGTGTTACTACGCAATCAACGGTCACTACGTCCATATGTTACATCTACTTTAGCACTCTATTAGAGCAAACGGTATATAATACGCAGGAAATCCGTCAGCATACAAATATAGGGAAATGAATGAGTACCGACAAAATACTATTCAATACCATTATGTAATTCACAAAGGCGTTGTATCAGTCGAGGAAATGGATGATTTGTTCGAAATCCGCCATTTTGTGCTGGGCCGGAAACCGGATGTGGGTCATGTGGTCCTAATGAGCCGGATTTGCGACCGTTGGTGCTGGCGTTGCTGGACTTATTAACCTAGGGATCGCAGATTTGAACTATATCAGAATTTTTTAGCACCTTATGCTTAAAAGTTTACCAAATTAGGTGCAAACTTTTAGTATTAACATTTTGTGACTATGTAGAAAGAAAGACTGTAAGTACCTGTACATAATTATATCTATTACATTTACGATCAACGGAACAAATGCTACATTAAAAACCGGCAAGATGTTACGGTAGGTCAAAAAAACGTAAACAAAACACATCTGCCACACGCACGTCACTTTTTGTAATAAAGTCAAATAGATCATCAGGTTTTTTAGACGGAAGCGCGCGCGCCGTCTTCCCGCCAAAACGGACGGACGTACCATAATCGAAATCGACACTTCCGCCCGTTTCAAAAAAGGAACGTATTGTGGGTTTTTTATTATCCGCTCCTGGCAAAGATATTAAACTGTTCTGCCGTGTGTGTACATCCTCTTTAAATGTTTCATTGTTTATTAAATATGGGGTTTTGGAATAATTAATAATTAAATAACATTTGGTGAGGATACGAGCATGAATAAAATTGGTGTAGGGAACGATATTTAATGGACAGGATATCCGAATGGTGTGTGTTAATAACAGGTTTTATTAATTTCGGGCCCTAAATTAAGATCTAAACAAGATTCTGAGATTTATTACAAAACTGTGTCTAAAGTTAGACACTGTTTAAAAATTACACAACAAGATGTAAAAAGAGAGGAAAGTAGTTATGGACTGTCAAATTTAGGCAATACATTTTAGCTTGAACGTAGTTTAAATTCTATTGTAATAACATTTTGATAGTATTTACGCGTGCTGCCGGCAAAGTCGCCTGGTGCCGGCAGAGTAGAGTTTGTACCACCCCATGCCTGCCCGTGGGTATCGTACGAGGCGATTAAGGGTTTCCGGAAGGCGGACAGCAGCGCCTCCCGTGCTGACAACATAGTCCGAAAATTACACTGCGGTCACCAACCCGCCTGCCCAGCGTGGTGACTATGGGCAAACCCCCCTGTGGCAGTAGCCTTGTGGCGTGCCCTGGGGGAGGCCTACGTCCAGCAGTGGACTCCAATAGGCTGAAGACGAAGACGAAGTATTTAAGCTCATGTATGCCATTTCCTTGCTTCCAGACCTTCCTGCCAACCCTGTTCGAGATGCCGACGCAAACCCGCTGCGACAGAGTTCCACCAGTCCACGGAAATCAGTGGGGAGCCATCGATCTGAGGGTGCTGCAGGAGGATGACCTGCCGTTAGGTTAGTATTATTATACAATTAATTTTCTTCTGCACCCGTATGACGAATTTGGTGAGAGCGAGATGTCTCACTTTTAAACGTCAAATTCACAGAGCTATTAATAACTAGATAAACGAAGTGTATGTACTTTGCATGTAAAAAAAAGACTTAAGAATTAAAATAGACACTCGTTCTCGAGCCAGAACTGAATGATATAGGGCTGAAGTGGTTTGCACACAAATTAGAAACACTTGCCTTGTCTAGTTATTACATAGCTCTGTGGATTTGATGTTAAAAAGGGAGACATCTCACCAAATTGATCATACGGGTGCTGGTCCTGTTCAGCAATGGACTTCTAATGACTACAATGATGATTATGCAGAGATTAGCCATCTACACAGGGGGTAACAGAAGGGATATGTTAGGATATGAGAAGCTCAATGTAAATAGCCCACAACAAGGAACCTGCCCACAAAATTTCAGACTCGAAATCACATTTTGTTTTTTGAAGATAGTGGGGAGAAATTCCTTAACAACTCAGGGATGTTTATATAAATTTGAAAAAAGAACATGTGATTTCGAATCTCAAAGGGTTTACAGTAGGCTCTCAAGTAGGCTGTAGGTATTCATAGCTTTTCGTTTGACATACCCCTTGTGTTATACCCTGTCATAGAGGAATTCTAATTCCTCTCTAATGCTGTATAGGAGATAAAGTAAACTGGTGCGCTCTCTTTACATTACTACAGGGTATGTTCGGCGAAATTGTATAAAAATAGCTCAATATATAGGGTGCGAGTGATAGCAAATACTGAAATGCTGAACAAGTACCATTCGCAGGAAATGTATATTTGATTTGTTTATCAGCAATCTTTGCTTTCCACGCCAGTTGGATCGGGCGATCCTGTGACTAATTAAATGGGCTTATTGGTTGGTTACATTGACTCTCCATTAGGGTTGATCAGTTATTTGAATTTTTTTGAGAGCAACTTTTTTCTTGAAAATCTGGTATCAATATTTGCCTGGCTGTCACAAACACCCTGTATAAAGAGAATATGCACAAAAATTGACACTCGCAATCTTATTTTAGGCGTGCTGCCTAAATCTTCTCCGTACTTGTATTTCAACAAAGCCTTCTACCCCCAGATCCTCGAACATGGAACAGGAGTGACGTCGGCACTTGGGTTTCCCGACGCGGTGGCCTGGCAGAACGGTTCCCCATGAACGGCAAGGCTTTGTGCCTTATGTCCAAAGACATGTTCATCAGTCGAGTGCCCAGCAATGGCCATTCCTTGCATCAGGTAATAATATACATCATGGCGATATAAAAGACTTCTTTCATTAGGTACTCCATGATGTACATATTCACACACTTCACAACACATTAACCTAGTCCCACATTAAGATTTCTTACGCTAGGTATATAAATATACAGGGTGTAACAAAAAGGGTATGTTAAGCGAAAAGCTATGTAAATAGCCCACTATAGAGAACCTATCTACAAAATTTGAGACTCGAAATCACATTTTTATTTTTCAAGATTGTATGAAAATTTCTGAGATATTTAAAAATTCTCCATACTATCGGGAAAAATAAACATGTGATTTCGGGTCTCAAATTTTGTGGATAGGTTCTCTATAGTGGGCTATTTACATAGCTTTTCGCTTAATACGCCCTTTTTGTTACATCCTGTATAATAGGTAAATAAATATTCACAGCACATTAACCTAGTCCCACATTAGAGTGCGTTTCACCGTAAAGTTCTTTGGATGATGGCGCTAGTTACTACTATTTTCTGCGTCACAACATACAAAAAAATGTTAGTTCCGAAATCAGGCATAGGAGTTATTCTATTAAACGGACTCTCATATTTTCGGTTTTTGTTTCAGGAATTCCGAAGGAGATTATCCAAAGCTCTAGCACTACAGGAGCTCATTGAGAAACTAGCGCCTAAGTGAAGAAAAACAAATAACTACTAGAGAAAAGTAATTTAAGTTCCGACCTGTCCTTTTCACGCAAGAAGATATATTGCAAAAATATGAAATAGTGTTGTAATTTAAATACTAAGCCTAGCATACAGGATGTAACAAAAGGGGTATGTTAAGCAAAAAGCTATGTAAATAGGCCTCTAAAAGGAACCTACCCACAAAATTTCAGACTCGAAATAACATCTTTATTTTTTCAAATAGTATGGAGAATTCCTAAATAAGTCGGGAATGTTCATACAATTTTGAAAAATAAACAGGTAAATTTTGTCTCAAATTTTGGAAATAGGTTCTCTATGGTGGTCTATTTACATAGATTTTCGCTTAACGTACCCTTTCTGTTACACCCTGTATATTTACAACATGTAGTGTTACCACAGGTTATTATTATTATCTTCTTACGTGAAAAAGACTGTAATTGTACCTAAATTAAGATTATAAATTGGTCAGTATAAGTATAAATACTATTTCATAGAATAGTGAATGGGCCAGTTTTCAATGTCGTATTTACTACGTAATTCGTACCTACTGTTTTCTTTCATACCTTATCTATGTAAAAAAAAAACATCAATCAGATTTGTATAGTGACTTTGTTAACACAGTTATAGCATTTTTTTTTATTATTGGTAAAGTATCAAAATTATCTGGTCGTACTTTTTTTGGCTAAATAAACTATGCCAATGTTGATACTTTTTCGTGTTTGATAAAGTAGCAGTTTTTTCTTTTTTTTTACAACTTTGTTGTACCTTTGTTGCTAGACGAAATGCATATTTAAAAAAAAAAAATAGTGAATGAAATTGATAGCCTGATTAGCTCAAACGGTGGGTCACTGAATTACTTATTGGTGCAAATCAAAGTATTAATCTATGATGATCAGAGGTCGGAATTAGGTAGAGTCATTTATGTACTTGCACTGATTTCATACAGCGAAAGAATAAAGTGGATATGCCTCAAATTCCGGTATTAATTTTAAAGAGCAGAAATTTCATGTTAATTATCTTTGTTTTATTTGTCTATCTCTGAGGGTTTTATTATTATTTATTTGTAATATTGTTGGCCACACGGGATTGTCCATTAGAAATCCTGGGAAGGTCCACATTAATATCAACATTTCGATGCAAGTACATAAATGACTCTACCTAATTCCGACCTCTGATGATGATAAGGGGACAGAGGTGGGCCTTTTACTTTTATTATCCTAGAAATGAAAGCTTTACATCTAAATGGAATATGTACTAAGATATAGTATGTATTGTAATCCTGTGCTGCTGCGGGGCTTGACTAGAATACATTAGCTGCATCTCCTTCCGCGAATGACGTAAGAGTCGACTAAGGAACTCGGGTATTCTCTCAGGCGACAAGCTAGCAACTTGCCACTGATCATTTACACCTAACCCCGCTATGCTATCGTGGCTGTACGATTTTATTTGTGACTCCAAGGTTCTTGCTACACCATTTTTTGGGAACACGAGTCTTGTGTTAATGTATGTTTGTATGTTTTATCATCATCATCATCTTCCTGCCCTCATACCATTATTTATAAACTCGCATTGCCAAAGTTTTGGTATTAGTTTTTACGGCCGGCTGCCTGCCTGACGCCAACCCTGCTCGGGTATAGATAAGTGACAATTTTTTGAAAAATCCGTACATGAAATAAATTCAGTGGTACAGGCCCGTGACTAGTATCGAACTCACGCTTCCCGACTGAAAGGCCCACGTCGTAACCATTGGGCTATCACCGAGTTTGTATGTTTTATATAATGTAAAATAATCTGAGGGCTCAGTGTGAGTTTTCACTTCGAACTCGATTGCGTAAACGTAAACTATTCAACTAATCACGGCGTGCCGTTGTTCTCACTTTCATTACATCATGTCATCATGCCATAATGCGATTGGTTGGCTCTTAGATGAATTATAACTAGATTCAGTGACAGCGCTCAAAAAATGACACGACAAATAGCTGCTCAAATGTATGGCTGGGCATCTATTGTCATAAATTGATACAAGCAAAGTCGAGTCTTATGGTAAATACATAAGATTCAAGTTTAATAATCTAATCTAATGCAGTTATTACGTTAACATAGATTTACTGGTGCCACTTTTTATAAAGATTTCATTATAAAACCCCGCGTCTATCTATAAACACGTCACTGGGTTGGCTGTTTTACGTTAACGCGAACGAATTCGAAGTAAAAACTCGCACTACGCCTGTCCTATCTCTGTGTAGTATTATTAGTAGGTATTATAATTGATCGTTAGTGATGTATGTTAGTGAATTTTTTGTTTGTATATTTGTTTTATTTTGAAGTGAAAATACAAATTATTGTGACCAAGGACGTGTATATAAAATGATGTAAGTATTAATTTCCAAAGAGGCTTGGCTGACGCCGTAGGTGATCGACTAGAATACAAAATGCTGACAGAATGACTTAATAATAATCTTGTAGGTAAATACAATCCTTTTGTAATGACGTGATTTTGTTTAAGAGTTGATAACTTTTTACTGAAACCATTAAACTAGTTGTCCGTCAATATTAGTTAGGATTTGATAACCACTAATCTTATGGTGTTTACCGATAGTTTAGCTTTTTGTCTAGTCAAGATATCTGTAAATAAATAAAATGTAAAATATAACGGAGTTTTTATTATTGTGTAGGTAATGCCTGTAATGTTCCTATGGATTGACAACGAATAGAGTAAAATATAATAATAAGTCAACGTCTTGTGTGTCATAGGTACTTTAGAACTATATGTATAGAGCGCAGGCCACACCGCCAGCGGGCGGGCGGAGCGAGCTAGGCGGGCGGGCTAGGCGAGAGAAGGAATACGCGGAATATTGGCGAGCTAAACTATGGTTCACACCGAAAACTACGGACGGGCGAGCGACGGGTGAACCGGGGGGTGTGGATGGGAGAGCGAGAGGATAACGTCGACTAGTCCGCACTCGAAACGGGGAGGACGGGCGAACGAACCGGGCGAGTAAGCCGGCGGGCGAACGAAGCTAGCAAAGCGGGTGCGCCTTACGAGGTGAACGAGTAGCTTCGCTGGAATCGTTGGATATTTCGTTAGCTTCGCTCGCATCGTTGACATAGGTTGGTCGGTAGCTCGCGGTGTGAACCGAAGTATGTAAAGAGGTGAAACGATGTCCGCTCACTTAACTCGCTCGCCCGCAGTGACGGATTTACCAGCAGGCTGAGTAGGCTCGAGCCTAGGGCGGCAGATTTTGGGGGCGGCACTTTTTGGGGAACGATTTTTTTTTTTTTTTACCTCATAGAAATCAAAAATATTTTTCTATGACGGTTTTCTGATGTCTTACAGATAGAAGTCTGCAACAAATTTTGTCGATGACTTTTCTCTCTCACTTGTCATTGCACATTCCGAGAGTAGCAAACTTCCATATTCTAGAGTAAAACAGCTAGTTCGCCGCCCCTCAAGCAGTGATCGGCCTCGCGCCTCTGCGCCCTTTGCCCACACTTCTTATGAGTGAAAAGAGCGCAATTGTAAAAAATATGCCCCTCTTCCCACTAACAACCCATACATGCCAGTCTTACTACTGGTTGGAGGCTACGAACTGGATGGTTTGTATATAATGTTTCGATTTTTATTCGAATATAATGAATAAATTTAGTGAATAATTTTACCGATTTCAATCTTATGTATCGACTATTATGTGTTTCACATGCACTAGTAGCTTCAGAAAATTCGATTGGAATTAAAAAAAAATCTTGAACAGTAATAGCGAGATAGTCTTAAGTCAAAAAAATATTTTTTCCCCGAACGCGGTATTTTTTTAATGCTACAATGTTATTAATGACGTCAATGTTGCACGTGCACGTGGCGAGCTTCATTCTCTATTCCAATAACCGTGTGGGTTACCCCGGTTACCCGAACAAATCGAGGCGAAAAACGAAAACAAAATCGGATCAAAGGAAAATAAAGCACGAAACTACGGAACCACGAGTTTTACCCTTACAAAAAATACTGTGTCGTGATTCAAGCGACTTATTTGGGTGTGTGCTGTTATTTTTCGAAGTGTTTCCTGAACTTTATGAATATTTTCACAGCACTGGTAAGTAAAAACTTTTGATAATCATAATAAATTATAATAAATCATTTGTAACGAATCAATTTATTGAAAGAGCCCTGCAAAAATATTTTTCATTCCGAAACTTGGAACATGGTCACGTTAAATTTTTGAACATTTTCATATTAACTATAAATAGTATTTTAAAAGATTGCTCATGTCTATATTGTGATTTTGTCTTTTTCAATTCAGCAAACCTTTCAAAAAATAAAAATAATAATTAAGAATAAACAATTCATCGGAAACTGTGCAAAGGTCTGATTTTTTCGTGATAGCATAGAAAAAAATGACGTTTTTTCGGCGGGAAAAGCTGGAAGGGTTGCAGGTGTAATTTTCTTGTGAAATCTTGGTCATTGATTCCGACTTGACGGAGTCGATTATTTTTAACTGTTTGTAAGCGCAATAAAGATTATTTATTGACGTTTACCAAATGTTCATTATTGTGTAAATAGCATACATTACCCCGCCCCTACATGATTGAGCTTCGATTAGCTCAAAAATATACCGAAAAATTATTTTACGTGCAATTTCAACGAAATTGTTGCATTGTAAAAATAATGTATGATATGACAATTGTTGAGGCAAGGGCGGCAAAAACTATTCACCTATACAACTATACCTTGAAAATTTGTAAATCCGCCACTGCTCGCCCGCCCGCTGGCGGTGTGGCCTGCGCTTACGTATTTTGAAGGAGACCTATGTTTAGCAGTTGGGGAGGCCTATGTTCAGCTTTAATTTTGACGATGATGACCTTAAAAAAAGCTTTTGTATGTCGTAAAAAGGGTTTTTTTTTATCCATGTTCTGGTTTAAGAATATTTATTATCTCACAAAGAATTACAAATTCACTTACGCGAGACACTTAATTGTACTAAAATTACTTTAGAATAAGTATAACATAATAAATGTGTATCGAGCGTACAAGTTCAATCATGTTAAATAAACAATCATTCAGATTCACCACCTGCCTATTTATGGTGCCGTCCGTCACATTTATAATGGCCCTGAAGGAATCTTGCTTTGGAAAACTATTCAAAAACAAATATACAGGAGTGACTCGAGATAGCTTCATTAACTTCTTACTAAAACCGTGAGATTCTATCACTTTCCAATGCTCTTGGAATCTCACTGAAAGTCGGTTATTAGCAAAACCTTTATCACGCCATCTAGCGTAAAATGTCAAAAGTTGAAACATAATCCCTACTTGTCAGGTTTTAAAAGAGTGCACAGTGAGTAGTTTTCCATGTACTAGTAGGACACATTGAAGATAGATGGTATTAGCTACATGAAAAAAAAATATAGATTAGGTATGTCTATTTTGCCCGAATGCGACAGAAGTGGTCAGAAGGAGAGTTGTTATTATGATGTTGTAGGCGCGATTACTGGGAAGCAGTTTTATTATCGGTACTTAACATCATGTAACTTAAATTGACAAGTTATGTATTTTTAAAAGTGTCAAAATAGCGACTAGTTTTCGTAGAATAACTATAATGTGCATGGTTTAGAAACAAAACATTTTTAGGTACATACAAGGTCATATACAACTACAGTCTGTGCTGATGCGGTGCGGCACTAGAAAACATCGGCTGTATCTCCTTCCGTGCATGTCGTGAGAGTCGACAATCAGGTGCATTTCCTCGGGCGATGTCAACTATGGAGGAGGGAACGATAGAGGAGTTCTACCGGCCCTCTTATTACCCAACTAGCAAAAGCAAAGCGATAGCGAAAATTGTACAAAAATCGCTGATTGCTTGTCAAATTCGTATTACGTAAAACTAATTTCAAAGGAACTTTGACATCTCAAGGCGAATATTGTACAATTTTCACTATCGCTTTGCTTCGGCTTTGCTATTGCTTTTACGTAATCAGGCGGCCGGACGTTCTATCGAGCGTCAGACGATGAGCTAGCTAAATGTCACTGACCAGTAAAATTTATATCTGCACCAGTTATGCTAAACTAGCTGTATTTCTACCCTATTTCTATTCTATTGTCTTTTTCTATGTTACTTCTGTCCGTGTATGTGTAATTTTCAAATAAAAAACTATTCTATACTACTATATTCTACTCTATTCTACTCTTTTCTGCTCTATTCTACTCTATTCTACTCTATTCTACTATATTCTACTCTATTCCACTCTATCCCACTCCATTATAATCTATTCCACTCTATTCCACTATGATACACTCTATTCCACTCTGTTGCACTCCATTCCACTCTATTCCACTCTATTCTACTATATTCTATTCTATTCTACTCTATTCTATTCTATTCTATATAAACGTGGCTGTGGGATCTCCGTATGATACCGTGTGTATTATGTTCCACTGGAATATGAAAAACGGGAATTATATAGGTAGTTTAAAGCGGTCGAATCCATGGGCGGCCGCTAGCTATTAGATAAAAATCCATGATCAGACAGTACGGACACGATTCTTATCACTCAATCAATCTTCTTATCGTTAAATAAACAATAGAATTTAAGTGCCCCATTGTTTTTAAAATTGCACGTCCGATTTGTAATTCGAACTTCTCGTGCATAGAGAAAAATCGATATTCCTCCACCTGACGTATGTATGTGATACAATGCGACAAACCTATTTCGTTCGAAGGCAAAATCTGAATTTCACGCAGACGCACAACACTTATTTTATTTATTTTTTCCAACGTAGATTGTGGAGACTCTTCTAACGGATTAAATTATTTTGGTCGCAGTATACACTTGTTTGAAATTGCCGCGTGTGACGTAAGTCTTGGAGTATGACGTCACTCCCCTCCCCTTCAATTAAATATTATACTGTCCTGCTCGTTCGCAGAAGTTATGAATCGGCGCGAAAGAGATGGCTAGCACACGTAAAGGTTGTGAATTGAGGTCTTTTTCATGAAAGGGCGATGTTCAAGTGAATACTTGTGAATTGATAAGAAATTAACTGTTAACAGCTAGACACAATAATTAGAAAAATATTTTCATGCGTAAATTAAAGTGCATAGTACGGGAACAATACAAATTAGAAGCTAAATTATTTAGAAAACGAAGAATTAATTAAAGTGTTTTCGAGTTTGTTAACCTTTCGTTCAAAACTCGCTAAGTTTACTTGATCGTCCCAACCAGAATGACGTGAGCTGCACTAGCGCTCCTAGCGGCAGTCAATGGAACTCAGTAGTAGATCAAATCTTAGCCAGATACGCTCGAAAATACTCAAAACTGAGTAGATTTTCAAGCGATTTTCGCGAAAATGGCTAGCACGATAAAGCCAATGCACAAAAGCAAGCATTTCCCGATCGACCAGTTAGTGTGTGTTGGAAACTATGAATTGGAAAAGACTATTGGAACGGGCAATTTTGCTGTTGTAAAACTTGCTACACATGTTATCACCAAAACTAAGGTACGCACATAATGTCTAAATCAACATAATTCCAGTGTTTAAGGTGTGTTGTTTGTGTAATTCTCCATCGATTTGGGTATTGGAATCTCCAAGGTCTGGTGTGTACCTATTGTTTATTTTGTTTTTGCATGAGATTTTCCCATCCTATCATAGAACTTGTGATTGACGATATTTGGTGTTAATTCGTAATTAAAATACGTCTAAACTAGTAGTTCAAACCTGATAAAAATCCAGCCAAAGGTGTCTCACGAACGTGTTTGTTAAAAAAAATAACAATTGCAAACCTTCCAGTTTCAATACACCGTTTTCCTTCAATCTTGTAGTAAAGCTAGAGGCTTTTGTAAATAGGCGCATTATAATTTGAACTTCGAAATTTTCCCTGTAGAATGGTTCTTTTTAAATTGTTAATTATTTTTTAAGCAGCTTGCTGTCCTTCAGATAAATTTTTTTGTTTGTTACATTTTTATTCTAATTTTATTTGGTGTGTCATAGTTAACTAAATCACTTTATTGTGACAATATATTATTAGCCTAATATGGTGTCATTTTAAAATTGTTTTTGAAAAGTAAATAACAATTTTCTTATCAGAATCTGACACATTAAAAAAATAATATCTACATTGTATAGTTAATTCAAGGGATTCTACCATGGCATTTTAGGAAAATAATTCCAAATGACTAGTCACACACACATATTGATGGCCAATTGGTCTAGTAGGTAGTGACCCTGCCTACGACGCCATGGGTCCTGTGTTCGAATCCTGGTAGGGGCAAACATTGATATGATGAATATTGATGTTTGTTTCCAAGTCATGGATGTTTCTATACTTATCTATGTATTTATATACCGTTGCTTAGTACCCACAACACAAGACCTTAGGGATCTTAGTGTGGGACTAGGTTAATGTGTTGTGTAGTGTGTGAATATTTATTTATTTATTATCATTATTATTTATATTATAACCAGTGATGTTGATTCTGACCGTCACACTCGAACATAAACTTAAAATTAGTTGTATCTAAAAGGGAGAGGTAAAACTAATTTTAAGTTTATCTTCGTATGGAGATCAGAATCTATCACATTAAATAATTACTTATAACAGCTGCTATTCTTAGTATTCTTGCAATTTTATTTTATTATAAACTTTACCCTCAAAATTGGTCAGAAGTGGCACCATGTGGTTTTATCGGCACTTGGTGCTCTGCCTACCCCGTAAGGGATAAAGGAGTGAATATATGTATGTATGTATATATAAACTAGTGGCCACCTATAGTTTTTTATGCCTAAACCTAAATATTTTTGTTCCCATAGGAATATCAATAAATCCTTTCGTACGTTCACACAAAGAACATACCCTCCAAGTTTCAGGTCGTTAAGAGGTCCTTATATAAGGACCTGTAGAGGCTAAGTGCGGAAAATGCCCGGTCAAACTAACTAACTAACTAACTAGGTTGTGTGTTGATCTGTCAGTCATTCTGGACTAAGCATTTCATTTAGAGAGTTATTCTTGTCATTGACTCCTGTGTCAACAACATGTCTGAAAATCACACTGCATTCACCAATTTGTTAGCCCAGTGTGGTGACTATGGACAAAAACTCCCCTATGGCAGTAGCCTTGTGGTGTGCCCTGGGGGAAGTCTACGTCCAGCAGTGGACTGTCATAGGCTGATATGAGATGTGTGATGTACCTAATTGTTTTTATTATCAGAACTTGAACTGTGGATCTTAACCAGAGTGCTGAAATATGATTAATTACTTCACTGTAGAGCAGAGGCGGCTCATGCGGCGAAATGTGTTTCATTATGTCATCTGAATTTTAATAAGAGTGAGGTTGCATCATTTCATTCAGCACGGGAGTGAACACACGAGGCGTTTCCAAACTGCATTCGCTTATATTTAAAAAAATGTTAACCCCCATCTAACAATATCACGAGCCGCCCATGCTGTAGAGTAATGAGTATGCACCATTTTTCTATCATAGTGCATTTTTAGCTGGGAAATGCATCTGTGCATGTTGTAAGAGTTGACCAAGGAACTCAGGGGCGTTCTCTCAGGCCATGAGCTAGCAACTATCTATTACTAGGTCATCATCATCACCCTATTGCAGTCCACTGCTGGACGTAGGCCTATTGCAGTCCACTGTTCAAATGTTATTTTTAATACTCTGAATTATAGTCTGATTTTTGATACGCTTTTATATATTCAGTTACTTTTATCTTGCTTTTATGCGAAAGGCTTTGATTTTGTAATAAGAGGCTTAGCAAGCACTAATCTTGAAATAGTTACAAAAAAAATTTACATTTTGTATAAAAAATTCGTGAGGTTTAGGATAGAGTATGCCTGGATTAAGATTTCTTCAATCAATAAGATGCTTAGATTAATGATTGGTCTTCGCTCCGCTCTGAGCGAATCATTATTCTAAGATAAGATGGTAGTAGGGGACTTGGGATATAAAGTGAGTCAATATTTATTATTATTGATATCCTGCCAATGAAATTATAATATAAATATTACAGATTAATGGCTTATTGAAAGATGTATTTGAATAATAATTTTAATTTTCAATCACTTCAAAGGAATATTCAAAAACTTTTGTTTATGTTTATAAAGAAAATAAAGGCTGGCATAGAATTGATTTATGAAGGTTTGTCAAAGAAAAACAAAGGCCAGATGTACTGACTACTTAAAGACTTAAAGGCTGGCAGTGACTGGATGCCAAAACGGGCGGAGGCCTACGTCCAGCAGTGGACTGCAAATTAGGCTGATGATGTAGATAGCCCAATGTTTAAGAAGTGCGCCTTCCAGTCGAATGGCGTAGGACCATCCCAGCCACGGGCCTTCTTCTTGCAGTCCACTGCTGGACGTAGGCCTCCCCCAGGGCACGCCACAAGGCTACTGCCACAGGGGGGTTTTGCCCATAGTCACCACGCTGGGCAGGCGAATTGGTAGCCGCAGTGTGATTTTCGGATTATGTTGTCAGTACGGGAGGCGCTGCTCCTCCCGGAAACACTTAATCGCCTCGTACGATACCCACGTGCAGGCAGGTGTGGTACAAACTCTACTCTGCCGGCACCACGCGGCTAACATATCATGTATGCATTTTAATATAAAGCACGTAAAACCGTTGGTCCCGCGCCATTTCTCTCTCCGGTCGTGTCGGTTTTCTCATCGGACTATGAGAGTGAACGGATAGAGAGTGCGCCCGTGTTTGCGCACACACTTGTGCACTATAATATCGTCTGCGCAGTTGGCTAATCCCATGAGCCGTGACCGAAATGCGGTCGACTAAGGAACCTAGGGGCATTCTCTCAGGCGATGAGGTGTGCAGAGCCCGTTTCATAGAAACTCATAATGCCTGATTTCGGAACTAACATTTTTTGTGTAACACAGTGTAGTCATGCACATAGAAACTAGCGCTATCGTCCAAATGAACTATTCGATGAAACGCTCTCTAGTTATGTTTATGCGCTTTTCATGGCAACAGTCTAGCTGGAATCCAATAAAAAACCGTCCAAGTGTGAGTCGGAATCGCGCACCGAGGGTTCCGTAAAAATCTTTAAAAATATATGTGATGTGACTAAAAATGTCATGTTTTCGGAAGTTCTCCTTTATGTGTGCTATAAAACATTGCTTCATGGCAAATTTTAAGATTCTAGGTCGACTGAAGGTACCCTTTAGGTTTTGATTTCCTCGCAAGTAGTTGTGACTTTGAAAATATGCGGCTTAAATTGCTGTTTATTTTTTTGTGTTGGCTTAGAAGATTCATTTTTTCACAGCTCCAAGCGACCTGAGCATTTGATATAAATTTCAGCTTGATACCTACACGCGTTCCTAAGAAAAGGGGTCTTGATAGACAGACCGACAGACGGATGGACAACAAAGTGATCTTAAGGTTCCGTTTTTTCCTTTAGAGGTACGGAACCCTAAAAACGCCATAAAAAGTAATTAACAGTGCGAATACTTTTAGATGTTCCCTTTTTCCGAGTTTTCGAGAACACAATAAAAGTTTTAGGACTTTTAAAAAAGTTACCCTACTTTCGAAGGGCTGGAAGGGTTGCTTGCGTCGCGTAAGGGGTTCCGTACGTAACTTAATCATTTACTTTAAGAAAGAAACCCGACTGCGAAAGTTTTTACCATGGAGAAGGAATAAAAGAGGAGCAGCGGCTAAGTATATTTTCATACAAAAATAGTGTGCCGCTGAGCGGGGGTGAAGTATGGGACGAGGGGAGCATCCTAACACTGTAGCCCTGCCCATTTACATAGAAACCACCTTGTAGTGACTAGCCAAACTACTTGCACAAGCGTGCGGTTACAGCTACTGCGTTACACACACTGGCGCTGAAGCTCCGCCCCTATCATGACGTCATGGGCTCACGATTGCCACACGACTCAGTTCATAGTCCCTTTTATTCCTTCTCTTTTATACATTCTCCATGGTTTTTTTGTCACTTTTACAATCAGATGAATGTAATGATACCTCTCAAGCTCCTATGCGACAATTAAGCCGTTTAAGCTCTAAAGAGCGTGCCAAAGAAATATATAGGTACCTATACATACATTCACTCGAAAACCATAACCCTCCTTATGCTGCAGTCGGGTAATATAGTGACTATCGATCATTAGTTTTATTATAAACTAGTGGACGCCCGCGACTCCGTCCGCGTGGACTACAGAAAAAAAACAAAATATCGAAATTATCTGGGATAAACATATTTTCCCGAGATAAAAAGTAGCCTATATGTTAAGTGGTACCTGTAACAATATATTCCTGAAAACTGCATCGAAATCGGTTCAGCCGTTTCTGAGATTAGCGTGCACAAACGCACAGACAAACCGACAAACAGACAAAAATGCCAAAAATCATTGTTTTTGGGTACTATTGCGTTGATAAAGGTATTCTATAATATTTTTTCTCATATATCTTCCATGTACAGACAGTGATCCGTTACATTTTTATTATATGTATAGAAGATGCTTGCGACTGCGACCCGTCAAATCCAACAGAAGTGCAAGTTTTCACTGCGTAGGTACATCAGCTGCATCTCCTTCCGTGCATGTCGTAAGAGTCGACGAATCCTTAGTTAGTCGACTAAGGAACTCTGGCATTCTCTCAGGCGATAAGCTAGCAACTTGCCACTGATCATACACCTGTCCCCGCTATGCTTAAAGTGGCTGCAGGGTCTTCATCATCATCATCAGCCTATTGCAGTCCACTGCTGGACGTAGGCCTTCCCCAGGGCACGCGACAAGACTGCCGTGGGGGGTATTTGCCCATAGTCACCACGCTGGGCAGGCGGGTTGGTGACCGCAGTTTGTATTTTGGACTATGTTGTCAACACGGGAGGCGCTGTTGCCCACCTCCCGGAAACCCTTATAGCCTCGTACGATACCCACGGGCAGACATGGGGAGGTACGAATTCTACTCTGCCGGCACCACGCGGCCTTACCTTAGGCTACCTTATTTTGTGATCACGGAAACGAAACGTAAGTAAATGGTAAGTACAAGGAAACGCGATTGTCAAAACTTTCTTACGCCAACCTCTTTGATAGGGAAGTCTTTTAAACGTTACCCACAGTAAAGTTATGCAAGACGTTGAGGCTACGGAAGTTATTACAATGACCTTGCCAAAAAAGTTTTCAAAAGGAAATACCTCTTAGAAATATCACCAATGGTGCTGAGCACATAGTGCAGAAAAAACTGCTTATTTTGTCATATATAAGATGTTTTTTCGTTGCCACTCTTAACGAAAGATATACGTTCTCTATACATCAAATAAAGTAAGTTTATGCCATATGTGCTACTGCCACAGGGGGGTTTATGCCCATTCAGTGGCCGCAGTCTGATTTTCGGACTATATTATCAGCACGAAAGGCGCCTCCCGGAAACCCTTAATCGCCTCGTACGATACCCACAGGGCAGAATGGGGTGGTACAATCTCTACTCTGCCGGCACCGCGCGGCTTAGATAGATATGATATAGAAAATTTCCTATATGCTTTCATATCATTCGACATAGCTTTTAAGTAATGGTTTTTAGTCAAGGTCCCGACCTCGTAGGTCATGGTCGTCGGTACGATTCCCGCCGCGTACCGTTTTGTTACTTTCACTTTAGCGTATGTTTTTCACTGAGTTCTCTTCTAGAGATAAGGTCGCCTTTGTACTATTTCTTTTACGATATACTGTCTTAACTTGTACATCTCAACTATACCCTCAAAATTGGTCGGAAGTGGCACCATGTGGTTCTATCGGCCCTTGGTGCTCTGCCTACCCCGTAAGGGATAAAGGCGTGATTATATATGTATGTATGTATGTATACTGTCTGAGATAAATGTTATGTGTACAATTTAGGTAGGTATACTAATATTATAAAGCTTAAGAGCAGGGTTGGTATGATTTAAATCAAATTATTATTTCACTTTAATTTCACTTTCTTTCACAGAAATCAACATAAAAAAAAGATTTTGAAATTATGGTTAACTGGTCACGCACGCATCACAGCAAAAACAATAGTAAACAAAACTGAACTAATCAATGCTTATTAGAACGAAAATGTTACCCCGTTGTTAACAATTTCTCTTTACTTGCTTGGCTTGCTGGTAGAGATCTCTGCAGTGGCGGATTTACAAATTTGCCGCCAGTAGGCTATTCAATTTTTGCCGCCCCTACAGATCTTTGAAATTCAATACGCTAATTTAGTTCACAATATATCAATTACATTTATTCTGTAATGCAATTCGCGAAATAATTAATTATATCGTAAATTTATATTTTTCCCGGACTCCCTCAATAAGAAACATACTAATAGGTTTATTTTGTCCCACCAATTTCTACCAAAATTGCAGATAAATTGCTAAAAAATGGACATCTCCAGCTGTTTCCGTATATCGACGTAGTTTGACGAGAGAAACAATTCGCTAAAGCAAACAACCTATCAATTATTGATAGTTTCCGAGAAAATTTTTTATTAAAGTAGCCACTTTTTGGTGGGTTGAAAAATGAAAAAAATATATTGTACTTTTATTAATGGAGTTTTTATACCATAATATTTCATCGTATTGCGCATATTTCAGTATAAATTACAACATATATGCAGGTGATTTAAAAAATAATAAAAAAAAAACAAATTATAGGTAATATTTTTAAAAAGAAAAGTGCATAATTTCAGCACGTAATTTTTTATACTAATAATTACTCACTATTATGTCTATCTACAGAAAGAAAATCAGCACCGTACCTCGTGGATAACTAGAGATATTTGCGATTTCATATGTCAGTACCTAAGGTGCATAATAAATGGTGCTAAAGCATCATGGAAATGGAACGAATGGATAGTAAAGCGTGAAGCGAACGGAGTCGCCCTTTTACACGTTAGGGACTCCGTATCATTGTTACGGCTGATCATAGTGTGAGCCAATCACGAGGCAATATGTACGAGTATATCCCGCAATTCTATTTACAATAAAATAGTTTAATTTCTTGCAAACAAAACATTCCATTATGTCAAGTAAATCAGATTTCCCTTTACATAAAAACTGAAAAGAAAAAAGGTCTAGAATTCTATAATATTATTATGGAATGAATACTATTGAAGAACATGAAATATATTCTAATGATCGTAACATAACACCTGAACAGCCAGGATCCATTGAAATATTAGCTTGGCAGTTGGATAATCAATGGACCCTGACTGTTCAGTTGTTATGTTACGAGTACGATCATTAGAAAATATTTATAGTATTCATTTCATAATAAACCAGTGGACGTGTTTGACTTTTATCCTCTGAAATCAAGTGACCGCCCTTTGAAATCTGCCGCCCCTAGGCCGCGGCCTATACGGCCTATTTATAAATCCAGGACTGGATCTCTGGTAGAGATAAGCTTGCCATTGTACATGCATCTCTTCTTTTATGTTGTATGCCATATTTCTTTTTGTGTATGTGCAATAAAGAATAAGAATAAGAAAAATTTTCTGTGGTTTTCGCTTCGGAATCATGGTCGGAAGTCACCATATCAATATTTGCCTGGCTGTTACAAACACCCGGTTTTATAGCGGCCGTAAAGGATCATTTCACTTTTTCTGGTTTGCTAGAATAGGTGCCGTTATATAGCGGCCGTAAAGGATATTTTCACATGTCGGCACCGTAAATACTGTGGTAATGTATATTAAGTACTAGTGGACGCCCGCGACTCCGTCCGCGTGGACTACAGAAAAAACAAAATGTCGAAATTATCCGTGCACAAACACACAGATAAACAGAAAAAAATTCAAAAAATCATTCTTTTGCGTCTCTTTTGAGTCTCCTATAAAGGTCAGATAAAGGTCTCGTATAATATTGTTTCTCATATATCTTCCATGTACAGACAGCGATCCGTTACATTTTTATTATATGTATAGACTAGTGGAAGCCTGCAACTCCGTCCGCGTAGACTGCAGTAGATTCGGAGCCTATTAGCCGCAAACACATAAAAATAGGTACACTTTAACTAACAAGTGATGGCCATCACAATATATTTCCGAAAACTGTATCCAAATTGGTTAAGCCGTTTCGGAGATTAGCGTGCACAAACAACAATCACTTACATTTTTTATTATAACGTATAGAGTATAGATATTAATGTATAGAAGAAGATGTACATAGAAGATGTATCGAAGATATTATGTATATAGATAAATAGATGTACCTTGGTGTAACAGTTTCACTATTAACTCTTTTTCTATGAATAACATGATTAATTGTTTTTTTCAGGTGGCAATAAAAATAATAGACAAATCTAGGCTAGACGAGGACAACTTGAAGAAAACCTTCCGGGAGATTGCAATAATGAAGAAACTGAAACATCCACACATAGTTAGGTTATATCAGGTAAGAATATTTACATACATACATACATATAATCACGCAATTATCCCTTACGGGGTAGGCAGAGCACCAAGGGCCGATAGAACCACATGGTGCCATTTCTGACCAATTTTGAGAGTATAGTTGAGATGTACAAGTTCGGTTAGTAGTGACAGGTGGTCAGCCCATCGCCTACAAAACACCAAGACCCTCTTGTCCCTCTACTGACTTGTACAGTATGCCCGGGAATAGAAGCAGCTGTAGTTCTTTGCATTTTTTTTCACTCCCAGAGCAGCATAGAAGAAAGATATAATAAGAATATTTATTTATTTTATATTATATTCATATTCATGTAAGAGTTGCGGATTTTTCTGGAACTACTTAAATGAAAATGTATACAACCGTGTATAAATGACATAGATACTGGCGCCATGTCAGATGCCTTCTTACGTGAAAAGGACTTTAGATAAACGCAAACTAACTTTATAGCCTATATCTGATGTATAAGCTGATATACCTGGCAAGTTTCATCAAAATCCGTTGAGTAGTTTTTGCGTGAAAGAGTAACAAACATCTTTACATACATCCTCAGAAACTTCCGGGTTTATAATATAAGTTAGTAGGATATGTTAATGTGATGCTATATGCATAGCTGGCAAGTTTCATTAAAATCCGTTTAGTCGTTTTTGTGTGAAAGAGTAGCAAACATGGAAATAGTAGTAGTACATGAAAGAGTAGTAGCCACAGGTCCTGGGTTCGAATCCCGGTAGGTGCAAACATTGACGTGATGGATATCGATGTTTGTTTCCGAGTCATGGATGTTTCTATACTTATCTATGTATTTATATACCGTTGCTTAGTACCCACGACACAAGACCTTAGAGATCTTAGTGTGGGACTAGGTTAATGTGTTGTGAAGTGTGTGTATAAAAAAAAACACACACATTTACATCCATCGTTACAAACTTTCGCACTTATTATATTAGTAGGTATAATAAATGCATAGTATACCCATTTTCGTTCCCGTGGGAATATACACAACTTACCACGTAGTTCAACCAATGTTATTTTTATACATATATCAAATTAATTGACTTATATTTTATTTAAAATCATTTAGGTAATGGAGAGCAGTCATACAATATATTTAGTCACAGAATATGCGCCGAACGGTGAAATTTTTGGTAAGTAACATCTAGCTATTTTTATTTTAAAAACAATTTGTTTTTTTTATATACATAATAGATGTTAAAATTAAAATGTTTGAAGTGACCTACTTAGACGGCGAGACAAAGAGGCGCGTTTGGTGACACGGTTGCCTTTAGGATCATCTGCACCACCGGTATGATGAATTTGGTGAGAGCGAGATTTCTTACTTTTAAACGTCAAATCCACAGAGCTAAGTAATAACTAGACAAGGCAAAGGTAACGATGCAAAGTAAATAATTATGTACTTATATGTGTTAAAAAGTCACTCCACTCCTGCAGACAAACTGTTGAAACAGTTTTGCAGGGCATAGACTAATGAAAATTTGTACTATACCTCTTTATAATAATAAATAAATAATAATAATAATAAGCCCGCAGGGCAGCTTCAGACCCGAGTTCAGAGGGCCACTTTACCATCTTTGGTCCATGACTCTTAGCTTGCCTTCATTGGCTAGCTTAGAGTCATGGACCAAATCCATGGACAAAAACCTTCATTAGAGGGAACAGCGCAAGAGCGGAACCTTTGCTCCAGGGTGGAAGTGTAAAATGTCATAACGCCGGTGTTGCCTCCCCGGTATGCGCCACTTATGGGAAGCCCACCTCATGGCCTTAAATTACGGGCGGCAAGTCACCGCCTGCCACCTCACAATTTTGGGACTAGATTGTTATGGCAGGCGTCCGATAGTCTCCCAATATAAAATAGCCCTTATCCAGCCACCCAACATTCAACCCCATAGCCCATGACCTTAGTTTTCCATCGCACGACTTAGATCTGCACTCCAATAGTCTTTGCACATGGGGGACCATCACCGGGTGTATCATATTGTGCGTTCGGTGATGGTATCCGCCATGTGTATCCCATACCATATTAATGCTCTCTTAAAAGTGCCTCTACATCTTGGCTACGGCCCGATGCACGCCTCTCAAAAGACCGGGACTCTGTAGTCCCGTGAATTTCGAAAGAGATACAATAATAATAATAAGTGTTTCTACTTGGTGTGTAAAAAGGGATTGCAAACCACTTCTATCAGCCCTAATTCCTTCAGTCCAGACTCTATTTCAGACTCGAGTCTATTTTTTACATGTAAAGTACATCCACTTAGTTTATCTAGTTATTAATAGCTCTGTGAATTTGACGTTTAAAAGTGAGATATCTCGCTCTCACCAAATTCATCATACCGGTGCTGGACAACTGTGCCATTTCATCCACTGTGTCAATTGAACAACAGTTTCAATACTCCTATTTCCCAAAAGGACAAAATTACAAATTGTTATATTTCTCAAAAGGACAAATGCACCCATAATTATAGCTATCGCGCTCTTATAGGTTATATTTCGATTGATTAGGATAAAAATAATAATTATTCCCCTTCAACGTCCCCCTGATTACGTAAAAATTGCTTTTAGCAAAGCCGAAGCAAAGCGATAGCGAAAATTGTACAATATTCGCCTTGAAATGTCAATGTTCCTTTGAAATTCATATTACGTAATACGAATTTGACAAGCAATCAGCGATTCTTGTACAATTTTCGCTATCGCTTTGCTTTTGCTAGTTAGGTAATAAGGGGGCGGGATTGGACCACCACTCAACAGAGGCGACCAGAAAAATGCAAACAAAGTATAGAAAATCCCGGGTGGACCTAACTAGCGACTATAAAGCATTAAAACTAATAGAAAAACAGAATGTGCAGTGTGAATAAAAGGCATGTTTAATATTACATTAAGCACTGACGAAAGTATTCCTCTTCATCATCAGATCACCTGGTGTCTCGAGGCAGGATGTCGGAGTCAGAAGCGGCGCGGGCGTTCTCACAGATGATATCAGCGGTGGGATTCTGCCACGCGAGCGGCGTCGTGCATAGAGACTTGAAGGCTGAAAACCTGCTGTTAGACCATCAGATGAATGTTAAGGTATGTAGCCTAAATAAATTTAAAAAAATAAAAGGTATGTATTAAATATTATAAACAAAATATCTACCAAATTGTTTTTTGGGTAGAATTTGCTAAGCTCCTAAGCTGAAGCAGCACTTGGAAATACAAAGTAAATAACAAAGTAAATATTCCTTTGCTGATGCGAGGCTCCACTAGACCTTTAGTCGAACCCACTTACATCCCTTAAATGGAATTCAAAAATTCTGCTGGATGGAAAATGCTGCTGGATTGCAATCCCTATATATTGATCAATAAACTAGCGATCTGCCCCGGCTTCGCGCAGGTGCAGTGCTGATATTATTTATAAACTTTCCTCTTGAATCACAATATCTATTTAAAAAACACATTAAAATCCGTTGCGTAGGTTGAAAGATCTAAGCATACATAGGGACAGATTTATAAGGATTTATAAGCGTCAGAGCTTTGTCCATTAAATATGTTTAGGGAAGGGGCTGGGCCAAGAAAATTAAATGTTTAGGGATTTAGGGGGTCGCGTCGCGTCAAAGTGAAAATAGAAGTAATGTCAAATCTGGCTGTTTTCTCTTCTTTCTTCTTCCGCGCGGAATCTCTCGTAGGGTTCTAGGGTTTTTCACTTCACTATAGTCCACTTTTAGGTTTAGGGGCACTCCTTTTGTGTAGGGTCAGTCAGTCACACACGAAAATTCACTTGCCGAGCGACAGGTCGGCGACGCGCAGGTTTGGCAAATGTCAGATAAAAAAACTCAGCGCCGACGGCGCTCCGCGGCGAGGCAAGAGATAGGACGATTAAAAGAGGGAGGAACAATTATAGTTTTAACTAAATAGCAGGGTGCACCGTGGACCCTAAGGTTTAAATCGAACTGACTTACACTCTTTGAATGGATTTGCGTCTGCCGCTGCTGGATTGAAATCCCAATGTATTGTACACTAGTGGACGCCCGCGACTCCGTCCGCGTGGACTGCAGAAAAAACAAAATGTCGAAGTTATCCGGGATAAAAATATTTTCCTAGGATAAAAAGTAGCCTATGTGTTATTCTGATATGTAAGCTATATTATTGTGAAGTTTCATCAATATCCATTCAGTACTTTTTGCGTGAAGAAGTATCACAAATATTGGTAGGATTAAAATATATGTATTTTGGCCCCCCAGCTAGCAGATTTCGGCTTCAGTAACGAATACACAGCAGGATCACCGTTAGCCACGTGGTGTGGCAGCCCGCCATACGCCGCGCCCGAGTTGTTTGAGGGCAGGGAGTATGACGGTCCGAAGACTGACGTGTGGGTTAGTATACTTCCTCGCCCACCACCGGGCCCTACACCCTCCGCTGACCCTCGGATCTGCCGAGTCATGGTCACGAACACAAGACACTACTGTCGCAACGAGAAGTCAGATCCAAGCACCTAGCATGCAAACATAAATACCCCCCTCAATACCCTCAATGGAAATTTTAACTTCCGAATAGTGACGCCTGATACAATTAAAAAATGGTTAGTATAGGTATATTAACTATTTATAAGCGATGATAGCCCAGTGGTTAAGACGTGCACCTACCAAGCGGGAGGCGTAAGTTCGATCCCAGTCACGGGCCTGTACCAATGAATTTATTTCATGTACAGAATTTAATGTTGCAAAATTGTCACTTAGCTCGTGCCTCGGAAAGCACGTAAAACCGTTGGTCATGCGCCTGATCTCTCCGATCGTGTGTAGGATTTACTAACCTTGAGGACCTTATAGAAGCCCTAGGAGCTCAATCCGAGGAGTTTAAGGGACTTTTTAGTTTATCACAACATATTTCATTTTCACTTTATCTCATCACCTGATCATTCCTCGAGGATGCGCTTTTCAGATACATAATATTATACAGTTTCCCTTTTGATTTTATATTAAAATCACAAATTATCCAACAAATTCAAGCCAAAACACAGAAATTGGTTTATTTTGAAACGAAAAGTCATCCTTTTGGCAAGCTCTTGTCATGTCACTTTTTCATTATATTACTCTTTTCGTACACTCAAATCTTTACAAAACTTCATGAAGAAAAAGAATTTCATTTCGAATTCAAGAATTTGAAAATGGAGACAAAAATTCGTATATAAGCCATACAAACGGGAAAAAGTCAAGCATTCCGTCGGCTACTCAGCCAGAGTGAAGAACGGAATTATAAGGCCTTGTCCCGGGGCCGCCTGCCCCGGGACCCTTGCTGCACTTCGCCGGACTTCTACAGCGCGAACAAACCGCGCCCGCGTCGCGTTCAGTAACTGCGCTCTGTGACCACGGACTTCTACAGCGCGAACAATCCGCGACCGCGTCGCGTTCAGTAATCCGCGACCGAGAAGATTCTTCTGTCCGATCCAGTACCTACAACGTCTGCACCTGCATCTACAGCTGTGACCTGGCTATCTGGTCCGGTACCTGCAACTTCTGCACCTGCATCTACAACTGACCCGTCCGTCGGATCCAGTACCTTCAACTCCTGGCCGCAACTACTACACCCGGGGGCGTGACTCCTGGAACGCCGTCGACCCAGGACCCTCAAGAGGACTCTGCTCACCGACTTCCTACACTTTTACACTCCACATTCCTTCATCCACGCTCTACTCACCCTCACTCACCTTCACGCATTATTCATAGTGATCTCTCTTATATATTGTGTTATTTTGTGTTGTAAATAAATTCGTGTAACTCATATTTTCTTTTTATTTCGTTAGGTAGGTATTATATATATTTATTAGGTAGGCTACAACTTCTTCATAACTGTGTTACACGACAGTTTGGCGCCCGACTCTATCTTCTAAACTATCTCAACGTTACTTCTCTAAATTCTAAAATAACACTTTTTCTAGTGTCTAGGTCTTTTTGGTTAACTCTTTAGGTATAGGTTTTCTGGACTTCTTTAAGTATAGGTTTTCTGGAATTTAAGTATAGGTTTTCTGGACTTAGGTTTGCTGGACTTCTTTAGGTATTGGTTTTCTAGACTTCTTTAGGCTACTTCTCGGCAGCTTGAACGGAATAAATCTTTTGCTACTATACCTTTACTACAATACCCTCTACTACTAATTTTACTTGAGTTTTTGCTACCTTTACCTTTTCAAACTTTATTTTTATAGCTAGATTTTGTGCAACTTTTAGATTCTGAAATTTTACCTATTCAACTCTATAACTACAAAGAAAGAAAATTTTTGGATTTCAATCTTTACTTTTACAATTTCTCGTCTTATCATCTACTCGTATAAGCTACATTTATCTTCTTCAACTTCATGTCGGTGACACAGTTTGGCACAGAGCTACCTATATCTTCTAAACTTTGCTTGACTGAATCTTATTTTTTTGTCTTGACTAAATAATCATCTTCGTCTCTCGTCTCTTCATCACCATTCTTTATTCTGTCACATCTAGGTAACCCGAATGCTAAAGCTCACTCTAGAATATCCTACAGAGAAGCTCAAGATTTCCCTCTACATAATACTCTAGGAGCTTGATGCTCTCTTTTTTATCTCAAAATTATTTTGATGCTGAATTTTTTGGTCATATCTTCACTATTACTAGGTCTTTAGTGGTCGCTATGCTGCTATGCTATGCGGTCGGCTCGTCTTGCTGGGCTCGTTCAAAGATGGTTAGCAACCATTACCACCAGGGTACCTACTAATTGTTCTATCTTGACTTATTTATCTTCACTTAGGGACTCTAAACCCCTACTACTAGACTAAACCTTTGGATACTTCGGCGGTCGCTTATGCGATCGACCTGTCTTGCTTGGTCGATTCAAATATGGCTAGCAACCATTACCACGGGAGTACCCATTGCGTTATCGAGCGGTAGACTACTCGTTAAATAAGCCTTAGGTCAAATTCTTCTTCTTCTTTAACTTCAGAGCGGCTGACTACTCTTTAAATAAGCCTTAGGTCGAATTCTTTTTCCATCATGGAGCGGTCGACTACTCCTTAAACAAGCCTCAGGTCATGTTGGAGCATACCTTTAGAGTGGTAGTCATTGACCGTGAACTCCACCCTTACCTGAATGAAGATGATTGAATATTAGACGAATGATTGCCGATTATTTGATGATGAATGTTTTTGCAAGGTAATGTTCCCTAGACTCTCTCGAACCTTCTACAAAATTTTCTCTGAGTCGAAAATTTTCCGGGGTTGTGGGGGAAATGTAGGATTTACTAACCTTGAGGACCTTATAGAAGCCCTAGGAGCTCAATCCGAGGAGTTTAAGGGACTTTTTAGTTTATCACAACATATTTCATTTTCACTTTATCTCATCACCTGATCATTCCTCGAGGATGCGCTTTTCAGATACATAATATTATACAGTTTCCCTTTTGATTTTATATTAAAATCACAAATTATCCAACAAATTCAAGCCAAAACACAGAAATTGGTTTATTTTGAAACGAAAAGTCATCCTTTTGGCAAGCTCTTGTCATGTCACTTTTTCATTATATTACTCTTTTCGTACACTCAAATCTTTACAAAACTTCATGAAGAAAAAGAATTTCATTTCGAATTCAAGAATTTGAAAATGGAGACAAAAATTCGTATATAAGCCATACAAACGGGAAAAAGTCAAGCATTCCGTCGGCTACTCAGCCAGAGTGAAGAACGGAATTATAAGGCCTTGTCCCGGGGCCGCCTGCCCCGGGACCCTTGCTGCACTTCGCCGGACTTCTACAGCGCGAACAAACCGCGCCCGCGTCGCGTTCAGTAACTGCGCTCTGTGACCACGGACTTCTACAGCGCGAACAATCCGCGACCGCGTCGCGTTCAGTAATCCGCGACCGAGAAGATTCTTCTGTCCGATCCAGTACCTACAACGTCTGCACCTGCATCTACAGCTGTGACCTGGCTATCTGGTCCGGTACCTGCAACTTCTGCACCTGCATCTACAACTGACCCGTCCGTCGGATCCAGTACCTTCAACTCCTGGCCGCAACTACTACACCCGGGGGCGTGACTCCTGGAACGCCGTCGACCCAGGACCCTCAAGAGGACTCTGCTCACCGACTTCCTACACTTTTACACTCCACATTCCTTCATCCACGCTCTACTCACCCTCACTCACCTTCACGCATTATTCATAGTGATCTCTCTTATATATTGTGTTATTTTGTGTTGTAAATAAATTCGTGTAACTCATATTTTCTTTTTATTTCGTTAGGTAGGTATTATATATATTTATTAGGTAGGCTACAACTTCTTCATAACTGTGTTACACGACACGTGTCGGCTTTCCGTCCCATCGGACTATGAGAGTAACGGAATAGAGAGTGCATCTGTGTTTGTGCACACACTTGTGCACTATAATATCTCCTACGTACCTGGCCAATCTCAGTAGATTGATCGCCTTGACCGAAATACGGTCGGAAATCATCATTTATACTGATTTTATCTGACGGCCGATTGGTCTATACCTCGTTTTTTTTTTCAAGATAGAAATTGAAATTGTTTAAAAGCAGTGGTGATAAACATTTTTCATTTCGTCAATAGACATTAAATTGCTTGAAAAAATTTAACAATATTGAAATATATACAGGATGATTTTTGGTCGTCAACGTTCCCGAAAACTACGGAATATCCTCATCATCATGATCATTTTTCTCCATGGAAGCATACCTGGGAAGTGTCTGGTTTTCAAAATATTAGGGTCCAAAGTTGAGTAAATAGACTGCGTTTTTCTGCATAAATGCACATAAACGCGCGTAGCAACATTTTTTCACGAGAAATTATTAATATCTGTCTATAAAAAACTAACATAAACACTAGACACTATAAATTTCGCCCGATCAAGTAACTAAAAAAAAAAAAAAAATTACATTGTTTCCCAGCATTTTTTTTGCATAAACTTACTTTATTTGATGCATAGAGTACGTACCCTTCGTTAAGGGTGGCAACGAAAAAACGCCCTGTATATCCTAACTATATTTTAATCTATGTACTAAACCAATGTTTTTCAATTTCAGTCTCTCGGCGTAGTGTTGTACGTGCTAGTTTGCGGTGCATTACCTTTCGACGGCGGGACATTACATGAATTACGAAATGTAGTGCTCAGTGGGAAGTTTAGAATACCCTATTTTATGTCACAAGGTTAGCGTTTTTTATTATTTACTAGCCCTAATACAATAGATGAACGTTCCTCTTGAATTACTATATCTATTTAAAAAAACCGCATCAAAATCCGTTGCGTAGTTTTAAAGATCTAAGCATACATACATACAGACAGCAGTAAGTGACTACTTTATTTTATAATATCCTACTAATTTTATAAACGCGAAAGTTTGTTGCTCTTTCATGCAAAAACTACTGAATGGATTTTGATGAAACTTCACAATAATAATAGTTTGCATATCAAAATAACATATAGTCCTCGCTTACCTCTTTTACTGTCCTCGCTCAACTCTTTTACTGTCCTCGCTCAACTCTTTTACTGTCCTCGCTCACCTCTTTTACTGTCCTCGCTCACCTCTTTTACTGTCCTCACTCACCTCTTTTATTTTCCTCGCTCACCTCTTTCTGTCCTCGCTCACATCTTACTGTCCTCGCTTACCACTTTTACTGTCCTCGCTCACCTCTTTTACTGTCCTCGCTCACCTCTTTTACTGTCCTCGCTCACCTCTTTTACTGTCCTCGCTCACCTCTTTCACTGTCCTCGCTCACATCTTACTGTCCTCGCTCACCTCTTTCTGTCCTCGCTCACATCTTACTGTACTCGCTTACCACTTTTACTGTCCTCGCTCACCTCTTTTACTGTCCTCGCTCACCTCTTTTACTGTCCTCGCTCACCTCTTTTATTGTCCTCGCTCACCTCTTTCTGTCCTCGCTCACATCTTACTGTTCTCGCTTACCACTTTTACTGTCCTCGCTCACCTCTTTTACTGTCCTCGCTCACCTCTTTTACTGTCTTCGCTCACCTCTTTTACTGTCTTCGCTCACCTCTTTTACTATCCTCTCTCACGCAGGTCAATTTTTAAATGTTTTATATGGGATTGAGAACTCGAGAGTGTAGGCATGTATATTTGTTCACAGACTGCGAGCACCTCATCCGTCACATGCTAGTGGTGGAGCCAGAGAAACGTATGACGTTACGAGCGGTCGCCAGACACAGGTGGCTGGCGGGACCTGAGCCTAGACCTGACTGTGGTTAGTATGACGTTAAGACATAGAGGAATAAGATGTAGACATAGAGTGCTAATGTCATACTAACAGTTTCGATGCACCATTAGACTTTTCGGTGCCTCACAATTCCAGTCCTTGACACTTAGATTGCATTTCTATACGTTACAATACATTAGTAATATAGTCCATTACTATATATTACACTAATAGAATCTAAGTGTCAATGACTGGAATTGTGAGGCACCGAAAAGTCTAATGGTGCATCGAAACTGTTAGTATGACATTAGCACTCTATGTCTACATCTTATTTCTCTATGGTTAAGATGACGTAAATGACGTTAAACGGACGACGAGATTCACGTAAAACCCTAAAACGGATTACGTAAGTGACGTGACACGTATGACGTTACGACAGCTCGCCAGTCCCTAGAAGGCCTGAACCAAGATTCTGTGATCCAATACTTTTTTTTATGTTAGCCATCACATCAAATTAAATGGGTTTATATTACTTACAACTTTATGGTTGAAAATGGATAATACAATAGAAAGGCGCAATGCAAGGTGGTGAGGTAATACATAGGTACATACTTTTCTAGCAGCATCTCACAATCAGCGCCATCTATCCAACCTACGTTGTACTACGATCACACAACTCTTCCAGATTTCTCGATAGGCGAGTGCCTCTGCCACCCGTGTCCCAGTCCGAGCACAGACACGCATTCCCACGACACCGTGTTGGCTCACATGCTGACGTTACCGTCGCTTACTGGGGATCTTGTGATGCAGGTCAGTGTCGGCCATCCGGTTCTAGATAGCAGATTGGGTTGTTTAACTTTTTCTGTTATACAGGGCGTAACAATAGGGGTATGTTAAGCGAAAAGCTATGTGAACAGCCCACTGAAAGGTACCTATCCACGAAATTTCATACTCGAAATCACATGTTTATTTTTCCAGATAGTATGGAGAATTCCTAATCAACTCAGGAATGTTCATACAATCTTGAAAAATAAACATATGATTTCGAGTCTAAAATTTTGGAAATAGGTTCTCTATAGTGAACTATTTATATAGCTTTTCGTTTAACGTACCCTTTCTGTTACACTCTGTATACGTCACCACTCTGGTGCAGAGAGTGATCACGGAAACGTATCGTGTTATACTGGGATAGCTTTCAGTACAACTACAAGATATATAACCTACTCGTAATACCTTAAATACTAACATATACTGGTCGTGGGTTCGATCCCACCCACGAAGATCCCACCCTTTCAATTCTACTGGGTGAGGAATTTTTTCGAGTGGAGCGTTTCTGAAACGAAATTATTAATAATTTGCGAAAGAGACATATAATATTATCACCTTTTAATTCGTGAATTCAAACGCGATTTGCTTGGTTTTTTTAATTTTTATAAGTGTAATGTTGCCTAAGGGAGTGAACACCCATTCAGAGCAGCCGCCTTTAATTTTCTATTTTAGGAAAGTTATTTTTTTACTTGAAATATATAGGAAAGTTAGAAATATATACTATATTTGGTAATTACTGTGCTGATGATAATTATTGGTATTTTCAGTCAGTACGCGAAGAGCGATTCGATCACATATCAGCGATATACCATCTTTTATTAGACAAATTACAACAAAGGACCAGCGCGAGAAATAGTCTTCAGCATAGAGGTAAATAGATACATACATATAACAATAATCTACACTGATATTCTTCTATGCTGCTCTGGGAGTGAAAAAAAAACGTATAATACTACAGCTGCTTCTCTTCTCGGGCATACTGTACAAATCAGTAGAGGGACAAGAGGGTCTTGGTGTTTTGTAGGCGATGGGCTGACCACCTGTCACTACTAACCGAACTTGTACATCTCAACTATACCCTCAAAATTGGTCAGAAGTGGTACCATGTGGTTCTATCGGCCCTTGGTGCTCTGCCTACCCCGTAAGGGATAAAGGCGTGATTATATGTATTTATGTATGTATACTAATATTGTAAAGCTGAAGAGTTTGTTTCGCGTTAATCTCAGAAACTATTAAGTCCTATTATTTTATTATGTTTTCCAGAATTTGTTATCAAAATCATACCTACGTAGTATTATATTATTTATTACATAGTTTTCTAAGTCGTATGAAGAGCTAAAAGTTTTTTTTTTTCAGATTCATTAGATTCAACGACAGGGCAACCCATAGATCTCACTAGTTGTAAGGTAAGTAGAATTTATACAAATACAGTTACAGAAATATTCAATTCAATTTATTTATTTCGCATAAAATAAGGGGTCATCCATAAAGGCAGCAGCGCCTTCCGTGTTGACAACTTTTTTGCATATATATTTACAGTCCAAAATACAAACTGCGACCCCCTCCCTCCCCCTTAACGTCAATATATGGATGGCCAACCATTTACGCCTGCGATAACAATTAAATATCAGCAAGAAATCCTATGGTTTGTACAGTCCCGTGGGTATGTGGCGTGGGTTTCCGGGAGGTGGGCAGCAGCGCCTGGTGGAAATACAAACTGGCCTCCGCCTGCCCACCCTATGTCCAGCAGTGGACTGCAATAGGCTGATGATGATGATGATGATGATGACTATATAACACACTATCAATTGTAGTTATATTTAAAGGAACTTAAACAGGGTAACAAAAAGGAAATGTTGAGCGAAAAGCTGTGACTACATTTGCCTCGAAATTACATATTAATTTTCCCAGATAGTATAGCATACCTATGTATAGCAAATGTTTGATATTGAATAAAATTTTATTTATTATTATTTATTTATTATTATTATAATAGTCAATTAAATGCACAATCTAGCAGCGTCCTTTCTAGCTAGTTAAAGTGAATTAGCAAACAGCGCCATCTATCCACCGCCCCTATGAACTGAAATGTGAACTTGCAGAGCGCCGAGGACGAGCAGATGGACTCTGATGACGTCACGCCGGAAAGCCTCGTGTCCATCCCGCAAGCGACGGACTATCTCACAGATAAGGATAGGGTTGATTCATTAGAAAAGGTAAGCTGTATTGTATTATCGCGTCTTACTCTCTCATTTTTTAGAAGGGAAAATATTCATTTATTTTTTGTGGGGTTTACTAGTTATTGTTTGGCCCATATACATAAGTGACAAGTTGCTAGTTCATCGCCCGAGTTCCTTAGTCGACTCTTACGACATGCACGGAAGGAGATACAGCTGATGTATTCTAGTGAAGCCCCGCATCGGTACATGACTAAATTTTAAATATTTCTAAAACAATTATTATCTTTATGTAGTTTTAGTAAGATCATTAAAACATCTTTTTAATTTTACACACATACATACAGGGTGTAAAATGACAACTTTGTTCTTTTAATACCTTTTCTTTATAACATCACGATAATTGTCATTTCCCAGGGTTGGTTCATAGGAAAAAAAGGTCGTATCGTAACCTTAATTTTTTTTTTTCATTTTTTTTTTGTCATTTCCCAGGGTTGGTTCATAGGAAAAAAAGGTCATCGTAGGGAATAAAAAAAACAACGTTGTCTTTTTACACCCTGTACAGTCCCATCATCGCTCAAAGATTTAAAATCTCAGAAGTTTGTTTCCTTTTTTTGCAGTTCGGTTCAGTAACTCTAAGCAGTCCGCGTACTACAACCGTGCATGAGCCTACTGCCGCTCGGAGACACACGGTCGGCCCGCCCGACTGCCGACACGCGCCTGTAAGTAATACTCGTACATACATATACAGGGTGTAACAAAAAGGGTATGTTAAGCGAAAAGCTATGTAAATAGCCCACTGTAGAGAACCTATAAATAAAATATGAGACTCGAAATCACATGTTTATTTTTCCCGATAGTATGGAGAATTTTTTAATATCTCAGGAATTTTCATACAATCTTGAAAAATAAACATGTGATTTCGAGTCTCAAATTTTGTGGATAGGTTCTCTACAGTGGGCTATTTACATAGCTTTTCGCTTAATATACCCTTTTTGTTACACCCTGTATAAACATGGCTGTGTTAATAGAATGGGATATATCACACTCGAAATAAAAACTTAGGGTAAGGACCTAGTTATCTTCTTCTATTATCTATTACATATAATAAAATTGTAACGGATCGATGTTTGTGCACGCTAGTCTCAGAAATGGCTGAACCGATTTCGATACAGTTTTCAGGAATATATTGTGTCAGGTCCCACTTAATATACAGGCTGTAACAGAAAGGGTATGTTAAGCGAAAAGCTATGTAAATAGACCACTATAGAGATCCTATTTTCAAAATTTGAGACTCGAAATCACATTTTAATTTTTCAAGATTGTATGGACATTCCTGAGTTGTTTCGTAATTCTTCATACTATCTGGAAAAATAAAAATGTGAATTTGAGTCTGAAATTTTGGAATTAGGCTCTCTATAGTGGGCTATTTACATAGCTTTTCGCTTAACATACCCTTTTTGTTACACCCTGTATAGGCAGTAGCCCGGGCAAATGTTTTTATCCCGGAAAATTTGGCATTTTGTTTTTTCTGTAGTCCACGCGGACGCAGTCGCGGGCGTCCATTAGTAAGATATAATAATTTAATGTATCAGTAATGTTGCCTGTTGTGCTTGTCAATAAAATAAAATATAAATAAAATAAGTTTCAATATGGTCTATTTAAAATCAGTGATTATCTTTTGACACGAAACTAGGTAGGTAAAAAGAAACAACTTTCACTATGGGACCAACTCCGAAATATTGAAAAAAATCTGCTGTTCCATACATTTCAGTGCAGTAATTATTCGAGATTGTATGGAACAGCAGATTTTTTTTTCAATATTTCAGAGAGAAAAAAAAAAGCCGAAAGTAACCGAAAGCCACCCTATGGCAGTAGACTGTAATAGACATGGAGAAGGTATAAAAGGGGAGGTGGGACTATGAAGGGAGTCGTGTGGCAATCGTGAGGCCATGACGTCATGATAGGGGCGGAGCTTCAGCGTCAGTGTAACGCAGTAGCTGTAACCACACGCTTGTGCTCCGAAATGTAACAGTATTAAAATTACAAAGACACTAGCGCTTTTATCAGGGTACTTTTTTACTAAAACGTTGTATAATATTGCCATCTAGTGATGAGTAATTGCACTAGTAAAACAATCTTGATCCATATTGATAATGAGCAAGTAGTTTGACTAGTCACTACAAGGTGGTTTCTATGTAAATGGGCAGGGCTACAGTGTTAGGGTGCCCCCCTCGTCCCATACTTCACCCCCGCTCAGCGGCACACTATTTTTGTATGAAAGTATACTTAGCCGCTGCTCCTCTTTTATTTCTTTTCCACGGTAATAGACTAATGTATGTTATCTACCTACCACATGCTATCTAGTAGATAGTATCTACCTACGTACTTTAGATACCTTTTGTATTACACTATCGACTCACACGATCACTCACACATGTCACTGACACCCTCGAAATTATAATCCCTTAGGACCACCGCCAGTTTCCATAGCACAGGAATCTCCTAGTTTGGAAACTGTCTGTTGGACCAATTTCCACTTGTTTGGTGTAAATTGATGTCCATAGCAACAAATTCTTATGTTTTCGTTTTTATATGGATTTGGTTGGAAAATAAATTTATTATTATTATTCCCTTTATTTATTATTATTTTTCTTATTTTTTTACATTTTTAAATATGAATATATGACATAAAAAAGTATAAAATAAACATTTAAAAAATATAAAAAAAACAGCGCTACGCCTGCAGCAGGAGTAAGTTTAATGCCACCGGCGGTCAGAGTCCCAGAGAGAGGAACCTCCTCACGATGTGTGCCGTGTCGAGGAGTACCGCCTTCTGTATCTGACTGACGATCTTGCTGCCTAGCAAGTCTCTTGAGGTGTTGGTTATTATTATTCATCATTTACAGCCTTGAGAAGTCCACTGTTGGACATAGGCCTCCTCCAACAACCTCCACTCCGACCGGTCGGAAGCAGCCTGCATCCAACCGGTTATTATTATTATTATTATTATTACTGTATATAATTGTGGTTTTTCGTGACACAGGGAAGCGAATTGGGAGTGTGTGCCGCGTCGGCAGATCTTAGAGCTACTCCATTGTATGTTTCTGCACATTTCAATGTAAGTAATATAATACATATAGTACCTAAGTATATTAGACTTTTGAAAACTATCGCCAAAATGTCTGATTCAGTGTTTGGTAGGTGTATGGCTCTATCAGAATGGTCCTAGCCTGACCGCATGCGGTCCACCAGGTGACTTGATATCGCCGCGCAAAGACGGGTTTTAGTTTCGACGAGTATATGTGTGATATATAAAAAGTATATCCTATATATTTTTAATGTAAAAAGGGGGGAGGTGTAGTGTGGTGACACTCTCCCACTCTACATACATATAATCACGCCTTTATCCCTTACGGGGTAGGCAGAGCACTAATGGCCGATAGAACCACATGGTGCCACTTCTGATCAATTTTGAGGGTATAGTTGAGATGTACAAGTTCAGTTAGTAGTGACAGGTGGTCAGCCCATCGCCTACAAAACACCAAGACCCTCTTGTCCCTCTACTGACTTGTACAGTATGCCCGGGAAGAGAAGCAGCTGTAGTATTACACGTTATTTTTTCACTCCCAGAGCAGCATAGAAGACTATATATATACATTCTGCCTCCGAACGCATAAGACCATTTTATTCCTCCTTTACAATGCTAGTTTTTTTTATAGACAGATATTAATTTTTTCTCGTTTTTGCTACGCGCGTCAATGTGCATTCATGCTAATATCTTGGGAACCAGACAGTTCCCAGGAATGCTTTTTCGGGAACGTTGACGACCAAAAAAACATCCTGTATAATTATCTATTAAACTATATTTATAATATCCCCAGCGAGATTCCCCAGTCTCTCTCCTGCCCAACACCAATCTGGCAGCCAAGTTACCAGCGGTGCAACACCAACCTCCGCGCTACTTCAGCGTTAAAGATCAGCATCTGTTGAAACCGCCTGTTGCTATGCAGAATCAGAGTGAGTATTGTTGTATACTTAATGGGGTGAATACTTTATGGGATGAATACTTAGTGGTATAGTTACGATGTAATTGATAAGCAGAAGCCGCCCGTCGCTGAGCAGAATCAGAGTGAGTGTTGTTGAATACTTAATGGGGTGAATACTTAATGGGGAGAATACTTCGTGATATAGTTATGATGTAATTGATAAGCAGAACCTCGCTAAGCAGCCACAGCCAGTTACCAGCGGTGCAACATCGACCTCCACGATACTTCATCGTTAAAGATCAGCATCTGTTGAAACCGCCCGTCGCTATGCAGAATCAGAGTGAGTGTTGTTGAATACTTAATGGGGAAGGTTTTGACAGCATCGAAAAAACATGTTTATTATTCGACATTGTCTAATGTAATAAAGTATGTTTATATGCGAGTAAACCCGAAAAGAGCAACCCTAGTGCAGCCCCACATCAACACCCTTTCGGTGCGTTAGGTCCTATTAACCGAATGTCTACTCTGTTCATTAGGTCTATTTCCCTGAACGTCCATTTGCCGAATGTCTACTTAGCTGATTGTCCACTTACCCTAATGTCCACTTACCCGAATGTCCACTTACCGTAATGTCTTTTTTCTTTTAGTGCGATTAGGACGATTTAGGCGCTTTTGCTTAACTTCTAGATCCTTATTATATAATATATATTTTAAGTACATATACGTAGCGTAGCATTGTGCGCCCTCCGGCCAGATGGACCGATGATTTAAAGAGGGCGGCTGGTAGTGACTGGATGGTGAAAACGGGATTTCGAGACATGTGGTGTACACTGGGGGAGGCCTACGTCCAGCAGTGGACTGCAATAGGCTGACGACGACGATATTATTTGTGAAAACTTTACTGTGTACAATAAAGCATTAGAAAATTAGAAAATATTATACGTAATGTTTGTTTCAGCATCGACGTTCGGACGTCGCGCGTCGGACGGCGGCGCACACGTCCCCAGAGACAGGGAGCGAGCGTGCTGTCTGCATCATTATAAACATCATGTGAGTCGATTTACCCTTTTATTTATTTAGCACTGACTGCTGCTCCATCCGATACGCGGTGTCCCCGCACTGGCGCTCTCGGATAGTCTGTGGTCCCGTTTCCCGCGCGATGAAAGTTCTCTCTTGTACTTTTGATTGTAGTTTCAATGCGACGCCATTAGTATTAAATAGTTTATACAGGGTGTAACAAAAAGGGTATGTTAAGCGAAAAGCAATGTAAATAGCCCACTATAAAGAACCTATCCACAAAATTAGAGATCCGAAATCACATGTTTATTTTTCCCGATAGTATGGAGAATTTTTAAATATCTCAGGAATTTTCATACAATCTTGAAATATAAAAATGTGATTTCGTGTTTCAAATTTTGGAAATAGGTTCTCTATAGTGGGCTATTTATACAGCAAATAAACTAGGTGTTTTTCAGTCTAACAATACATACATATAAACACGCCTTTATCCCTAACGGGGTAGGCAGAGCACCAAGGGCCGATTTTATTTGTTTATTTATTGTGTTTACAGAAATCCACAGCACTTAGAAATGTACAAAGTTTAGCATTATATCGCCATGACATACTGCCATTTATGGATTTTAATTTTATATAATACTATAAGGAGAGAGCATAAATATAATAAAATTATTAATAAAGAAATGGAAAAAATTCCTCACCCGGGTGGGAACTGAACCCGTTAGTAAATTGTTGTGTCGCGCGCGCGCGTGTGTGTGTGTGTGTGTGTCTGTGTGTAATATTCTGGGTGTAAAAAGACAACTTTGTTCTTTTAATACCTCGTATTCTTTGTAACATCACGATAATTTTTTTCTATAGAAGCACCCCTGGGAATCCACGACTTTCCATGAATTTTTTTTACATAACTCCATCTGAAATCGGTTAACAAACATTTTTTTCGAAGATACCATGTCAAAATGTTATAATGTTAGTTTTATAGGTACATTTGTACTTTTAGCATCAAACGAATACATTGCTTGCAATAAAATGACAGTATTTTTTTCATAATTTTTTTGTCGTTTCCCAGGGTTGGTTCCATAGAAGAAAATGATCGTAACTATACAAAGAATACGAGGTATTAAAAAAACATCGGTTGTCTTTTTTCACCCTGTATGTATAAAATAAAAGTATGTAATCAATTTTAACATTGATCATTATTAATGATTTTGATCAATTATGAGATTTACCCTTTTGTGAGTAGATTTACTCTATAGTCAGTAGCTTTATCCTGTTTCGTAGCTTTACATACTCGTGTCGTGAGTAGCTTTACCCTGTTATGAGTAGATGTACCCTTATAATGAATGTGTGAATAGGTTGGCCTTTGCGTTGTGAGTAGGTTTATATACTTTTTTAAGTAGGCTTTACCCTTTTGTGAGCAGATGTACCCTTTTGTGAGTAAATTTACCCTGTTTTGAGTTGATTTACCCTTTTGTGAGTAATTTACCCTCCAGTGAGTAACTTTAGCCTCTAGTTGTGAGTAGATTTACCCTTTTGTAAGTACCTTTACCCTGTTTCAAATAGCTTTATCCTTTCGGGAGTAGATTTCCTCTGTAGGTTGTGAGTAGCTTTGCCATCAATTCAATTATTTATTTAATAATAATAATATAATAATTTATTTATTTCCAATATTAAAAAATACACATAGCATTAATTTAACTCGTGAGTTAATTTACAATCTCGCTTGTTATTGTTAGCAGCTTATTAACCTATTTTGTAGCTTTACCTTTTGTAATTTTACCCAGTTTTACTCTCTTACCCTCTCCGCTGTGAGTAGATTTACCCTGTCCTAAATAGTTTTATCTTTTTTGAGTGATAGTTTTACCAAAAAGTTGTACCTATACGCTTTCATGTTAAATAAATGAATGAATATTTTGTTATCTATTTGTCAGGCGTCAGACAGCGGCACGCCGCCGCGGACGGAAGAGGAGCATACAGATGAACAAGGCGCTGACTCCGCTTATAATACCAACTTGTGCAGGTCAGTTACATACATACATACATATATAACCGAGATAGGCCCACCCCTCATTCCTGCCACTGTAACTCCTGTAAGCCAGGGTTAACAGAGGCGAAAAAAATGCATAGAAAATCCCGGGGACCTTCATACATTACATACAGGGCGTTTTTCGTTGCCACCCTTAACGAAGGGTACGTAGGCACTCTATACATCAAATGAAGTAAGTTTATGCCAAAAAATGCGGGGAAAAAATTAATTACTTAATTGGGCGCAATTTATAATGTCCAGTGTTTATGCTAGTTTTTTTCGTAGACAGATATTAATTTTTCTCGTGAAAAAATCTTGCTACGCGCGTCAATGTGCATTTATGCAGAAAAGTGCAGTCTATTTACTCAACTTTGGACCCTAATATCTTGGGAAACGGACAATTCCCAGGTATGCTTCCATGGAGAAAAATGATCGTGATGATGAGGAGATTCCGTAGTTTTCGGTAACGTTGACGACCAAAAAATACCCTGTATACCAGTGGTTCCCAATTAGTGGTACACGTACCCCCAGGGGTACGCAAGGTTGCATCAAGGGGTACGCGGCGCGTTCCGGACTAAAACCAAAATTACTAAAATTACCAAAAAATATTTATACAACCAGATTTTTCAGAGTTGTGCAAAGACAAAAACAGGCCCATTTGTCACATTTCTCTGTCATCTTGTATTGTATATTGATAGTAATAAATTCTAAATACCTACTTACATCTGATTTCATCTCTTATTCATTTATCGTTCCTGCAATAAGGGGTACGCGAGTTTGAGGTCTTTCTTAGAGTGGTACTTAGAAAAAACTAATTGGGAACCACTGCTGTCATAGAGGAATAAGATTTCATAGAGTGCTAATGTCATACTAACAGTTGCATCGAAACTGTTAGTATGACATTAGCACTCTATGTCTACATCTTTATTCCTCTATGCTGCTGTACACAAACGGCTGTTTCCTTAATGAGGTACCCAGAACTGCAGGTTTTGTTTGTGGTAAAATGGTTTTAACAAACTTCTTCATTCTGCCCTTATCTCGTTATAAATGGAGTCGGCTTCTTCTAAAAGTTTCTTTTAAAACACATGCTGCCAAAGATTTGGCGTTTGTTTTTTCGGCCGGCCGTCTGTCTGACGCCAACACTTCTCGGGTAATAATAAACATTTTTTAATATTTATTATTACCTTATGATGATCTCCGACCGTATTTCAGCCAAGGCGACCGATCTCTACGGAGATTGGTCAGGTACGCAGGAGATATTATAGTTGCACAAGTGTGTGCGAAAACATAGATGCACTCTCTATTCCGTTACTCTCATAGTCCGATGAGACGGAAAGCCGACACGACCGGAGAGAGATCAGGCGCAGGACCAACGGTTTTACGTGCTTTCCGAGGCACGAGCTAAGTGACAATTTTGCAACATTAAAATCTGTTCATGAAATAAATTCATTGGTACAGGCCCGTGACTGGGATCGAACTTACGCCTCCCGCTTGGAAGGTGCACGTCTTAACCACTGGGCTATCACCGCGACAATTACCTTATAGATACATGATGAACCGCGGCAGCACCAAGCGACACACAATGGCGACCACCGAGGATGTCTCCGTCGCCACCTCCAACGCCTACTGTCAGAATATGGTCAGTATTATACTGTTAATACGGTTTTAATCATTTTCTATACAGGGTGTAACAAAAAGGGGTATGTTAAGCGAAAAGCTACGTAAATAGCCCACTGTAGAGAACCTATCCACAAAATTTGAGACTCGAAATCACATGTTTATTTTTCAAGATTGTATGAAAATTCCTGAGATATTTATAAATTCTCTATACAACGGGAAAAATAAACATGTGATTTCGAGTCTCAAATTTTGTGGATAGGTTCTCTACAATAAGTTATTTACGTAGCTTTTCACTTAACATACCCTTTTGTTAAACCCTGTATAAACTACTTAAAAATTAAGTAAATAAGTAGTTTAAAAAAATGAAAGGAAATTTTTTACTGTGCAGTTTATTTACCAAAATACTTAAAGAAATAGGCGCCCCACTACGCTTGCGCTGATTTGTTTTACGCATAATATATGTCACTTGTAATAAGAGATTGAGATAAATAGACCCGGTAGCTCAGTTGGGAGAGCACTTGCACGGAATGCATAGGTCGTGGGTTCGAGTCCCACTCGGGTGAAGAATTTTTTCCATTTCTCTATTAATAATTTTATTGAGATAAATGTTGCAAGTCCTAAATAGATACACCTTTTTGTTGTTTGTATACGAAAATTCTCGACGTCCAATTAACTAAAATAATTACCCAAATTAGTAAAAAAATCCAAGCGGCGTAGTATTTTATGGTTATCCAGCAAATAAGCACTAAAGCTTCATTCAATTTAGATATACGGTCACAGTGAAGCAATGTTTTCTCTTCCAGCCAACAACATCTCCGTCCTCCACAACGAATATGCGTGTGAGGAGGACGGGGCTACTCACCGTCACCGAACGACCGCCTGGTAAGTAGACACATACATAGATAATACGAGGAGACATAGACAATATACCAATATACATGTACAACATTAACAAATTACATGAAAAACATTGACAATTTACATGTAAAAATCATTGACAGTTTACATGTAAAAACATTGACAATTTACGTGTAAAAATCTTAGTGAATTTACACGTAAAGCATTGAAAATTTAGACGTAAAAGCATTGACAATTTACACGTAAAAGCATTGACAATTTACACGTAAAACAATGACAATTGATATGTAAAAAATATTGACAATTTACATGTAAAACATTGACAATATACACGTAAGACATTGACAACTTACACGAAAAACATTGACAGTATATACGTAGACGTAAACATAAACACGTACAGTAAAGCTATTTAATTGAATTTAGTAGTTGTTTGTGTGTTGCTAGATTTTTTTTTTGTATAATTAGTGTGTTTTTGGAATGTTTTTAAAAAATATTACGTCGATAAACGTACGGCAGGTGAACTATTTTTAACATGGTATTTTTACTTCATTTTATTGTAATTTATACAGGGTGTAACACGCGGATGTGTTATGAAAATAGAGAAATACACACAACAAATAAATAGTTTTTAGTCTGTCTAAGTAGTCGTTGTTCTATCTTTAAACTGAACCTGCCGAACGCATGTTGACATATAATATTCTAGAAGTCTGTCGCTACAATAATGCCCATTTTCACTATATAAATCCCGAATATTGTAATATTCCCGCATAGTACATATTAATTATGCCTATCCTGATGCGAGACTTCACTAGAATACATCAGCTGCATCTCCTTCCGTGCATGTCGTAAGAGTCGACTAAGGAACTCAGCGGCGTTCTCTCAGGCGATGAGCTAGCAACTTGTCACTGATCTATACATATAATAAAAATGTAACGGATCGCTGTCTGTACATGGAAGATATATGAGAAAAAATATTATAGGAGACCTTTATCAACGCAATAGAACCCAAAACGATGATTTTTGGAATTTTTGTCTGTTTGTCGGTTTGTCTGTGCGTTTGTGCACGCTAATCTCAGAAACGGCTGAACCGATTTCGATGCAGTTTTCATGAATATATTGTGACAGGTCCCACTTAACATATAGGCTACTTTTTATCCCGGGAAAATGTTTTTATTCCGGATAATTTCGACATTTTGTATTTTTCTGTAGTCCACGCGGACGGAGTCGCGGGCGTCCACTAGTCTTTAATATTTAGTCTCACTATGCAATGTTTAAATTATTTTTTAATAACACGGTTCAAATGGGATAAGACGAGACGATGTGTGCTATACGGGTATAAAAATAAATCAAGATTTATTTAGTACTAGTGGCTTAAAGTAATTGAATTTTGTTTTCGCAATTTATTTAGTTTGTTTTTTTTTTCGTTGATTTTTATTTTTCATTATTTGAATTTGCTTTTTGGTGGAAACATAAAAAAGTAAATAAGATGTAGATATGTTGATGGAATTTTGTACACAGCAATATTCATTGATTATATTTACAAAGACACCTCCATCTAAATTACAGAGTATTTTATAGATGTCATGGTAAATAATATTAAATTGCAATTGGCAGTGTCCATGACAGTCTTACTTTATAAAAATTACTTTATTTATTTATTTATTAATAATTTTATAAAAATTACTTTATATAAAAAAAAAGAAGTATTTACAATTCTCTTCTTTATATTTCCACAAACATTTGCATGTAGTTGTTGTTTTTGTTTGCTAATCCCCTTTTATTTTACACCTTGTTTTTATAGTAATAAGCCCAGAATTAGTTATGGAGGTCGAAGCCAGGATGAACCGTAACTACCTCCCACCGTCGGTACAAGCCGGGTACCAATACCAGAGCGGGTACCAAAACTCGCAACCCACCCAAAATGTACCACAAAGTACCACTCAACCAAACTATAGTACCCAGCAGAAACAAACCTGTATGATACCGAGTTTAGAAACTATACCGCAAGGCAGTATGATTGGGAATACCAAAGGTTCGATTATGACCGGTACCCCGATTGTTAGTCAAGCTATCAGCCCATTTACGCCGAGTTTGGGACAGTTTTCGCCGAATCATGGTACCGTGGTTTCCCAAAATGTGGTACCAGGGTCGATTACTAGTGGTACCCCAATTAATCAAAGCCAAGGCTCGATAGTATCGGGCACGCCGATACAGAATTTCGATACCAATACCAGTTTTGGTACCAGTTTCAATTTTGGTACCGGTTTTGGTATCAATTTCGGGTCGATCACTAGTGGTACGCCGGTAAATTATCAGAACCAGAACGGTGTGGTACAGGGCGGGTCTATTACGGCTGGTACCCCGGTTCAGATACCAGATTATGGGTCTGGTATTTCGTACCAGAACCAGTTTCAAAATACCAGACAGAGGAAGTTTTCTGGTCCGCAAAGAGGAAAGATCCAGATATTAGCCACCGTACAAGAATTGGGTAATTTTTTTCTTTTTTTCTTTCGGGTATCGGTTTTGGTATAAATTTACGGTGGCAGTGAGTTCTGTTTGTTTCAAATTGGGTACCATTTATATGTGATTAAATAATTAATATTCATGTAAGTAATAGTCATTTTGTTAATAAAAAACCTTAATTGGGTATTTGTTATAATTTTTTACATTAAACTTGATATTTGTTTATTTTTACGCATAACTAATGGGTTTTAGTAAAGCTATTGTTATTGGTTGCGGTATAAAACATAAGTTATTAATTTTTTTTTTTTACATAATTTTTTATTTTACTTTAAACAGGGTAAACAGGTAATTTTTAATATTATGTTATTAGAATGCATTTTATTGGTGTGTAGTGTGTTTGTCTGTGCTTGTAGTTTTTGGTATTTTTGGGCTTATAATTTGGTATTTTTTTGCAATTTGGTTTTATTTTATAAATTAAGCATCACTAGATTAAATTTAATGTTTATAGACCCGGTAGCTCAGTGGCTAGAGCACTAGCACGGTATGCAGAGGTCGTGGGTTCGATTCCCACTCGGGTGAAGATTTTTTTCCATTTCTTTATTAATAATTTTATAGTTTATAGCATTGTTTAAAATAATTAATAGATACAATCAACGGTGACTAAAGTCTGATTAATGTGGTATGGGTGCCCAGTTTCTGGAAAACTAATCAACGATAGATAATCCAAGGTTATTATGTGTCAAACTCTCTACAAACTGCTTAACGGCTAATTGAAATATTGCGAGATCAGTTTCACAGATAAATAAATAAATATTCACACACATCACAACACATTAACCTAGTCCCACACTAAGATCCCTAAGGTCTTGTGTCGTGGGTACTAAGCAACGGTATGTAAATACATAGATAAGTATATAAACATCCATGACTCGGAAACATCTGTTTCTGTTTATTACATTTAGATTCGTACATCAAATTCAGTGCAACGCTACCAAAAATGTAATGCTATCAAGCAAAAGAAAGACTTAGAGAATGCAGCCTTATGGCGTGTCCTGGAGGAGGCCTACGTCCAGCAGTGGACTGCAATAGGCTGATGTGTATGCGATAAAACCCACTGTAACACGAGCATTCGTTCGCTACAGCTCGCGAACATGCCGAGCGCTATTCGCCGGTTCGCCGAGCGGAATGCTCGCCGCCGAGAGTGACGCATGACCTCGCGTCTGCCAGACTGGAGTATCAGCAGTTACAAGTATGTATATACGCCCCCTGATTACGTAAAAGCAATAGCAAAGCCGAAACCGCGCGATCGCGATAATTGAGAGTGTGTGCGTGCGCGCAACGAGCGCTCGGCGTCCTCCCGCGCCCCGCACCTCGCGCGCACACACACTCAATCATCGCGATCGCGCGGCTTCGGCCTTGCTATTGCTTTTACGTAATCAGGGCGAGCGACGGTCTAATCAGGCCCTTACGTAATTTGCAGTAGCAGAGTCTAAGCAATGCGATAGCAATACCAATATGTTCATCTCATAATCATTCTTGCCTACACTTATTTATTATTTTGTCCATTGGCTTTACTTTATAATTTTTTAAATATTTTACAACGTTTGCAGCTAATTGGCCTTTGTGTGTTCTGATGTATTGATGTACTCGTATACCTCGGAATTTTAATCGAAATCCGTGCAGTAGTTTTTGCTGAAAAGAGTAACAAACATACACACCTACACTAAATATTGCCCAAATTTGGCATTATTGATATTTTATACGATGTCTAACATTACACGCGGTTTTGTTAAAACATCTTAGTGTGGGACTAGGTTAATGTGTGTGATTATTTATTCATGTATTTGCTACCAGCGCGGTTTGGAGCGGAGGGAGCGTAGCGGGGCGGGGTCATCCCCACCACATGCGACGCACGCGCCACACTCTATGCCGGGTAAGTTGTATTGTAAATAATAATCGTTGTATTGTATATAATGTACAATGTCTCCGACCGTATTTCGGTCAAGGCGGCCAATCTCTACGGAGAATATAGTGAACAAGTGTGTGCGCGAACTCAGATGCCCTCTCTATTCGTTCACTCTTATAATCTGGAAATTCGACACGACCGGACATGCCTCGGCCGCAAGAAAAAAAATGTATAAAAATCAAAATCTGATGTATAAAAATGAATTCGGCAGGAGGATATCAGAGATCTAAGATTGACGAAATAAGACTAAATGACAGATCAATATTTTGTATATATTGTCCCGGAAAATATAGCAGGCGCCTTTAATGATTTTTACGTAGGAATAAGTAATGCTCAGCCACAACAGATCTTGAAGAAAATGCATATCGAAAGTTGTGCTTCTTCTATGTTTCTGGATCCAACTTGTGCCGAGGAGACATAACGAACTATAATGTCATACGAAACGCCAATTCGGTGGGCTATGATGAGTTATCAACGAATATACTTAAGAAAATAGCTTCAAACATTGCACCAGTTTTGAGTCATATTATCAACCTGTCATTTACTGAGGGTGTGTTCCCTGAAAAGTTGAAACTCTCGATTTTTAAACCCTTATTCAAGAACGGTGACAAAACAGATTTAGGTAACTACAGGCCGATAACACTAATACCCGTTTTATCAAAAGTTATAGAGAAAGTCATGCTCAAAAGACTTAACAAGTACCTGGAAAAATCAAATATTATTAATCCAGCTCAACATGGGTTCAGGAAGAATAAGTCCATCGCTGAAGCGATTTTTAAGCTCGTCAGGGGCGTGACCGACGCTGTCAATAGGGGTTGTCCTGTTGTGGCCTTATACTTTGACATGAGCAAAGCTTTTGACTTTGTACATCATGGCAGACTTTTGAGCAAGCTTGAAAAATATAGAGTGTAAATAATTGGTTCACTAGCTACTTGAGCTGTAGACAGCAATGCACAGAAATATCAAAATTGGGCAGTAATAACAATAAGATAAAATCAAGATCGGAATATAGATTAAATCCTTGCGGGGCTCCGCAAGGAAGTATATTGGGTCCAGTGTTATTCTTATTATATATTAACGATCTCCCTGACATCACATTACACGAAACAATACTTTTTGCTGATGATACAACAATTTTGATAAACTGCGATAAGAAATCAGAGATAGAAAATGAAATTAACCTGACTGTCGAGAAAGTAATAACTTGGCTAAATGAGAATAATCTCAAAGTAAATATTGAGAAGACCAAAATGTCATACTTCAGAACGCGTCAAGCGATACCAACGCCGTTAAACATACAATATTGTGGTAAAAGTATTGAGATGGTCCAATATACAAAGTTTTTAGGGGTTATAGTCGACCAGCACTGTGACTGGAGACTACACGTGGAAAACGTATGTTCGAGACTCCACAGATTTGTATACGCATTACGCCGCCTCCGTGAGGTGGCTTCAATAGATGTTGCTTTGTGCGCTTACCACGGCTACGTTGCGTCAGTACTGCAGTTTGGTCTACTGCTATGGGGCAATTCTTCTGATGTGCTTAGGGCATTTAGAGTACAAAAAAAATGTATAAGGGCAATATGCGGGGCTCACTTTCTTGACTCCTGTCGCCCTCTATTTAAGAGATTTAGAATTCTCCCACTCCCTTGCCTATACATTAAACAAATGGCAATTTTTGCTAAGCAGCACCCAGAATTTTATCTGACGCGAAAAGATGCCAATACACGCCAATTTAGGGCTAAATTAAATAGTAAATTGAAGGTTCCAATCTGCAGATTAGCAATGGTACGGAAGAATTGCTTTTACATGTCGATTCGGATATTTAACAAATTACCTTATGAAATACGCGATCTGTCTCTTGATAATTTTAAACGCAAAATTCACAATTTGTTACTGGATAAGTGTTACTATTCTGTTGATGAGTATTTGGGTGCTTTTTAATCTAATTTAATTTATTATTATTTATATATGTATGACACTTGCAATGAATAATATTATTGAGTCTGACTTGTAATAGGTACTGAAATCTGCATGCTACTTATGTAAAATTTGTCTACAGGGCACGTTTAATTATTTAGTGACTATTTCTGATAAAATATTTTTACGCCTAAATAGGCAGATTTTCGCGGACATTACCAATATTTAAGACACCATACATTGACATTGTATAATATCATTGTATTATCTACATACCGAAAATCAGACAAATAAACAATATTTCATTTCATTTCAATTGTCTTCCTCGACCTTACTAAGGCATTTGACACTATACCTATATATCCGACCCTATTCTCGTGTACAAACTTATGAGGTTGGTTGCGGAGGGGTATTTTTTGAGGACTATTGATCAAAACGATCTCAATTTGTTATACTTAGTAGGTACATATAAGTAACTATGTGTGGTGATCTTCCAATTTCATATGGTGTTCCTCAGGGAATCCTCCTAGGTCCTACACTTTTTCTAATTTACGAATTCTTTCACGAATTTTTTTCATGTACGGATTTTCTGAAATTGTCACTAGATATACCCGAGAAGGGCTGACGTCAGGCAGGCAGCCGGCCGTAGATCAAACGCAAAATCTTTGGCAATATAGGTTCTCGACATGTATCATACTTTACGAGTATGTCATTGTATTTCGATCAGGATCACCAATCCACGCGCCGCCATCTTTAGAGCTATCGTCCGTATCGCCAGAGGCTGCGCGAGCGCTGCTGCGTGCGTCGGGAGGGGCCGGGGGCGGCGAGCTGGGGAGGACGGGGGTGCTCACGCAGGTGAGGGGAGGACGGGGCGAGGGGGCCCGGGGGCGGTGAGCTGGGGAGGACGGGGGTGCTCACGCAGGTGAGGGGAGGACTGGGTGCTCACACAGGTGAGGGGAGGACGGGGGTGCTGACGCAGGTGAGGGGAGGACGGGAGTAATCACGCAGGTGAGGGGAGGACGGGGGTGCTCACGCAGGTGAGGGGAGGACGGGGGTGCTCACACAGGTGAGGGGAGGACAGGGGTACTCACGCAGGTGAGGGGAGGACGGGGGTGCTCACGCAGGTGAGGGGAGGACGGGGGTGCTCACACAGGTGAGGGGAGGACGGGGGTACTCACGCAGGTGAGGGGAGGACGGGGGTGCTCACACAGGGAGGGGAGGACGGGGGTGCAGGTGAGGGGAGGACGACGCAGGTGAGGGGAGGACGGGGGTGCTCACACAGGTGAGGGGAGGACGGGGGTACTCACGCAGGTGAGGGGAGGACGGGGGTGCTGACGCAGGTGAGGGGAGGACGGGGGTGCTCACGCAGGTGAGGGGAGGACGGGGGTGCTCACACAGGTGAGGGGAGGACGGGGGTACTCACGCAGGTGAGGGGAGGACGGGGGTGCTCACGCAGGTGAGGGGAGGACGGGGGGTACTCACGCAGGTGAGGGGAGGACGGGTGTACTTACGCAGGTGAGAGGAGGGCGGGGCGAGGGGGGCCGAGGGCGGCGAGCTGGGGAGGAGATATAGGGGTTGCTGGGTGATAACGTTTGACAGGCGAGGAGGATGGGGCCAGTTGGATGACGTGGAGTGACGACAGGTGAGGAAAACGGCTGTTGGTCATCCAACACGCAGTAGTTTCAAACAGGTCCTATCCTTACCATTGACCGATGGTCCATGAGGGCGAAAAGTAGCTAATCGCAGTGGACGATAGGAGGTTTCAGTTTGACAGGTTATATACCCAGGTGAGGGGTATGTAACGAACATCCAAACCAAAAGTCGTCATAACCTCAAGCCTTTTTTATACATTTTATTAGCCAACTAGCGGACGCCCGCGACTCCGTCCGCGTGGACTACAGAAAAACAAAATGTCGAAATTATCCGGGATAAAAACATTTTCCCGGAACAAAAAGTAGCCTATATGTTAAGTGGGACCTGTCACAATATATTCCTGAAAACTGCATCGAAATCGGTTCAGCCGTTTCTGAGATTAGCGTGCACAAACGTACAGACAAACCGACAAACAGACAAAAATTCCAAAAATCATCGTTTTGGTTCCTATTGCGTTGATAAAGGTCCCCTATAATATGTTTTCTTATATATCTTCCATGTACAGACAGTGATCCGTTACATTTTTATTATATGTATAGATAAAATTCAACTAACCGAACTTGTACATCTCAACTTTACCCTCAAAATTGGTCAGAAGTGGCACCATGTGGTTCTATCGGCCCTTGGTGCTCTGCCTACCCCGTAAGGGATAAAGGCGTGATTCTGATTATATATATATATATATATATACAATTCATAACGTGGCGTACTCGTATTAAATCCCAACAAACCTATTTCCTTATCTGTATAGTAGGATTTCAGTTTCAGGATATGGCTCTCAACATTGGAATAAACCTGAATGCACTAACCAAACCACATCTAAACGTGTCCCAAGAAATACTGAAATCCCTCCATGCGTTCGGAAACTACCCCTTTTTATCCGGCCACACCTCCCCTGCCTCCCCTGGATCACCCCTCCATCAGATAACCGAAGGTCTTAGTTACCTACACACAGGGTCAATAACTAGAGGGACCCCCCAAGCATCAGCTACCCCTTTAGATCTTCGAAACAATGTGGAAATGGACACAGGGCAATACCCTCAATTACATCCAATATTGCACCCCCAAATTCACCTCGTCACACACAGATCTTTAAATAACTCTCCAATATCTAACCCTGGATCCCCATTGGATATGATTCAAGAAGAAATCGGCAATGGAGCGATAGCTGAAAAACTGAATTTCACTCAGCAAATGAACAGGAATTTACAGCAGCAGTTTCAGAATTATATTTCGACGCATCCTCAAATCAGTTTGACAGACTGCTTGGGTTCGGAAGTTACTTTGGTCGCGTCTTCTAGTGAAGACAGTATGGATAGCTTAGAAAATAACGCGAAATATTCTTTACCGCAGTTTGTTATATCTGAGCCGTCTGATTTGGATGATAGACCGTCAATCACCAAAGGTATTGGTCGGAAAGTCAGCCATGAAAATGATATCCCACCTCCAATAGATATCCCCAAGGATATCGATTTTGATAAGGATTCCGATATGCAATCTCCCAAAGATGTTGAAGACAGTAGTAAGTTTCTCAGAGACGAGGTGAATTATCCTAGAAGGGGTAGCGATAAATCGCTAGGGTTCAGCGACGATTCGCTATCGAACGATTCGGCAAACGTGTCGCCGAATTGCGAGAATAATATCCAGTCAATATATTCGAATATCGTATCGATCAGTTCTGGATTTAGCGAGAATCGCGGTAGCTTCTCCGAGCATCGGGAATCGTTTTCGTTTTCCGATCGCGGTAGTTTCAGCGAACGCGGCGATTTTGGCCGATCGTCGTTTTCGGAGAAGAGCGATTTTGGACGCAGCAGTTTTTCCGAGAAAGGGGAAACGCCGCGATCTTCCTTTTCCGCTCAAGGGGGTTTGGGGGAGGTCAGGGAGTTTTTCGAAGAGGTATACATGCCTAGAGATAATAGTAAGCAATGCTTAGAGAAATGCGATGAAGAGAGTCCGGTAAGCGAAGAAATGCGACCAGAAATCGAACGGCTACAGCGGTCGACTATGGACTTAAGATTGACCGACGTTTGCAGGCCGAAAGAGAGTAATATACCGATATTATTAAGTCCGCAAAAGGTCTCGTGTGCACAAGAATACTACGAAGTGTCGTTATCAACTGTGTGCTCTCAACTAGACAGCGATAGTATAGTAGAACTACTGAAAGACGCTATTAATTCTCGGGTACCCCCACAGAATATTTTCAGTCAGAAAGAGAGGGAGAATGCTTCTGGACTCAATTTGGAGTACTCTGGTGGTATTCAGATTGAACTAGTTGTGTGCGAGAGAGAGAAGCAAAAGAAAGGTTTAAAAATGAGACGGATATCGGGCGATCAGAGAGAGTATGGGAAACTTTGCCAGCAGTTAATCACTAGTTTAACTGTCTGAATGAAAATCCAAAATGGCCGAAGTGATAATTTTTAATAGCTTTGCGTCGAGCAGAAATGCAGGTTTTATGTGTAGGTGCAAATATTGACGTCTTAAAAATTTGCTATGCAAGGCTTGAACGAAATATAGTATTTTGAACCGTCAAAAATTCTCTTTAAGCTCGCAAACTGTAAAAATGCATTTAAAAGTAACAGAAAAATTTTGTTTTTCATTCCTGAATTGTATTTATATATTTATTGCATATCAATTTTAAATGAATCTATTGTATAATATTCGAGCTTCATAGATTTTGAGCTCGTATGTATAAAATCTGTTATGAACTTGCCTGTACATCATTCCAATATTTACATTATTTATTAAAAAAAGTATATTTTTTACTATATGTACATACATTTTACACATTTTTTGATTTTTCATAAGCCTGTAACTGAAATATATTCTTTCTATGCGACAAAATCACGTGCTGAATTTGCTAGATAAATTTTTAGCATCCTATTTTAGTAGAAATATTTTTAGAAAATTTGCCGTATACCTACTCAAAAGTGACTATCAAGGGCATGATAGCAATTCAAGTAGTAAATCCTTATTACATGATACCATTTTCTTGCCTTTTGCATACAATTTTATTGAAGAAAGAAATAAATGACTGGCATGGTCTAAATAAACCGTCTATTTATAATAGTAAATAAATATTCACACACTTCACAACACATTAACTTAGTCTCACAGTAAGATCCCTAAGGTCTTGTGTTGTGGTTACTAAGCAACGGTATATAAATACACAAATAAGTGTAGATACATCCATGACTCGGAAACAAACATTGATATTCATCATATCAATGTTTGCCCCTACGGGGATTCGAACCAAGGACCTATGGCGTCGCAGGCAGGGTCACTACCTATTAGACCAGTCGGCCGTCATTTTTGACACACTGTTCAAGTTTTTACTAGTCAATAATAATGAGGGATTTCTTGACACGTTAAAATAACTGTCAAAAATAGATGGCGTGATCTCCTACTACTAATCCCCCCACCTCACCTCTCCCAGCTCGAAGGATATTGTCAGTTGATGTCGAAGGATATTGTCAGTTGATGTCGAAGGATATTGTCAGTTGATGTCTTTTGTTTTTGTGATGGTGATGCGCTCACGCCATCTATCCAGGTGATTCGTACTATTTTTTTTACTTTTAATAGTTGTCCGAAAATCCCTCATTTGCTCTTGAATGTACAAGAAAATGGTGCCATGTAATGTAGGCCTTAACGACATGTATGGAAGGTGATGCAGCTAGTGAAATATGATTTTATTCTAAACAAACACACATACATTTTGTATGGAAAAGCTGTTCCACGATTTTTAGTTGAATCTTTTACTGTGTTTTTTTATTACTCTGTATTTATGTAAATATTTTAACTACATGCATACATACATAACGGTAGACTTATATTTTACGAGTACGTAGGTACCTATATCTGTATGTATATTTTAAACAGTTTTTTGTTAAAAAGTTATTTATTCCATAAAAAGTATAAGTATAGTTAATTATTATTGTTATAAATTCCATTTTTAACGACGCACGTCGTTTGTAAATAAAGAGATTAAATTTAAAAATAGGGATGTTTTTGAACAGCCTGTATTAGACAAAGTAAGCGATATTAGTTATTCAATATGTGCGAGAGAGACCCCTTGTGCAATATTATAATTGTTAATATTTTAGTTGGACATTCTGACACTTAGAGAAATATATTTGACTGATAAAAGAAATATCCCTCGCATGTTTTGAAAATGGCGCCGTTCTGGGAATTTATTAGTGTCATATTGACTAAAATTTCCAATATGTCCAGTTGCAAAATGTAAAAAAAAAAACATTTTGCGACGTACTGGGTGTGAACTTGACTGAAATTCCCAAAATGTCCAGTTGCAAAATGTGTAAGTACATTTTGGGGATTGCAATTCTGAAAATTCACGAAGCTAAGGCAAAGTAATATCGTTTCTCGATCGATGTTTGTTATAGTAACATTTCCACTGATAGGGAAGCCCTCATTTAGCGCGTTCGATAGGTGACGGAAGGACGCTATTGGTGGAAATAATACGGTAACGAACGTCAATACTAAACGATATCACACTGTCTTCCATTAACGGTGGTGATACAGCGGTGAACCGACGTCACTGCGACGATCTTAGTAGTAATAAAATTCCACAGAGAGCGGTATGTGTCACCGTTGTCATTCACCGCTATTTTACGCCACCGCAAACGTAGTATAAGCACGCAATAGTTCTCAGATCGGCCAGCGTGTATATTTGGCATTAGGCTGTCTTTCTACCAGTGATTGTGTTATGCTGCGTTGCTATGGATACACGTGTGTGATGTTCACCATTATGTCAATGATTTTGGTGAAACGCATCTGTGGGGTTGGTAAAAAGGGAAGCGTTTCCGGCCCCACCGGGCCACTAGTTATTCTTTGGCCAGGCAAATACTGAAATGCTGAACAAGTACCATTGTGTTGAGTTATACGACAGTGTTATTAGGTACTCGCAGTAAATGTATTTTTGATTTGATTATCAGTAATCGTTGCTCTCCGCGCCAATTGTATCGGGCGATCTTGTGACTAATTAAATGGGCTTATTGGTTATTGTGTGATACATTTCTGTTTTTTGGATCACTTGTGACTCTCCTTTGGTGTTGATCAGTTAATTGAACTTTTGGGAGAGCAACTTTTTTTTGTTGAAAATCATCCATAGGTTAAAATTTTGTTTTTAAGTCATTATTTAAGGCCTACTTAAACGAACCACACTATTTTTTCCTACATTTTTTTTAAGTCGGAAAATTTCGGAATTTTCCTGCGTAAATTTTCACTGGTTTTCATCTCAGAACCATGGTCTGAAGTCACCATATAAATATTTGCCTGGCTGTCACATACATCCTGTATATTCCAATCGTTGTGAGAAACTTCGATATCGCGTTCTAGGATTTGTATCGTAGTGTGGTTCTGGCTGCGTCCGATAGATGGCTCTTAATTTTTTTTTTAAATTTAGCGCTTTATGAAAAAAATGACCCTAATGAAGCATATGATTGTTTTATGGACATGTTTAAACTCTTTTACGACCTCTGTTTCCCATTAAAAACTTCAGTTATAAAATCGGTAAAGAAACAAAAATGGATATCGCGCGGTATACGATTATGCAGCAAACGTAAACGACAGATATTGTGGCGTTACCGAAATACTCCAACTAGAGAAAACAAGAAAGTTTTAATAAAATACTCCGAACGATATAAAAAAGTTATAAGAATGACTAAACGGGTCCAAAATGATAATTATATTAAATCTGCAAATAATAAATCGAAAGCAACGTGGGAAATAATAAATAATAATAAAAATAACTATCCAAAAGAACAAATAATAAAAATTCGACATGATAATAAAATTTTAACTGATCCCACTGACATAGCTAATTCATTTAACAATTGCTTTATTGACCAAATAACTACCGAAATGATTCCCCACCCTGACAAATTTCTTTCATTAATTTTAAAAAATAATTCAAATTCAATATTTATGACACCAACAATACCACTTGACATTCTAAAACTAATTAAATCATTAAAAAATAAGACTAGTGTAGGATATGACGATATTGCGACCAAAGTCATAAAATCCGTAGCAAAGAGTGTGTGCTTTCCTATAAATCACATAATTAATCTCTGTATAGAATATGGAACTTTTCCTACAGCTCTAAAAACGTCGATTATAAAGCCCTTATTTAAGAAGGACGATAAAGAAATGATAAAAATTTACCGACCTATAGCTCTCATACCAATATTTTCTAAGATTTTTGAAAAAGTTATTTACAACTGCCTCTACAACTATCTGGAAGCTAAAAAAATTTTGGTTGATGAACAACAAGGATTCAGGAAGAAAAAAACCATTAACATGGCCATATATGACTTGCTACATAAGGTAATACAGAGTGTCGATAGTAGAAATCCCGTGTGTGCTGTATATATGGATATGACTAAAGCGTTCGACTATGTCAATCACGATATTCTCCTTTACAAATTAGAACGCTATGGAATACGCGGCAATGTGCTGCAATTAATAAAATCTTATCTACATGATAGAATTCAATTTACGGAAATTAGTAAAATTGATATTCAATCAAGATGCGAAAAAAAGTATGTATCAACGTGTCGTAAAATAAACCGTGGTGTGCCACAGGGTAGTGTTTTGGGACCATTGTTATTTTTGGTTTATATAAATGATTTACCAACACATATACATCACCCAATGGTGCTATTTGCCGATGATAGCACGGTTATTATTAAACAAAATAATTTAAATAAGGATCAATATATTTACGAAATAAACAATACCTTAAAGCAAATTATAGAATGGCTAAAAATAAATCAATTGCAAATAAACCTAATAAAACAAAGATTTACTTTCATCAAAATAAACTTAAATTAAGTAATATTAATATAAATTATGACGATAAAAAAATTGACGAAATAGACTACATAAAATTCTTAGGATTAGTAATTGACAAGCAATAAAACTGGAAAGTTCATGCAGAACTGGTATGTAAAAAATTGAATAGTTTCTCATACGCCCTTTATAAAATGTCACGAGTTACAAATCGCGAAGCCTTACTTGTCGCATACCACGGTTATGTGGCATCAATATTAAGATACGGTTTAATATTTTGGGGAAATTCGACGTTAAAAGATAAAATTCTTAAAGCTCAAAAAAAATGCATACGTGCAATTTGTAATTTAAATACACAACAAAGCTGCAAACCGTACTTTAAATCTTTAAATATACTCACATTGCCGTCACTGTACATTCTGGAGGTTTGTATTTTCGTTCGACAGAATCCAAATCTGTTTCAGAGAGCTGGCCAATCACATAACCGAGCCCTCCGCTTCAGAGATCGGTTGTGTATGGTTGCGGCACAGACCGCCCTCAAGCGGAAAAGTCTATTTTGTATCGCACCCAACTTATATAATAAATTGCCTAAGGTCATAAGAGAGAGTGACCAAGAATTTTTTAAACGTAGGGTTGAAGCATTATTAATAGGAAAATGTTATTATACGATTCATGAATATTTAAACGACATTCTTTGACACCGTATAATTTGTAACAATTATCCATTTATCTTGATGTGACTATTGTGATATTTTTATCTAATTCTCAGATTATTATTATGTAGGTATTTAATTAATTGACATTTTTGCATGCAACTTTAACAATTATATTATAAATTTTAATTTAATTTGGACATTCTCAAAAATTTGTATGCCAAATAGGCGGATCACAGAAGAGCTATGTATTTATTTAACAACTGTAATAACCTGTGCATCACAAATAAACTATTTGATTTGATTTAACGTAAAATAGCATTTCACTGGTAGAAAGTAAGATTTGCGAATGTGCTTAGTTTTAAAATAGAATTTGCCATAAGGTGATTTAGAGCCATGTATCAAATATCGTGTAAATAATTAATTATAAATAAATCATTCTGATCCTAATGGTAGTAATTATTTAATCCCTAAATATATATATAAATAATATATATATATCTCACACTTCACAACACTAAATACTTACGTTTATGTTTATCTGCTATTACCGCGTACTTGTCTCTTTTAGAAGGCGGCGTTAGGCTCACCCTTTACTATGTGGTACTGTTTTATATTAATTATGAATTTTTAAATAAAAGAGTTTACGTTTTAAATTTATTTTTATTATTGAAATACATGAAATTATATTAAAACACCGGAATCTTCACGCACCGAGCAGGTATTCTGTAAAGAAAAAACTATATTAGAAATAATAAAAATAAATAAATTACAAGTCAAAGTATGTAAGCGCAATAATTATTTCAACAATTTTTTTATTTGATTCAAAAGCTTGAACTCTACACACCAAATAACATAAACACACCCCTTATTTATTGTATTGCGAATTTCCCTATTTGTAAAATCCTCTCATTTAGTAACCTCCTTATTCTAAGAGCCCTAATCCCTCATCTCCGTACTTTAATTTTTTAAAGCCCCCCCATTTTCCAAGAACCCCCTATCCTCCCAACTTCTTCACCCCCCCCCCCTCAAACCAAAGCCCCTTAATTTTTTAAAGCCCCCCATTTTCCAAGAACCCCCTATCCTCCCAACGCCTCTTCTTCATCCCCCCCTAAACCAAAGCCCCTCCTCACCTCAGGAACGTGCTCGCTCAGTCGCCGGTGCAGGTTGCCGGCAGCCGCGCTGACCGCCTGCCGCCACGTGTCTAGTCTGGCGGCCAGCTTGCCTGCGCCGGCGCGGGGCAGCGCGCGGGGCGCCGTCCACGATATGCTTACTGTGCCTGCCACCTGGGAATGGTTGTTTAACTATTTAATCGTATCAGGCGTCACTATTCGGAAGTTCAAATTTCCATTGAGGGTATTTATGGTTGCATGCTAGGTGCTCGGATCTGGCTTCTCGTTGCGACAGTAGTGTCTTGTGTTCGTGACCATGAGTCGGCAGATCCGAGGGTCAGCGGAGGGTGTAGGGCCCGATGGTGGGCGAGCCCTCAATGGAGATTATTTAATTGCTCAAAAGATAATACAATTATGTTATTGTGTAATGTTCCTGGGTTCAAATCCCGGTAGGCGCAAACATTAATATGATGAATATCGATGTTTGTTTCCGAGTCATGGATGTTTCTATACTTATCTATGTATTTATATACCGTTGCTTAGTACCCACGACACAAGACCTTAGGGATCTTAATGTGGGACTAAGTTAATATGTATAAGTGTGTAAATATTTTGTTATTTATTATTTTGTATACATACATTTAATGAAAAAGCAACCCTCAGGGTTTTTTGACGAAGATTTATTTTTTTTGTTTTCTTGTCTTTATTGCAAATTAGAAGTCTATGCTAATAACGCGCGAACTAGCGCGACGTTGCCGCTTGGCGTGCCGCCGCAATTCGCATTCAGTTAACTCATACATATTGCAACGTTACCGACGTTTAATCATAGTACGTATACTTTCCATTTAACTCACTCTTCTTCCAGGCTTTGGACTGGTAACTTTTTATTTTATTATCAAATGCTGGCGTGTATAAAAGATTTGAATCAAGTTTAAGGAAGGTGTAGGTTTTTCAGTTTTATCAATTCATTTTTAAACCGTTCTAGCAAGTTCTGTCAGAATGTCAAACTAATGTTTTTACACGTCCCCATAAAAAAAGTCTAAGGGGGTCAGGTCGGGAGATCTCAATCCAGCGCTCGCCATACTCATTGTCCAGGTATCGCCGCACACTCCACTGCCACCATCATGCTGACATCAATGTATTCTAGGCCGCTGTTAGTAACTTTCGCCATTAAAAAAATACAGGACCTAACACGTATGTTATTGTTTAAAGAGAACCTGTGCTGGGCACATGACAAAAGTACACTCGTCAGTCCAGAGTAAAGTAGCCATTGACAACGCATAACCTAAAGTGATTGGATAAAAACTTTCGTGACTGGTACTTGCCGTGGGATGTTCGAAAAAATAATCCAGTATTTCATCTTCGAACTGTGGATTGTCTAGGCGGTCGGTGGACGAAACGTCCAAAGTCTCGCAAACGATCATCGTTCTGTTTGAAACTCTTGTTCACGGTAACGGCTTCATTCACAATTGCACCGAGCTAACATCCGAACCATTGTATTTGTGTACTGATAAGCCATGATGACGAAACGTATGCGAATTTTTCGCGCTCGGTCAAAGTAGTTCGTTCGAGTTGGTTGTCGACAACAACGCCCGCCCCTCGCGTCGCCCCGCGCACTTCCTATCTCTTTTTAGCATTTCAGAAACGTAATAGCAGAATCCAATGAACATAAACTCGCGTTGCAAATTTGACCCCTTTTTTTACGAACAAAGGTTACGATACTTTGAATTTAATACTCTAAAAGAGAATAAATGACGTATTCTCTGCCAAAGACTTATAGACACTTCCTGTTGGTACACAAGCTCATACAGCGCTAATGGGCGGATCACTGAGAATTTAATACCGGATCCGCTTCGTCGCATTAATTTTTGTGTGCCTAAAGCAAACACACGTCAAAGTCGTATTGTAACACTACATGCCGGTTATCCCAGAACTAATGTAGGTAGATTCTCCCCACTAGACCGTATGCAAGATGGTTTTAACAAGCGCGAAAGACCTTTAGGTTTGGATATCTTCAATGACGCGGCTAGGTCTTGGAGGGATGTGCTGCTGTAAAATTTTTTGATTGTCCTTAATTTAACTTAATTTAATTTGATTTTATTTTATATAGTTTGATTTGATTTAATTGGACTTGATTTAATTTAGTTTGAATGATGATGCATATTTGTAATTTGGATGTTGATAAGTAAGGTTAAATTATAATAAGATGTAATATTTATGTCCTGTAAATATGTCAAATAAATAAATAAATACACAATTTAATTCAGAATTTATTTTTATGACGTCAAACAAAAGTAACAAAGTACCTAAAGAACAGAAGTTCACACTTTTCTCGTCGGAGAAACGGTTTTTTGTTGTTGTTTAGTTTGAGGTCTAGCGTGTTTGGATACGCAAATGACGTTCAGATACACATAAATAAATGAGATTATTTTAGTATTTGATTTTTATAATTATCAAAGATAATTATCAAGGTATATTTTCAATCAAATTATCAATAATTATCTCTTCGAACCCTGATTTACAATGCTGGAGATAGTAAGATAGTAAACCCCCACGGTTTGGTGAAAAGGGAAGCGCTTCCGGTCCCACCGGGCCACTAGTTATTATTTGGCCCATGTATATATTCCAATCAATTGTGAGAAACTTCGATATCGCGTTCCAGGATTTGTATTGGACTGGTGGGGGAATGTAGTTCTTTTATATATCGTCTTTTCGCATTCATTCATTCATTATAATTATCATTAGACATGAGAGGTCCACAGCTCAACATAGTTACCATCACTGGCGGCTCGTCCTAAGGAGCGCTGGTGCAGTGCACTCCCACACACGAAGATTACATAGGCAATCTGTATTTCTCTATATTTATAATTATCTTTCAATTCTACTATGTTTATAAAATAGTGTCTGCGCGTTCGTCTCAAGTAAGTTGTAATCTTATGTATCGAGTGGAGCTCTAGCGATCGCGCTCCAATGAAACGAAATTGGGTACGATTCCTAATACTGGATTCAATGAGTGCGAAAGAGACATACCGACATAGGCCGGCGCGTGAAACAGAAGATTTCGTATGAAAAATTAGCCTTATCTGGAGCGCCGCTCACATTAATTCGTAGTGTACGTATGCCACCACTAGATGTCGCTTAGTCCGAGTTAGAACGCGATATAGTTGCCTTTAATGTGTTTCATTAGGTCATCTGAATTTTAATAAGAGTGAGGTTCATAGTGAAAATAATGTGAACTCCCATCCAAAAATATCAGGAGCCGCCTCTGGTTACCATTGAACCATTTATGTGCTTATTCAATAAGAATTAAGCGGTGATAGGCCAGTGGTTAAGACGTGCACCTTCCAAGCGGGAGGCGTAAGTTCCATCCCAGTCACGGGCTGTAGCAATGAATTTATTTCATGTACAGATTTAAATGTTGTTATCCATACATTAAATAATGGAATTCTAAGATAACAACACACACATTTAAAAATAAACATACTTACCATCAAATCATGACCTCTCTTTTCTGAACTTGCGTTAATTTAACGTACCTGATCAATATGCCCCCGAATGAGTTTCTCAGCCAAGGCCTTCATGACCAGCAGTTCCACCTCATCATGAGGGACCCTGGCTGCTGCAGATATCTCCGTGAAGGTTAACTTGCGTTGGGCTGATGTACGGTTGAAGGCCAACTGTAGGTTAAAGAAATAACTATAGGTATATGTGAACCAAAAAAATGCAACATTAAAGAAACACAAATAGATTTAGAATTCCCATTTTAAGGGTTCTTTTCTGATCTATATAAATGGTTTCAAATTCCATGGAGAAGAAATAAAAGAGGAGCAGCGGCTAAGTATATTTTCATATAAAAATAGTGTGCCGCGTAGCGGGGGTGAAGTATGGGACGAGGGGAGCATCCTAACACTGTAGCCCTGCCCATTTACATAGAAACCACCTTGTAGTGACTAGTCAAACTACTTGCACAAGCGTGTCGTTACAGCTACTGCGTTACACTGGCGCTGAAGCTCCGCCCCTATCATGACGTCATGACCTCACGATTGCCACACGACTCAGTTCATAGTTCCCACCTCCTCTTTTATACCTTCTTCATGGGTTTTTCTCTTTTTTAAAGATAACTGTAAGAAACCCTTCATTCCATGCATTATCTGTCAGTATCTCATTAATATATATATATATACAGGGTGTCCCAAGAAATAGTGTCAAGCGGAAGTCCAAGGACAGAATACCCCTAGGGGTACCCGAATTACCCCCATGTATGTTCCGCGACTTTTTGTAGTTTTCGAGATATGATTTTTTTTCATATTTTTTTGTTAAACCTTGGCTTATTTAACATTATTGGTCACAGAGACATCAATTGTTGAGATACAAGCTTGATTTTTTTTTCTGAAATAGGTGAACAGTAGCACTTGCAAAAACAAAAGCAATTGTGAGCCGATATGCTACTATTAAGCCATTAAAAAAATTTTGAATCCTAAGTTTGTTAAAATGTTTAAATTAAAGATCTCTTTTGAAACGATATTAAAAAAAAACTTATCCCAAAAATGTCTCCAAAATTATTTTTAAAAACTTGCCAATTTCGTCAGCTATTTGCCATGTAAATTTGATTGAGCTATCTCCACGACTTCATACTTGAAAAAATGTTTGAAACACAGTAAGTCGAAAAAACTTAATTAAAAGATTGGGCCGAATAAAACTAAAAAAATGTTATTATTGATTGTTTATTATTAAATCACAAAAAGTTTTCGAAATGTCGCCCTTCCTGCTCGATACAAATTCTACATCGCCTTAAAAAAAATTTTTGTAGTCTACAAGACCATGTTAACAGGTCTATTGCGTGACGTCACTCAATACACGGGGCAGTTGAGCTGTAAGGGTGATTATGAGTGCAATTCTCGGAATTTACTACCTGAGTTGCGGCAAGGCAAGGGGAAGCGTGAGGTGAGGGAGCGGGGTTAGCGTTGGTCCATTGTGTTCGGCGGCTACCGGTCAGTTGACCATTTGCTTGCATTTGCGCCCGACGTTACTTCTTTACTAGCTTTGTGATTATTTGACGAACTTTGCTTTCTTTACGGACTTTGATTGCATATCGATTGGCTTTTGTGTGGTGTTACGAACTTAGACGACTTTGGCTTTCTCAACGGACTTCGGAGTGCACATCAATTGGGATTTCTAAGCGCAATAAATTGGTGAGCTATGTCTTTCTCGTCAAGAGATTACAAAATGCGCTTATGCATTACTTTTATGGCTATGCAAAAGGAAATGCTTCGGAAGCGGCTAGATTGTACAGACAGCAGGTATGGTGAACCTCAGCCTGAGACTTGGCCTGATCATCGTACATTTTGCGAGTCCATAATAGTTACATGGAAGGTCGCCTACCAGGTAGAAGACCCGGGCGTCCATCACAAATGCATGACCCAGATGTGGTCGATTCAGTGGTCGAAGAAGTGGCAAGAGACCCATCAGTTAGTGTCAGAACCATAGAACGCCGCACCGGAATTCCAAAATCAGAAGCACATCGGATACTACAAAAAGAGGGATTTCACCCATATCATATTCAAAAAGTTCAGCAGCTTAAGCCCGAAGATTATCCGAGAAGGGTGGCGTTTTGTCAAGAAATGTTGCGGCGTCAAGCTGAAGACGCAAATTTTTTTAATACGATTTTGTGGACCGACGAATCTCATTTTAAACGATGTGGAATTTTCAACATTCACAATTATTCTTGGAGATTTGAAAATCCACACATGACACGTGCCTCCAATTTTCAAGAACAATTTAGTGTGAACTTGTGGTCAGGCGTCTTAAATGGACAGCTGATTGGCCCCTTTCAACTGCCTGACCGATTAAATGGCGAGTCCTACTTGGAATTTTTACGGCAAGATCTCGACGGTCTTTTAGAAAATGTAGACCTATTAACGCGTAGAAATATGATATTTCAAAACGACGGCGCTCCATGTCACTTCGCGAGGATTGTCAGACAACATTTAACCGAAAGGTTTGGAGACAAGTGGATCAGTCGTGGGGGGCCCATTGCCTGGCCGCCACGGTCTCCCGACTTAAACCCCATCGATTTCTTCGTTTGGGGGTATTATAAAGAATTAGTTTACGCCAAGGATATCAGAAACATAGCGGAACTACGAACAAAACTAAGACAAGCAGAAGAAACAATAAAAAGCAACAGGGTAGCGTTCTTACGACTAAAAGAATTTTTTTAAGGCGATGTAGAATTTGTATCGAGCAGGAAGGGCGACATTTCGAAAACTTTTTGTGATTTAATAATAAACAATCAATAATAACATTTTTTTAGTTTTATTCGGCCCAATCTTTTAATTAAGTTTTTTCGACTTACTGTGTTTCAAACATTTTTTCAAGTATGAAGTCGTGGAGATAGCTCAATCAAATTTACATGGCAAATAGCTGACGAAATTGGCAAGTTTTTAAAAATAATTTTGGAGACATTTTTGGGATAAGTTTTTTTTTTAAATCGTTTCAAAAGAGATCTTTAATTTAAACATTTTAACAAACTTAGGATTCAACATTTTTTTAATGGCTTAATAGTAGCATATCGGCTCACAATTGCTTTTGTTTTTGCAAGTGCTACTGTTCACCTATTTCAGAAAAAAAAAATCAAGCTTGTATCTCAACAATTGATGTCTCTGTGACCAATAATGTTAAATAAGCCAAGGTTTAACAAAAAAATATGAAAAAAAATTATATCTCGAAAACTACAAAAAGTCGCGGAACATACATGGGGGTAATTCGGGTACCCCTAGGGGTATTCTGTCCTTGGACTTCCGCTTGACACTATTTCTTGGGACACCCTGTATATATATATATATATACCCGCTAACGGTAGAAACGTTAAATATAGTCTATAGAAAAAATCTAATATTTAATCAAAATTTAATCAAGAGTCCTAAAAATAAAATTGATTAAACACCTGTTTTAGCGTTTGCTAAAATAACTGTTTTAAGGCTAGTAGAAGGGGTAAATAAAGCCCCTGTTGTCTATACATATAATAAAAATGTAACGGATCACTGTCTGTACATGGAAGATATATGAGAAAAATGTTATAGGAGACCTTTATCAACCTTTATCAGTTTTTGCAACAAAAGTACCCAAAACAATGATTTTTGAAATTTTTGTCTGTTTGTCTGTGCAGGCTAATCGTTCAATAATATATTGATTGAGACAGGTCCCACTTAACATATAGGCTACTTTTAATACCCGGGAAAATGTTTTTATCCCGGATAATTTCGACATTTTGTTTTTTCTGCAGTCCACGCGGACTGAGTCGCGGGCGTCCACTAGTGTACCTAATAATAAAGTAATATAATTACCTCCATAAGACAGAGTATGGCTATCTTCTGTCGCAGTTGTCTGTCCGCTCTCTGCAAATCTGGGTGGGGATGCTCTGCTCTGAAATAACATTTATGCATGCATTTCTGAATTAACATTCCTTGAATAAACTACAAGATTTTTTTCGTTGATGGCTTATAAAGTTCGTATTTCATAACAGCTATCTCAAAATTTCTCGTGTAATTTAATACATAATATGCCTTTAGGGCAGGCCATAGAAAGTCACATGAGGTTCTTATTTTATAACATCTGTTCCTAGCCTATGATCAATAAAAAAAACATTTGATTTGATACCTTAAACAACCAAAAAAGCAAGAGTAAGAAAACATTGGGCAGTTGATATCAGGAAAACTGCAGGTCCATTAGTTTTTTTTTTACAATTAACGGCAAACATTTGATCGTGCCTGATGTTAAGCAAGATGCGGTCTAGGGTGGTACATGTTTGCCTAGAAAGTGCCTATTCACTCTAGCTTTGAAGAGACCAATGTTGTAGTGCTCGGGAAATACATCGGCAGGAAGTGCATTCCACTCCTTAGCCGTTCGCATTACAAACGAGTTAGCATAACGTTTGGTGCGGATGGGTGGGATATCAACAACATAAGGGTGATACGCTAGTCTGCGTCTAGTATCCCGATGGTGAAAAGGGGCTGGTGGAATTGAATTGAACTCTCCAAAGTGTATCCTGTAAAACACTGACAAGGCAGCAATTTTACGGCGGTGGGTCAGGTCCTGGAGTTTCGAATTTGCTACGGTTTCATCTCCAATAACTTTCATTAAGTTGGAAGGATTTGGAGGAGACCTTTGTGTCCTAAGCCAGATAAACGAAGACACAAAAATTTTATGATCAATGTGAACTACGTATTACATAAAAAAGTTCACTCGGGTGAAGAATTTTTTCCATTTTTTTTATTAATAATTTTATAATATATAATATCTTGACTAAGATAAATTTATAAAAACACTTCTCCATTAATATAATCCGTTAGGATATGGTTGATCGTTTCGTCTTTAAACATTGTGCTGAGGGATTCAGCTTTGTTTGCCGAGATTTGGCTAGTGTATAGCTATCGGGATGAAGAATAACGTTGCCAATATGTAATTTAGAAAAGAGATGGTAAAATTCGTCATCCGAGTAATTGACCCGGTGGCTTAGTGGTTATAGCGGCTGGCACGGTTTGCAGTGGTCGTGGGTTCGATTCCCACTCGGGTGAAGAATTTTTTCCATTTTCTTTATTAATAATTTTATAAAAATGATTGTAAATTTATCAGCAATAAAGGTTATTAAGATGTAAACTGTAGTGTACATACTTGATTTTATCGTAAGCGACCACATCTCCTTTAGCGACAGCCTGCAATAAGGATACGGCCCACGCGTCTGACGTCCCTTCAAGGGACTCCAGGATAGGGTGTGCTAACTGTAATAGAACATTAGTATTGTACACCAACCCGCCTGCCCAGCGTGGTGACTATGGGCAAAACCCCCCTGTGGCAGTAGCCTTGTGGCGTGCCCTGGGGGAGGCCTACGTCCAGCAGTGGACTGCAATAGGCTGAAGAAGAAGAAGAAGGTATCGTATAGTAAATCTGGACACAGGGCTAATATATTATTTCATTTGTGTAGTTGGTAGTGAGATTTCTTGCCGCATTAGATATTCATTAGTGTCCATTTTATCCAATGACTTTTTATTTTCTTCAGAGTAGCCTTGTCGAACACGGTTTTTGATCTTTAAACACATGAGCTTTGTCCGCTATTTATTTAGTATGCGCCGAGCTCTTCATGACCATAGACGTGCTTATGTTTGAGTTTTAAAGAAGTTAAATAAATAAAATACGCCTCCGTGTGTCATACGAGATGTAAAAAATCTTTTAAAATGTGTACATAATAAAAGTTTAGGAATTACATTTCACTGGTAACTTATATTTATTTATTACTAGTGGACGCCCGCGACTACAAAAAGTAGCCTATATGTTAAGTGGGACCTATCACAATATATTCCTGAAAACTGCATCGAAATCGGTTCAGCCGTTTCTGAGATTAGCGTGCACAAACGCACAGACAAACCGACAAACAGACAAAAATTCCAAAAATCATTGTTTTGGGTACTATTGCGTTGATAAAGGTCTTCTATAATATTTTTCCTCATATATCTTCCATGTACAGACAGCGATCCGTTACATTTTTATTATATGTATAGATTTAAATCATAATTCGAGTCCCACATATTAACTGTCAACATTACGGCCATCTTTCAGTTTTCATAATTTATGACAATGAACGCGGCTACCACTTCCATGTGACAAGCGTGCTGTGCACTTCAGCGCGGTTGCTCATAAAGTATTGCTATCTCTTTTGTGCTCATGATAACTGTATCTTTCTTTGTCACCCATTACTACACTTTAATAGTTATCTAAAAAAAATATTGTAGCTATCGAAACGCATCGCGCGGTTTGTCAATTTTTAACGCAACTTACTATGAACGTAACCTATCTACTGTTGAAATAAATGATAGATTTTATCAATGTTTGTTTCCAAGTTAAGAATGTTTGTATATTGCTTAATAACCAAAATACAAGGCTTTAGGAACTTTAGTGTGTATGTTTAGTAAGTTAACGTGTTTAAAAAATATATATCCATGTCATCCTTGATTGCTTCTTCTTCAGCCTATTGCAGTCCACTGCTGGACGTAGGCCTCCCCCAGGCAGGGTTGAAACCAGATGAAAAAATCAAAAGACCGGAGAAAAGGCCTGATTTCCATGGAAAAGTCCTGAGATTTTATACAGTTAGGTTTTATACGGTTAGGTACAGAATTTTCTCTCAAAAATGTATTAATATAGTTTTATATACTGCGGATCTAGCTCACGTGTTGCAACTTGCACATCGCATCCGAAGCGGCGGGGCGGATGATGAGGAGATTCCGGTTTTCGGGAACGTTGTCATATACATCTAGCTCACGTGTTGCAACTTGACATTTTTTACCAAAAGATTATTTTTAGTTTGTTTCACTTGGATAAATAAGTATAGACTTTAACTGTTCAGTTGTTACCAAAAGAAGATTATTGTTAGTTGGTTTAATTAATTTTATTAACTAGTAAAATTACCTTTAATTAAAGAGATCTTTAAAAATCCCGAGATATCACGAGATTTGCAAAATCCGGCCGCAATCCTGAGAAATGTCGAAATCTCAGGACAAATCCTGAGATGTGGAAACCCTACCCCCAGGGGGGTTTTGACCTATGTCATCCTTGACAAATTACCACGATGATAAGTGGCTGGGAGAAACTATCATGGTTCTACAGTTTCCACAGATCCTTTACACAGATATACTAAACATGGCTGTAGGTTCTCTTTTATGATCCTGCCGATTCAGCTAGCCCAATTTGGGAACCCAATCGTGTATATACAGGATGTTTTTTGGTCGTCAACGTTCGCGAAAACTACGGAATCTCCTCATCATCACGATCATTTTTCTCCATGCAAGCATAGTGTGTTATATTGTATAATGTATATTAGACCTGGGAAGTGTCTGGACGCACGAGCCGAGCGAGCGGAGCGAGCGTTCCCAAGATGTTAGGGTCCAAAGTTGAGTAAATAGACTGCGTTTTTCTGCATAAATGCACATTGACGCGCGTAGTAAGATTTTTTCACGAGTAATGATTAATATCTGTCTAAGAAAAAACTAGCATAAACTGGCATTTAAAAAAAAAAATACGTCGTTTCGCAACATTTTTTTTTTTTCATAAACTTACTACTTTATTTCATGTATAGAGTACGCGAAGTACCATTCGTTGAGGGTGGCAACGAAAAAAACATCCTGTACGTGTGTAACTCACCAGTTCCCCCAGATCGTAAACGTTGTGCGCTATAACGGCCGCGAGCGCTAGCCGGGTGGCACACGCCCTCCTCTCGTCCAGCGGGAGGGCCGCCCCTCCGCCCGTACAGCCGAGGTAGCGCAGCGCCGCGCGGTAATAACGCCACATCGGCCCGCGCACTCTATAGGTAGGTAGATACATACGTATACAGACAGGGTTCATTTTAAAACATCAATGACCTCGCAAGACTAGGTAGCTACCATCATAAACAACAACATTTGTTCTACGTTAAGTTTTGATGATATGTCACATTTAACTACCTCTGAATGTTCTTAACTCTTTCCGTCACGCTTTTAGATTAAGAATATTTTTAACATACGAGGGCTGTTTGATAAGTCCTTTTAAAAAGTTTTTTTTTTTTTTTAAACAATTTACATTTATTTCTCAACATAGTCTCCTTTGAGGGCCAAACACTTGTTCCAGCGAGTTTCCAATTTTTTTTTTTGGCCACAAACACAATCCCCAAACAGTCCAAAAAATACGTTTTGTCGAGGTCTTCAAAATAGGCGTTTACACCAGGGATGCAGTCCTCATTTGTCAAAAATTTTTGCCCTCCAAGCCATCTTTTCAGATTTGGGAATAGGTAATAATTGTGTCTTATCTAAAAGCACCACTTTATGTCTTATTTTAGAGCTAGATCCGGCGAATACGGAGCATGCGGAACCAGTTCGAAGCCCAACTCGTGGATTTTGGCCATTGCAATAGTTGACGTGTGCACTGGGGCATTGTCTTGATGAAAGAGGACTTTCTTGGGGGACAATTTTGGTCGTTTTTCCAACAATTCGGCATTAAAACGGTCCAATAACTCTGCGTAATAACGGCCAGTGATAGTCTTTCCCTTTTCCAAGTAATCAATCATAATGATTCCTTCGCCATCCCAGAAGAAGATTCTGTCGCCATGACAAATTCTTTCCAGCCGACAAAACAGTCTTGGCCTTCTTTGGGGAAAATAACACGTTCACCAGTCGCATAAAATAAACATCCATTGTTTTGATTATATAAATCAAATAAGCTGTTTTGACAAAATTCAGGTGTATAATGATGGACCCAAGTTTCGTCCACAGTGACAAATCGACTCAAAAAATTCCGAGGATTACGCTTCATCATACCCAAACACAGTTTTGAAATTCGCTTTCTTTCGTGTTTTTGTTCGATTGTCAACAAACGTGGCACCCATCGTGCAGACAGCTTTGTCATACCCAAATCTTCATGCAGGATTTTATGTACTCGCTCAGTCGAGATGCCTGTGTTCTCAGCTATTTCACGCACCTTCACTCGGCGGTCGTCCTAATTTGAGTACAATATTACAGAAACAACTGGACTTCTTCAATTTGGAAAATAACATCCTCAGTAGTGTGCCTTTGAAAGATTTAAAGTTACTTCGATTGGGCTCCCTGACCAGAGCGTGGAGCATCAGATGTATCTTCAATAACTGCTTGACCGACCACGCAAAGTTTAAAATCATTTATCCAGTTATAAACTGTGCAATACTTTTGTCTGCAACGTTGGTGCGTTAGTGCCATGAACAGAATCAAGTTCAGAAAACGCCATTTTTATTGTGGCAGCACTGCAACCGTTTATTTCATAAAAGGTCCATCGCTCAATGTTTTATAACGGCACGAAATGGCTCAGTTTTTTCCATAGTTGTTGAATATTTTGTGTACAACCACGAGTGATCACAGTTAAACAATGGTTATTTCCTGGTTACTGACAAATTTTCTGAACTTGTTTTTTTTTGTTAATGATTGCTGAATTTTTGACAGTATTAACTTCATTTGAAAGATTGTGCCTGCCAGTGTTAACGCCATTTACCTTTTTTGTAGAAAAAAGGTTTTACAATCTGTATAGTTTTTTCCGTGTAACTGTTGAACTAAGGTCTTGACTTATCAAACAGCCCTCGTATGTATGTAAGTTTTAGCATTATTAACAATAAAAAAAGCGATTACATATATCTGTAAGTAGGTTGTCGAAAAAAAAATATTTTTTAAGGTTTTCGAAAAATGAGGCACAAGTATTACGATCTGTTAGTTTAGGAGGTACCAAAATGGACTAACCACCATGACTAAGGGCATTGATACAAACTTTTAATTTTTTAAGATAATTTTTTCTGTTTTTTACGCATTTCGATGTGAATACACTCCTTTTTTCCAGCAGCGCGGCTAAAAACTTAACCATCTGACAACTCTGTAGTAGTATTTTCATGTAAATATATATAAAACTTTTTAGATAAATGAGAATATCGCCAAGTTAATAAAAAACATTGAAGATAAAAGCTGTTTGAACTTACTTACCTGTTATTTTTTTTTCCGTAATTTGAACACTTCGCAATTAAAATTAGGATCGTAAGTGTGAGCAATATTCAATTTTTTTCAACTAAATTGAGTTGTCATTCTTTTTTAAATTGGCATTTGACATTTTTTCTGCGGTATATTCGGTCGTATCTTCTTCTTTTAGTCAAGCATGAATCGAACTTTCATGATAGTTCAACCGATTCTCTGATAATTCATCGTAGATGGCATAGGTGGGGTATTTTTATTAAAAAATTCAGAAATAGGTGGTTCTTTCTATAATCAGTGACTTCTTCCACTTCTTTTTTATTTTCCTACCACCAAGACTTCTCCTTCTTTTTAAAGAGTTAAGTCTTTCTTTCTCTTTGTGCTGTGCTATATAATACTTTTAATTTTCTCTAAACGAGCTTTTGCGCGCGATTTTTTAATGGCTATTTCTTCTTTGATAATTTTGGTTTCTTTTTAGCGAGCTATAAAATAGTCAACCTTTTCGTAATACCTACGAATATTATATAAGGAACATATATTTCGACTCACTGTTAAATAATAAACGTCACCCTAACCACTCGACAGTACAATAAAAGCTTGGAAAATAATTTTTAATTAATGTATTGTGTTATGATAAAACTCGTAGAACAAATGTTATTGTTTTTGATTTTAGCTATCTAGTCCTGCGAGGTTGTTGATGTTTTAAAATTAACCTAGGGACTGCATAGTAATCCAACACGTGATACCCACGAACTGCCGGGTTTGCAAAAAAAATGTCTGAAGAGTTTGTTGCGGATAACTTCATGTTTAAAATGCACTAATCTCAGAAACTACGGATCCGATTTGAAAAATTTGTGGGGTTGGTGGCGAGGGAAGCCCTTCGGGCCCCACCGAACCATGACTTGTTGTTAGGCCCATGTATATTTTCAATATACAATTGATTGCTACAAACTCCTTCAGTGTTAGATAGCCCATTCATCGAGAAAGGCTATAACCTATATACCACCATGTGCCAGCTTTGCACTGGTGCAATGCCCCCTCAATCAAACAAAGTGATGGGCCGCTAGTGATGTATTTATAACATTTTTGGCCACAAACACAATCTAGTGAACAAACAAACAGTAACACATTGAATGGCAAATGTTACAGAGTCATTTAAAGCTTTACATGTAGTTAATTTTGTCTTTATGTAATCAAAACTGTCATTAGTGTCATATTAGTAGCCATAAGTCCCACGAAAACCAACTTATGGTTAACAAACAGTAACAAAAAATTTTAAAAAGTGACACAATAAATAGTTGCACAATTATAGATTCTCACCTATAATATTCAGAGGCCAGCTTATAAAACTTCCCGTGTACCGGAGTCACTCCATCTGCATCTTCTAGGGTTCCCTCGAGCTGATCTATAATCTTCTCCGTAGCATCCAGGTCATTTAGGTCTTCTAAATGTATCTGACCTTGCAGTACCTGCAAATACATAATAATGTGTGAATTTTGGTCTTAAAAAAATCTATACATATAATAAAATTGTGATGGATTGATGTTTGTGCACGCTAATCTCCGAAACAGCTTGACCGATTTCGATGCAGCTTTCAGGAATATATTGTGACAGGTTCCACTTAACCTATAGGCTACTTTTTATCCCAGGAAAATGTTATTATCCCGTATAATTTCGATATTTTGTTTTTCTGTAGTCCACACGGACAGAGTGGTGTGCGTCCACTAGTTTTAAAATATTATTATTAATAATAGATTATTATAATAAGTTTATAACAAAGTTCACTTTGTTAAAACAACCAGTTAGCACTTGTGTGCATATCATAAGAATCGACTAAGATATTGAGGTAGAAACTTGTCAATGATCTTTAATAAATAAATATAACAAAATCTTTTTATTTCAGGCTTGTGCCCATAGTGTTAGTATTACACAAACGTAAAAAAATGTTAGTATATAGTACAAAAAAAAAACATCAAATAAGATTACACCGAGAGGTACACCGATGCAATACAAAAAGAGCTGATGCCACAAGGATCACATTCTCACTTTTGGGAACATAGCCATGTGTATATGTATCAACCTATATGGATGACGCCTTAATTCTTATGTGGATGAGCCTTCTACCGCTTTTTGGGCATAAACATATCAATCCACCGACCGGTAATAAATGTAATGGTAAATTATTTAAAAGTTTCTTATTTACCTTGCATAAAGTAAGTGCTTCATCATTCATCTTAACCTTGGTCTCCACTTTCTCCAAAAAGGCAATCGCATCTTTCTTATTGTCGAATTGTTTGGCTACGTGTGATACAATTTCTACCAGAGATAATGGGTTAATTCTGAAAAAAAAGGAGAAAAAGTTTTTGTTTACTTTTGGGGTAAATATGAAAAAAACTTTAAATTTTTGGAATTCATTCTTCCTTCCTTATTAGGAAGAAGGAAGAACTTCCTTCTATATAAGACAGTATTTGAGAGGAAGAGTAACCCAAATAGGGTTGTTTGTAACAGAAATAACTTAAATAACTCAACTCTAAGGGCAATGACTAGCCAATTTGAAAATGAATACTTACTTGTTTTCAAAGGTTGTAAGAAAGTTGTTGTATAGTTGAATTAAGTTGTCTCCGCGCTGCAGAGACGGGTGATGAACGAATTCCTGGACTTTTAAAGTAAGTTGGTGCCATAATCTACAAAAAACAAAGAGGAATGGTTAGCTAACTTTGAATTGCTGTAAGTACTGTAATATAGCATGTATGCGTTAAACACTTACTTTTTATTGTAAAGTTCCTCTAATTTAGCCCAATCGCTTGCCAAAGATGGGTCTGTTGTTTGTTTTTTTGTTAAAAAATCAGCAACATCGATCACTGCAAACTTGACGGTCGCCATTTTCAAATAAAGCACGTAATGATATGAAGATAGCAGCAAAATATTTGTCAAAAATAGTTTTAAATTCTATTCGGCAATGAAAATTATACACATACGACCAACCTGAAGTTGATGATTTACATTGCCATCTATAATGCAATAGACTAACTAAAGTATTATACTACTCGACAACAGATGGCGCTCTTCTGATAATAGTACCATTCTAGACAAATAGAGTGCAGCACTTGTAAAATGTAGAGTCGATTTTGGTAGAGCTTCAAATCAAAGAACAAATTATTAGTAAAATCTACAGTAATTATTCAACTAACGTTATTATACCGTATGATGTAATTTACTATGGTTACCTAAAACAATATTATCTAATTATTGCAAAAATAACGTTTATGGCGGAACTCAACACACTACAAGATAATATTTGTAAATATGCGTATTTATGTGTGTGACTAACCTACCACACAACACAAAAGGGCAAGCTAAGTATTGAACCTTATTATCTTTCTCCAAGGAATTTTAAATTGTGTTGATATTTATTACTTAGTCCTATCAAGCCATAAATGGTACCTCTACCTACCTATTAAAGAGACATAAACTAAATTTTATACACCTAAAGACGAATTCTAACTCCCAAAATTATTGAAGGGAGCATCCGATGAGTTTGCAACAGGTATCAAACCGTAGAAAGAGAATGGCGATGATTGAAGATGATGATGATTTTTTAGCATGAACACTTTCACCAGCCCCCGTATTAACTATCTTTTTTGACAGTTCATAGTCATTCTCTCATTGAAACTTATTGAACTGGAAGTGACATGTATGTGTGTGTTGCCAAAATTTTCTTCAGATAAGGCATTATGCCACTTCCAGTTGTTGAGTTTCAATTGAGTGATGAACTGTCAAAAAAGTTAGCCATTAAAAGATGGCCTGCAGTTCATAAAATTAGGGGGCAATTTTCTATCGACTGGTCACATTGCATTTTGGATGTACCTAATGTCCTGTCCCTATCACCGGCCACGCTCGCTATATTTCTACACCATACTTATTTTATGTCTCAAACGGTATAGTTACGCCATTGGTTCTCGGTTGGTATTAGTTTGAACAAAACTATTAGGTCCGCCATCACAATGATGTATATGTCGAAGGCATATTGTAAAACACGCCCTATTACAAAACGACTAGGCATTTTGAATAGTATGGGTTTTGGAGCGAGACAATTTGGCTTCTAGCAATTGGTCTGCTTAATTAATTAGGTTAGGTTATGTTAGACCTGTTAAAATAACAACGCACGAGTCGAGTGAGCGTAGCGAGCATGTCCCTGCAGCGACCGGCGAAGTGCTAAAAGGAATTTTTTCTCTCATACTATTCAAAATGCCTAGTCGTTTTGTAATAGGGCGTGTTTTACAATATGCCTTCGACATATATATGGTAACAGTAGCTTCAAGGACTATAACGTCGCACTTCACAACACCTGACCACTTACTGCTGCAGTACTGATGCGGGGCTTCACTAGAATACATCAGCTGCATCTCCTTCCGTGCATGTCGTAAGAGTCGACTGAGGAACTCAGGGACGTTCTCTCAGGCGATGAGCTATCAACTTGTCACTGATCGTTTACATAGAAAGTAACATATAATTAGACAATCGACAAACAAGTGTTAATGTTTTCATGTCGAATAAATGATTTTGAATTTGAATTTGAATCTGTCCCCGATAAACGTGGCTATGGGATCTCGCTCGTGATCCTGCAGTTTTGTCCACTCCATCTGGGAACACAGTCGTTTGTAATATAAATATATATAAATATGTAGATGTACTCTTTTCAGTAGGTTTTGCTCAGTACCAAGGTCATAGGATTCTGCTCTGTTCCCTGCCAGCCTTTGTGCAAAAAACCAGGACACGTTGAAGTGGAATACCAGGAATCGAAGAACCCCAAATGACAAACTCTGGAGCGAATTAAAATGCGAAGCTCAAAACCGAACGGGATGGCGCAGATCTGTGAAGGCCCTCTGCCCTACTTAGAGGATACAGGAACATACAGGGTGTGTGTGACAGCCAGGCAAATACTGATATACTGAACAAGTACCATTGTTTTGAGTTATACGATAGTGTCATTACTCGCAGGAAATGCATTTTTAAATTGATTAACCGCAATGTTTGCTTTCCGCGCTAATTGTAGGTATCGGGCGATCCTGTGACTAGTTAAATGGGCTTATTGGTTATTGTGTGATACATTACTGTTTTTAGACCACTTGTGACTCTCCATTGGGGTTGATCAGTATTTTGAACTTTTTTGGGACCAACTTTTTTTAAAAATCATTCATAGGATAAAATTTTGTTTTTAAGTCATTATCTAAGGCCTACTTTAACGAACTACACAATTTTTTTCGTGAAAAAATGAAAAAAATATCGAAAAATTTTGGAATTTTCCTACGAAAATTTTCAGTGGTTTTCGCCTCAGAATCATGGTCTGAAGTCCCCATATTAATATTTGCCTGGCTGTCACTTCCACCCTGTATACGAGAAGTGACAAGCCGCATCTGGGGTTTTTTATAATTTCTAGTAGAGCAGCTTTTCAGCACGCCATAGAGCTTGCTGAAGGTGGGAAATGTTTATCAATTTATTTATATTGTTACGAGTACATCAGGTTTTGCACAAAAGCACAGGTTTAAGATGGGTTTAAGCTCTTTCTTTAATTGCATAAAAATATTAATCACCTACAGGATAAAAGAAGAGATGCATGTACATGGCAAGGTTATCTCTACAAGAGATCTCTTCCAGCAGGCCAAGTAAATACGTTAAAAATTTTTACGTATATTTTGAAGTAGGTATATAGGGTATGTTAAGTGAAATGTAAGGGCCAATTTCAATACTGGTCATAAAGAATCTCACATTTTTAATTTCAAAATTTTTTATGAATATAATAGAACATTTAATCCATCTCAAAACTTGGAAAACCAGGATTTGAGGAAGAAATACCAGGAAATTTCGATTAAAAGCCAGGACTATACATGTGCGAGCCCAGTGACAATACGACTGGAGGGAGTTAGTGGTGTGCGAATTTCAAAACAAAGGTTTTTAACAGTGCCGGTGACTAGGTACGTATTTGCTTCTTTTAGGCTTTCTAGAGGCACCTCTGGAACCTTTATCGTGCCCGATGTCGGCACCCTTACAAAATCTGCCGACAGCGAATGTGCCAGGACTTTGAAATTCAGGACGACGCTTAAAAACTATCCAGGACACTCCAAAAAACAGGACATGTCCTGGGAAACTGGACGGTTGGCAACCCTAAATAGGTATGCAAAAAATCTCTCGAGATCGGTTATTAAAATTGGCTGTAAATAAAAAACCTACACAAAGCCATTGTGGTCAAATAAACATTTAATTTTATTTGTATAGGTTTTCTATTAGGTAGTGGGCCATTTTGGTAAGTACCTACATAGAATTTCGCTTTTGAACATAGGTACCTACCTCTTCTGTAATACTCTGTATGTAGCAAAATGTTTAAATTTAATATTGATCTAAATATTTACATCATAATTGAAAGCTCTTCAGAATACCAGAATACAAAAAAATGGAGTAAGGCCATTTTTTACCCATATTAGGGACTTTCTTATTTTTCGAAATGAAGCACTGACAATCAAAATTATTACAAGTTACCACTGCATACAAATAGCCGCGTGGTGCCGGCAGAGTAGAGTTTGTACCACCCCTGCCTGCCCGTGGGTATCGTACGAGGCGATTAAGGGTTTCCGGGAGGTGGGCAGCAGCGCCTCCCGTGCTGACAACATAGTCCGAAAATCACACTGCGGTCACCAACCCGCCTGCCCAGCGTGGTGACTATGGGCAAAATGTGGCAGTAGCCTTGTAGTGTGCCCTGGGGGAGGCCTAAGTCTAGCAGTGTACTGCAATAGGCTAAAGAAGAAGAAGACACCTATATACCTTCATAAGGCCCATAAACTAGGCCTCCCTTCCAATGCCCTCCAAACAATATTCTCACTCTTTATCCTGAGACCAGTGCGCTCATCGCCTGAGAGAACCCACCTGAGTTCCTTAGTCGACTCTTACGACATGCACGGAAGGAGATGCAGCTGATGTATTCTAGTGAAGACCTGCATCAGCATGGGACTTTTTTTCTTATTAAGAATACAAAGTGTTTTTTCGTTGCCACCCTTAACGAAGGGTACGTACTCTATAAATCAAATAAAGTAAGTTTATGCCAAAAAAAATGTTGGGAAACGATGTAATTAAAAAACAAATAATTGGGTGAATTTCGCTGGCGAAATTTTATTCCACTTTCTATAACTTTTTTGTATTCCAAGTAATAGCCAAAAATATATAATATTCAGTCATATGGTACACATTTTTAAAAACGTATTATTTCTTGAGATATCTGCATTTAAAAATTTCAATCGCCACCGATATTATTATCAAACCACCGAAATTGTAAATCTCTCCACTGAAATTGATTAAAACCAGCGGAATTATATATACAGGAGAACATCATACATATGAATCACCTATTTATTTATTTTATAAGAACTTATATGAAGAGATGGTAAAATTCGTCATCCGAGTAATTGACCCGGTAGCTCAGTGGTTAGAGCGCTAGCACGGTATGCAGAGGTCGTGGGTCCGATTCCCACTCGGGTGACGAATTTTTTCCATTTATTAATAATTTTAGAAGAACTTGAGATCTTTAGATTATTTTCGTTTATTCGTTGGTAATAATGTTTGTCATCATGATTATAGATTCGAAACTCTTATAACAAATTTAAGGAACACGTTAACAGTTAAAGAAATGTTTTAGTAGATGCAAAATGCTTCCTAGTGAGTTTTTCTTAGCATAAAACGTAGTGACCGTGGTATCTCCTTTAAGATCTCACAGTTCTGACTACACGGTTTCGGGAACCTAGCCGTACCTATTAATAAATAATAAATAAATATAAATATTCACACACTACACAACACATTAACCTAGTCCCACATTAAGATCACTAAGGTCTTGTGTCGTGGGTACTAAGCAACGGTATATAAATACATAGATAAGTATAGAAACATCCATGACTCGGAAACAAACATCAATATTCATCATATCAATGTTTGCACCTACCGGGATTCGAACCCAGGACCTATGGCGTCGCAGGCAGGCCCACTACCAACTACACCAGTCGGCCGTCAATATTTATTTATATGTATGTAGAAATCTTCGAAAACAAGAAATAAGGATCACAGCCCCGTACGATACCCACGGGCAGGCATGGGGTGGTACAAACTCTACTCTGCCGGCACCACGCATTCTTATTTAAACAGAATTTTTTTTTTCTGGAGGGTTGGTTTTCTATATTGCTAGGTATTTGATTTTATTTATTTAATAATTTACATGAAATACGAAATTTTAAAATAAACTTACTACATAGTATTCTTTTACCTTTTTAAAAAATAATTTTAGTTGTTGATAAATATATTATTATTATAATCAAACATACAAAAAAAAAAAAACTAAATACTTACTGACCCAAAGATTTTTTAAATGTACTTACTATCTATATTAAAGTATGCGTTGAAAAATAATAGGTATAGGTATTAAATAATCATGCTAATATACCTATAAAAGGTATTATAAATTATATAATTAATTCATGCAACTTTAAGGGAATAAAATTGGTTCGTGCTTATGAAACAAAATTATAATTTTGTATATTTTGGTAACTAATACTAAGTCATTTATTCATTACAATTTACCTAGCTTGCGAATAATTCCTCAGTAGCTTTGCCCAAAACGGACTAAGATGCCTAGACCATTTTGAAACACGCATTGAAATGTAAGTCCTCCTTTTCAAAGTCCTATGATAATACCTAAGTTAGCTATGTTAAAAGTAGATCGTAGGTATTTTAAATAGTTATATATTTGAAGATTTTTCCATGTACCTACTCATTTCTTTATTTTATTATTATTTCTACAATTGTAGGGGGGAAAAGGTATACTCGTACTTAGGTACCTATATATAGAAAAAATTAGGTAAGTGTCCTATAGTATAATAATGAAATAAATAGGTAATAATAACCTAAATACCCACTGTAATGATGTTTAAATCTTTACCTTTATGAATTTAATTAGATTTCAGTAATTTAAGTAGGTAATCTTAATTATAATTATTTTATATTTAGCATCTATAGTATAGACGAATATGAAATAGTTTTGTTGATCACGTCATCATACCAAAAACGTCTAAAACGTGTCGACACCTAGTTGCAAAAAAAAACATGATGTCTAGCTTCAATTCCATACTAATAATTATCACCACAGTTTCAAAAATAATACATAACCATTTAAGTTTAATACTCCTTTAAGTACATATTTAAAAGTAAAATAATTTCCAATTTTCTTTTGTAAAAAATATCTTTGAAAAAAAAAACAAAGATGTAGATAGCTAAAAAGCGACCAAAAATTCCATCTTGAATATTAAAATCAAATTGATTGGGGGCTACCCAAAAACGCCCACTCAGCCTACTGGGGTCCGAACTTTTTTGATTTTCGCCTACAACAGTATACCTAGTCTCGGATGGCACGGTTAGGCACAAAGTGGTCTGCACTACGAGGTCGTCGATACAAGGTTACATGCAGAGCGCGCGGGAACGACTCTACCGCCATTTTCTATTCGTTGCTCGCGCGGACGCCACCACTCGCCAACCTACCGAACCAAAAACGCTGTTAGACGCCCTATCCCTCAAAAACACCCTACAAATAACCCCCTAACAAAAACCACCCTTACATCACGGCCAGCCATCGGTGATGTTGCAACTGCGCACCAAAAAAAAACGAAAAAAAAAATTAACCACCCCTACAACCATCCTGTGCGATCCTCTCATTCATCCCTTGCATTTACCAGTGTTCACATCCCGTTTATCAGTGTGCGTGGTTTTTGGATACAGTTTTTCGCGCATTTTCGTAAATTCAACCCGCGATATATAGGTGACACGTGGCCTGGCAAGTAGAAACTCGCGAAAATTGTACCATATTATATTTATTATTGAAGAGCTATGTCCCTTATCAGGGCCTTAGTTGCTATTATCAGCAAGTGATTAGGGATATGTGGTGGAAGTGCCCATTTTTCGGTAACGGCGCGCGCGCGCCTCCGCTTCTCTGCATGTAGGCCTAAATGATCGGCCAGCGCGCGGGGCCGCGAATATTTTGTGCGAAAATCGGCAATTTATTACTAATAAGATTCTTAGTGGATCTTCAAAAAAACTTTTATTATGGACTCCAGGGACGTTGAAGACCAGGATTGATGCAAGTTTTGGCCGAAAACCGTGATGGAATACTGTTTTTTTAGCGTTTTTGTGAAGTGACTGTGCGCGGTTCGCAACAATTTTTGCAAGTCTCCGAAAAGTGATCTTCGTGGATTTTGCGTGCTGGTTTCGACTTGATAATGTAAGTATTTCTCATAAACTGTACTTGTATATTGTTTTTATAATAATATATTGTATTTTTAACGCATTTATAATGTTTTTTTATAAGGTAGAGTCTATTTGTAGAGTCGTTTTGTTGTACAAAGTACTCATGTTAATAAACTCCACTATCTGCTATTGTCTCTAAATCAATAGTTATTATTAGATTTGAAATCATCTGATAGGTACCTAGGTAGATGTTTTTTTAAATCCTAATAGGTGCCTAATTAACCGTATAACTAGATATTTCTACTGTAAGTACCTACTAAGTATCCTCTTCAATGTACGCACTACTGATAGAAATTATATTTTACAATAATTTATGATTAAACACCCATATAAACCTAAAAGGAATGTATTTTCAAAAATAACAATAATAACATTGTTAACTTTATAAAAACTATAGTGTTTCATCATTAAAGTTTGTTATACCTAGGTACTACAAACTTATATAATTTTCTAAAATTGAATGGTTTAAACACTCTGTACATATAAAAATGGGGGTATAAATAATGTAAGTAGACATAAAATTCATATAAATAAAAAATAGGTAAGCTTAATGCTGAAAATCTGAAATCATTCTCCCTAAAAGTCAATTTTACTACCTGACTATGTACTTTATTTCTTTAAACCGTTTTATAACACTGGACTCTCAATATTAATATCCAATTGTAACCTATTATTAATTATTTTAATACAATATTAATATGTATTTCCCTAGGATTATAACGTATATATCTTTTAAAAAAATATAGGGAACTTATATAAAAAAATATCAAAATGTCCAGCAATCTTTTAGATTGTCCAAGATGCCAAAAAGATATTTGAAAAGAGGTATTATTTATTTTTATGACAATACATATTACATTCATGATAGTCTAGTCTATGTCTGCGAATAAAGATAGGTATTAAAAGATTTGCTTCAGCAATTTTATACCTACACTATAGATAGTATTCTTATTACTAAGTATTTCTAACTTTATTAAAGTGGCATATGATACTCCAAATAGCAGCTAGCTTGCAGTATCTATATATGTAATTACCTACTTAATTAATATCCATGGATTTTTTTAATTATTCCCTGTCTATTTATTTTTACGTAAACTAGAAGATATAGGTACATGCATAAATGATAATTATTATAATCGGGGACATTTGTTGATGAAGATAATTCGTAACTACAATATTATATAATAATAAATAAATCTACAATATTTTTTTATTTATTAAAAGTTTTTTTTTTAATTAAAACCTTCTTTCTTACAAACCTAAGTAGGTACCTGTATAATTATAATTTTTAGTTAAATGTTTCGTGAAACAATCTAAGAGAGTCAAAGAGAAGAGAAAAAGCTTTAGAGATAGCTTTAAATTTTTATTACCTACCTAATAGGTCTTACTAAAAATTCCCCATCCATTTTACACTTAGAAACATTTGCACAAAAAAAGTAAGCAGTTTTTTTTACTTTTGTACTATTTAAAAGACTGTAGTTATTCTCTAGTTAGTTAGTTAGGCTCTAACAGCACTTAGGTATATGTCCTAAGGGATACAAGAACAAATTGAATATACCTATGCAATTATAAAAAATCCTAAATAATAACTATTATTTTTCAATTTCAACAGGAGGTAAACCAATCACGGTATAAGAAGTCGGGCGGATTATTCATGAACTAAATAAAAATGTATGAAACAGTGTGCAGATTGCAAAGATGCTAGCGCTGCGGTAAACGGACCTCTTATTTTGCGATGAGTTTAAGTACTACTTGTAATGTAGTCTAAGTACCTACCTACCTATTCAATAATGACGGATGATTTGATGAACCGGAAAAAAACAATTGCTAAGCATATCTATTTCTTACTCTAGATTGAACGTGTCTTGAAATAATTGTGAGAGAAAAAAAAATGTATTTACATAATACTTACAATATGTATCTCTTAAAATTATTATAATATAATCCGTTTGATAATATTTATAAAATTATACTTAAAAATAATATTACATCACATATGAATATAGGTGGTCATATTTAAACTATGACCTACCTATTGCTAAATAATTATTAATATTATGCTATTAAAATAGAGCAAATTAATTATTTAATTTGCTGAATTAGGTAAACTTGGTAAAATGATTTTGTAGACCACCATTATAGGCTAATTAATATTTTTAATTATATTGCAACTAATATATAATATAAATTGCAGAATTTTGAGTAAAGAAAATAAGTAGGTACCTTCATATCTACGTAGGTATACTTACCAAAATTATTATTACTAGACAATACCTATGACCTATACAGTGTGTCTGGTCACCGGTGTCCGACCCGTTGGGGTCCAGTAATACGAGTATGATCAATTGCATCGACAAATCTACTGTAAATTTTTTAAATCCATACTATTAAAAATTGTAGCTATTATAATTTTTTTGGTTGCTGAGGCTGGGTATATTCATTTATTTAGCTATATCTACCGATTTACAGGACCTATAAGCATAAAAAAGAATTCGTTCGACAGCTAAAAGAGTAGGCAATAAGTTGACATCAAAAAGTTTATCAAAAGCTCCCATTAAAATCTTTAAAAAACACTTAAAACGTAAATATTAAAATTAAAAATCATGTTCTTTTTTAAATTTTACAAAAAAACTAGACTATGAAAATACCTTTTTTATCAACTTTTTAGATGTACTAAATTATTACCTAAAAACTGATGTTAATACCATTAGCTTTAAGTCAACTAACTAGTCTAGGCGTTATAATTAATTTAATATGACTCATAACGCCTAGACTGGTTGACTTAAAGCTAAGGTATTAATATCTGTTTTTAGATAATGACTTAGTGCATCTAAAAAGTCGATAAGAAAGGTATGTTCATAATCTAGTTTATTTGTAAAATTGAAAAATTTTAAAACCTAATTTTTTTATTTAAATTTTACGTTTTAAGTATTTTTTAAAGATTTTAATGGGAGCTTTTGATAAACTTTTTGATGTCAACTTATTGCCTACTCTTTTAGCTGTCGAACGAATTCTTTTTTATGCTTATAGGTCCTGTAAATCGGTAGATATAGCTAAATAAATGAATATACCCGGCCTCAGCAACCAAAAAAATTATAATAGCTACAATTTTTTAATATATGGATAAAAAAATTATTGCAGTAAATTTGTCGATAAAATTGATCATATTACTGCACCCCAACGGGTCGGACACCGGTGACCAGACACTGTATAACTAATGTTACTAAAATAATTAAATCTAATTATACCTCTAACTTCTAGATATTGTTATAAGTATGCATTTTTATTCATAAGTGATTATAAAAACACCATGAGCACACGTGACTCCGTCCGCGTGGACTAGAGAATAAATTGGTAATAAATAATTAAAAATGACGTAATTTTCATTCAAACTTTCATCTGACGTAATTGTGACGTAATTTTCATATTATTATATATAATACCTATAATTATAATTTGTTGTATTTATACAAAAGCTTGAAAGGAATGGAGTACCTAGGTACTTTTTCAATAGACAATTAGCAAGATTAAATTATTATTTGATAAGATTAAAATTATATCATTCCTTTATTCACTCCCTATTTCAACCCCTTTATTCACGTTACCATGCCCGTCCTTAGACTCAGACTATCTCTGAACAAAATTGCATTCATATCGATTCAGTAATTCAGGCATGACGAATATGTTTGATTGTAAATGTTTTTTTAAGCTTAGTACCAGAATTGATCAAAACCATACTCTGGTATCTAAAAAAATACAATTTGATTTACCTAGTGTCCAAATGAGGTAGGATACCTTAGAAATTAAAAGAGCAGGTCCATTTTTAAAATGTGAAATTAATTACCTAAAAATTACATCACCTGACCACCTGAATAATTTATAGCAAGTTTTGTTTTGTGACCATATAGAAACGCAACATTTAATATAGCTGTCGAACAAAAGTTCTTTTACGGTCATATAAGTTACTAGCGCGTGACGTCATTATTGCTAACCTTTTGTATGGAGCGTTTTTGGGCAAGTCTAAAATTATAATTAAAATACTAGCGAAGCTCTTGTTCTATAATAGGTACCTAAATGTATATTTTTAAAGTAAAAGCATGGAGACTTGAAAAATAAAAAATATCAAGCGATATTCTAATACGCGATTTTAATTGACAGATTAAATATAACATTTCATTAAAATTAGTTCAGCAAAACAATTAAATAGATACAAAATTATTTACACCTAAAATTCTTTGTTCTGGATTATTCAAGGATCAACGCACAGCGTAAAATACTGATCTTAGAGACAAAGTGTGTTATTTGTTTAACAAAGGAATCAGAGACGAAGAGATTTCCCGAAATTCCCACGGGAACAGGAAAAACGGGAATTATAAAGTTGGCGCGGGACACAGCTGCAGACGCCGCTAGTTGACATAAATTCACATGTATAGTAAAACTCCTCCCTTACAAAATGATTTACAGACAATACACAACTGAAAATATTTGACTGAAAGTTGTGGTATGTTAAGTACATACCAAGTTAATATTGAGTACATACCTATATTTCGGGAGCACCGAGAAAGAATTTCTCGAAATTCCCACGGGAACGGGAAAAAACGGGGATTCTAAAGTTAATGCCGATGAAGTCATAGTCAGCCGCTACTCACAGATATCTTTGTAAGAAACCCGTTACTTCTTCTCTAACCTCATTTACCGGTACATGAGAAATCTAGCACGAAGTAAGAAGTTATTTTATACATACACATATAATCACGCCTTTATCACTTACAGGGTAGGCAGAGCACCAAGGGCCGATAGAACCACATGGTGCCACTTCTGACCAATTTTGAGGGTATAGTTGAGATGTACAAGTTCGGTTAGTAGTGACAGGTGGTCAGCCCATCGCCTACAAAACACCAAGACTCTACTGATACTACATACATATAATCACGCCTTTATCCCTTACGGGATAAAAATAAGAAGTTATTTTTAAATAAAACATAAAAGTTAAAAAAAAAAAAAAACTATAAACGGATATCTACAGCCACCATTACAACTTACGCAATGACTATGACGTCATTTCTAAAAAAAAAAACTGAATAACTACCTATTATTACTACTTGTGTCCGTTGTAATCGAAAGACAAGAATGTAGGTTCGTATATATTTTTTCATGCTTAGTAGAAGTATTTTTTTATAGCTAGCAGCTGCTTTTTTATAGCTAGCAGTGGACTACAGAATGTAGCCTATGTCCTTCTCCATACTTCTAACTATTGTAAAATTTCAAGAAGATTGATTGCATTGGTTGAGTAAATGAGCGTGAAGAGTTAACAATCAAACTCACTTTCGCGTTTACAATATTTTGGTATGATTCCCATGGGAATTTCGGGAAATCCCCTCTTTGTGTTCCTCTAGTGACATGATTAATATTTTAATATATAATTTTAGCTTCTTATGCCCAGTTTCTTTAATAAACCACAATATTTTTTTCCTAATATTTTAGATATCGATGGATGAGATCTCTTTTGGAAATAAGCTTACCGCGTGCAGGTAATCAATACCTAAGTACTGTATAAGCTTATACAGGGTGTAACAGAAAGGGTATGTTAAGCGAAAAGCTATGTAAATAGCCCAATATAAAGATCCTATTTCCAAAATTTGAGACTCGAAATCTCATTTTTATTTTTCAAGATTGTATGGACATTCCTGAGTTGTTTCGGAATTCTTCATACTATCTGGAAAAATAAAAATGTGAATTTGAGTCTGAAATTTTGGAAATAGGTTCTCTGTAGTGGGCTATTTACATAGCTTTTCGCTTAACATACCCCTTTTGTTACACCCTGTATAATAATGTAAACTTACGTTAGTTGCATCATAGCAAATATAACATAGCAAAAACTAATAAGGATTAGGCAGATGAAATAATTTTTCATTGACATAACTGATTCATTTAAATTTAATATTATAATGTACTTATCTATATATCAGTAGATAAATGGATTATAATTACATATAGAACCAGTGACGTAACAGCATAAGACAGCATAACTGGTGACGTAAGATAGCAAAAACGACTGACGGAACATTATAGCAACAACTAGTATCATTATATAGCAAAAGCTACTGACGTAACAACAGTTAGTGACGTAACATAGCAACAGCAAGTGACGTAAGATAGCAACAGCTAGTAACGTAACATAGCAACCGGTGGTAACGTAAGATAGCAATAGCTAGTGACGTAAGATAGCAACAGCTATTGACGTAACATATCAACAGTTAAAATGTCAGATAGGCTTAGACTTAAGGCTAAGTTTCAATTTTATTATTTAGCAAAAAATACTACAATATCATTAGAATACTATTGTATTAGGTACCGACTAATATTTAAAATACCTAATCCACATACCTATACCAATATTTATGCCTCACCTCTAGCGTTCACTCGGCTAGGCTGGGCCAACATGTATTGCAGGCTTAAGATGGCAACCGCTAAAATGTAAGATAATAGACGTAAGACAGCATAGCAAGTGACGTAAGATAGCAAGAGCTAGTAACGTAAGATTTATTTATTTGGGTAATTACAGTGTATCAAACATTTCAATATTCAGTTACCTCTAAACCTGTATACCTATAGGTTTGTGGAGCCAATGACGTAAGATGTTGCTAGTGACGTAAAATAGCAACAGCTAATGACGTAAGATGGCAACAGTTAATGTCGTAGACAGCATAGCTAATGTCGTAGACAGCATAGCTAATTTCGTAGACAGCATAGCTAATGTAGACAGCATAGCTAATGTCGTAGACAGCATAGCTAATGTCATAGACAGCACAGCTAATGTCGTAGACAGCATAGCTAATGACAGCATAGCTAATGTCGCACACAGCATAGCTAATGACGTAGACAGCATAGCTAGTGAGTGACGTAAGATAGCAACAGCTAATGTCGTAGACAGCATAGCTAATGACGTAGACAGCATAGCTAATGACGTGGTCAGTATAGCTAATGTCGTAGACAGCATAGTTAATGTCGTAGACGGCATAGCTAATGTCGTAGACGGCATAGCTAATGTCGTAGACGGCATAGCTAATCGTAGACGGCATAGCTAATGTCGTAGACAGCAATAGTTACTGATTGAATGAGAAGGAAAGCAACAGCTAGTAGAATACAAACCTAACGTTACTTTTATGTGTAGATTCGGAGCAAATTGGCTGTGGCAGACAGACAGGCGGACTCACGAGTGATATCGATGCCATAAGGGATAATTTTTTGTACAGAACCATAAAAAAACATAAAACTTAACTAGCTCTTACTTATAAACCTCGAGATTTGACAACAAGGTTAAACTTAGACCCTGAATTTCCAGACGAGCTGGCGTCGCCAAATTTGTCTGTCTGTACGTTTGTTATTCATGGCACGAACGAAACCGGTCGCGTACCACTAGTGCGTGCCGTACAAGGCGTTTTGAGCCGTACCTATTTGTAATAGAAGTTGATGTATGTGCATTTAATAATGTTGTAATTCATTATTTAGGTGTATAATAGTAGGTACTTATTGTATTTTATGTGTTTTAAATTTTGTCATTTTGCTTTTGGACTTGGCTAGAAATACCATCATCACGTCTGTGTACATTTTGAGAGACTAGATATGTGAGATCGCTTACGAGATGCTACAGATACGTTAAGCATAGCGACAGTTAAATATCAGCGACACGTTGCTAGCTCATCGCCTGAGAGAACGTCCCTGAGTTCCTTAGTCGACTCTTACGACATGCACGGAAGGAGATGCAGCTGATGTATTCTAGTGAAGCCCCTCATCATCACAGGACATTATAATAATAGGTAAGTACCTATGCAATCACAAATTTATATTGTAATTTGATACCAGCATGAAACCTCCCCTAGGGCAATTCTATTATATAAAAATACCCCTAGCATAGATAAATAGAAAAAGCAGTTACATTTAAGAAAGGGCTGGACCACCCCTATACCTATCTAGATAAACTATATAGCACAACCCCTAATTATTACTAGAACATTATATAGATGACCCCTATATATATATATATATATAAAAATAATTTATTCCTAGATTACAATGACCAACGAAAACTAGCCAAAGATATTGTCTGCAAAATTAATTCAAATAAACTAACAATATGCACCCCAAATCAATTTAAATATTTAACCTGTAGATATCAGGTTTTATATACCCTGAGAAAGTCCTTGTAATTTTAAGACTAAGGGAGTTTTTTCGAGGTCAGAAGTTTGACCTTTATTTTTTGGTATGCAAATTTTCAGACGTCTCACCTGACTTGTCTGCCGTTACTATGCGAGGGTTGAAATTCAAATTCAATGATTTATTCGACATGAAAGCATTAACACTCATTTGTAGATTGTAATTTTTTATATGTTACTTACTACGTTCGTACCCCCAAAACCCCAAAACTTACTAAATATGAAATGGAGGTGAATTTAAAAAAACAAAACAGAAAAACAAATGTTTCGCAAAAATTTCAAAATGGCAACGGTCCCCACACAAAGGTGCAATTTGTTACGGTCTGTCAAGCATAAGTCGGCGTTTCGGGGCTTTATAGCCACTAAAAACGAAACGAAACCCAGGAGAACTGCTAAAGTCAGTTCTTCCTTATGGCAAAACCAACAGAAATGAATAAGGGTTCACATCATTAATAGTTTATCCAGGTTAACTTACTAGCTGCATCTCCTTCCGTGCATGTCGTAAGAGTCGACTAAGGAACTCAGGGGCGTTCTCTCAGGCGATGAGCTAGCAACTTGTCACTGATTTTATTTACATCTGTCTGCGCTATGCTAAACGTGGCTGAAAGGATCTTCTTCGTGATCTTGAAGTTCATTTTGAGAACGCAGCCGTGTGAATATGTATGCTATTTACTTTACACCTGTTTGTTTGTTCTTCTATGCTGCCCTGGGAGTGAAAAAAAAAACGTATAATACTACAGCTGCTTCTCTTCCCGGGCATACTGTACAAGTCGGTAGAGGAACAAGAGGGTCTTGGTGTTTTGTAGGCGATGGGCTGACCACCTTTCACTACTAACTGAACTTGTACATCTCAACTATACCCTCAAAATTGGTCAGAAGTGGCACCATGTGGTTCTATCGGCCCTTGGTGCTCTGCCTACCTCGTGAGGGATAAAGGCGTGATTATATGTATGTATGTTGGAGCACAGGATTACACTAACCTACAAAAATTTTACCTGATTTGGTCCAGTAGACTGAGCAATTTGGCTGTGACATACGGACGAACAGACGGTGATCCTGTAGGGTTCCTTTTATTTTATGTATGGAACACTAAAAATTACTAGCAATTTCTTTACTCCAATGACCCCAATGACCCTCGAAACTGGCAACTCATGATGCGATTACACAAATGAAAAATAAATGTCTTAAACGTTATTTCTTGTTCCCGTAAGAATTTCGGGAAATCTTTTTTATTAAACGCCTACGTTATACAAAGAGCTCAACCTCCAAATTTCATTAGCCGCGTTCAGACCGACCGAGCACGGCTCGATCGCGAGCCATTACGTGGCTCGGAACGTTGCCTCGGCCGAGCGTGCCTCGCGGTCGAGCCATCGGCTGTCGGTAAACGGGCCGTGCTCAAAGATGCCTCAGTGTGCGCTGTGCGTTCGGTGTGGACGGTCTGATTTTTCTCGCGGGCGCTTGTTGTAGATTCATCATGAACTTGATGCTCGGGGACTTCTGATGGCGAATCTGGCTCGTGAGGCTAGGCTCCGAGGCTGCAGCGAGCCCATACGTCTGGTGTGAACGCGGCTATTTAGGACAAAGCATTTTATATACTTAATTTGATGAAATATAAAGAATTGCACTAATATATTACCGGCGAAGGAAGTATAGAAGTATGACCATGGGCTACATTTATTGAAGTCGCACAATTTTTATGATTATTCAGAATCAGCTGTCAGACAGGATAAGATAAGTATGATAATAAAATTGATTAAAAAAAAACTGGGCGCCGGCCCGTCTAACACAACAAAGAAAAATCTATTTAGGAAATCATTTCTTTCCATACCTCTAAGTAGTATCGTTTTAAGTCAATGTTTCTTTATAATTATAAATTTATTAATAAAGAAATGGAAAAAATTCCTCACCCGGGTGGGAATCGAACCCACGACCTCTGCATTCCGTGCCAGCGCTCTTACCACTGAGCCACCGGGTCAATTTCTCGGATGACGAATTTTACCATCTCTTTTCGAAATTACATTATTGGCAACGTTATTTTTTCATCCCGATAGCTATACATAAGCCAAATCTCGGCAAACAAAGCTGAATCCCTCAGCACAATGTTTTAATGATGAAACGATCAACCATATCCTAACGGATTATATTATGGAGAAGTGTTTTTATCTTAGTCAAGATATTATATATTATAAATTTATTAATAAAGAAATGGAAAAAATTCCTCACCCGGGTGGGAATCGAACCCACGACCTCTGCATTCCGTGCCAGCGCTCTTACTTCTTTATAATTGTCCTGTGCTGATGCGAGCCTTCACTAGAATACATCAGCTGCATCTCCTTCCGTGCACTCGACTAAGGAACTCAGGGACGTTCTCTCAGGCGATGAGCAAGCAACTTGATTGGTTTAGGTACATCTGGCCCCGCTATACTAATGGCTACAAGATATTGGTGATTCTGCATGTCCTGGCTTTTTTATTTTGGAAGCACAGTCTCTATCTTGGAGTAAAAAGGTAGTAAATTTTGGCCAAAATTATAAAAACTTGACTGCGTGAAAATTTTGACCCAGTGTCACTTTCACGATGACGAATCTAATGATAAAAGTACCTCTTAAGCTCCAAAACATACAGCCTGATTTTTGGTCGTCAACGTTCCCGAAAACTACGGAATCTCCTCATCATCACGATCATAAAGCATACCTGGGAAGTGTCTGGTTTCCAAAATATTAGGGTCTTGAATAAATAGACTGCGTTTTTCTGCATATGCACATAGACGCGCGTAGCAGGAACGATGTCTATAAAAAAACTAACATAAACACTAGACACTATAAATTTCGCACGATCAAGGAATTTAAAAATTTTTTTAAAAAAAATCCCAGCATTTTTTTGGCATAAACTTACTTTATTTCATGTATAGAGTACGTACCCTTCGTTAAAGGTGGCCACAAAAAAACATCCTGTATATATACACAAGAAATATAACCCTCCTTTTGACACAGTCAGGTAAAAATGCTTTACTAGCGCCTACATTCAAAGGGACTACTCGTTGAAACGTACCAAACCTTCAACATTGCTAAAAACTACGCCATTCTGTAAAAAAATGCCAACGGCACGAAAGCTCAAGATTGGCAGGGGCCCGGCAAAGGTAACGCAATCCCGTTACGCCAAAATAAATATATACCGAGCTATTTTATCTAGTTTCCGGTTCTAGGACCCTTTTTTATTTTTAAAACGGATAGGCCAATGGGAGACCGCGGTTTTTTTGTTGTTGACAGGTATATGTTTATGTGATAGCGATACCTTATATATAGGCTGTTTGCTGTTATAAAATATGTGTATGACCCAGTACCTATCCTTAGTTATACAGGATGTTTTTTCGTTGCTACCCTTAACGAAGGGTACGTACTCTACACATGAAATAAAGTAAGTTTATGCCAAAAAAAAATGCTGGGAAATGTTGTAAATTTTTTTGAATTTTTTAAAATTACTTTTCGGTCGAAATTTATAGTGTCCAGTGTTTATGCTAGTTTTTTCATAGACAGATATTAATTATTTCTCGTGAAAAAATCTTGCTACACGCGTCAATGTGCATTTATGCACAAAAACGCAGTCTATTTACTCGTACTTTGGACCCTAATATTTTGGAAACTAGATACTTTCCAGGTAGGATGCATCCATGGAGAAAAATGACCGTGATGATGAGGAGATTCCGTAGTTTTCGGGAACGTTGACGACCAAAAATCACCCTGTATGAAATATCCTTACATACATACATATATAATAATCACGTCTCTTTCCCTGCGTGGTAGGCAGAGATCACGGATCTCCTTTTGCTACGATCCTGACACACCTCTTTCGCTTCATCTACTTTCATGATATTCTTCATGCACGCACGCTTACTAATATTATAAAGGCGAAAATAACTGTCCGTCTGTATCGCTTTTATGCCAAAACTATTGAATCGATTTCGATGAAATTTGGTAAATAGTCTAGAGCCTGAATAAAGGACACGGGCTACTTTTTATCCCGAGAAAATATTTTTACCCCGGATAATTTTGACTTTTTTTTCTGCAATCAACATAGGCATGAAATAAAAAGGATTTTTCTAAAATTCCCGGGAACGGTTAAAACAGGGATTCTATTTACGCGGACAAAGTCGTGGGTAGCTAATCTTAAAATTACATAAAAATAGTTATCATATAGAGTCATTAACTATGTAAATACTGAATGATGATGATGACCTCCGACCGTATTTCGGTAAAGGCGACCAATCTCTACGAGATGGCCAGGTACGCAGAAATTATAGCACAAGTGTACACGATGCACCCTCTATTCCGTCACTCTCATAGTACGATGGGACGGAAAGCCGAGACCGGAGAGAGATCAGGCGCAGGACCAACGGTTTTACGTGCTTTCCGAGGCACGAGCTAAGTGACAAATCTGTGCATGAGATACTAAATAGTGATTATTTGAATGACTATGTTAGGTACTCGTAAAGGTACGTTCGGTACGTTATATATTTTCATATTAGTCCTCCATCCATAAGCAGCAGCGATTGTTGACGACGAGACTGCTAAATAAACAAACATTATACCTCCTTTTGGAATTACTCCATGATTAATAGCATACACTTTTTTTTTTAATTTCGGTAGTTACCTATTGTACAGTTCCTATGGATTTTGGCGCTAGTTACTATGTGCATGACCTCATTTTCTGGTTGACTTGTATAATCAAACAATGTTCAGTTCCGAAATTAGGCGTAATTTTTTTTTATGCAATAGAATATGCCCATTAAATCGGGAAATAATCTTACTCTGTCTAAGCCTCCTGTATGACAGATTACATAATAGTTTATATTATACATGATGAAAATGACAGCCAGGCAAATATACTGACTTCAGACCATGATTCTGAGTTGACGCGGAAAGCAAACATTGCGGATAAACAAATTAAAAATGCATTTCCTGCGGGTACCTAATAACGCTATCGTATAACTCAAAACAATGGTAGGTACATGTTTAGTTTTTCCTGGCTGTCACACACACCCTGTATACTCTAGGTAGATATTCGCATTGCCATGCCATAAATTGCGAATGATAGGCATATCGTTATCGAATCCTTGTGATAAGATGGGAGGATATTATTAAATCTGTTTTGGGCTAGATTTTCCCTGCGTTTTTGTCTACTTGTACAATTTGTTATCGAAAATACCTAGGTATCCTGATTTTATTTTTATTAATATATAAATATATAATATATAAATATATTTAGTAAGGACTCCGACCGTATATCGGTCAAAGCAACCAATCCCTACAGTGTGTGCGCAAACACAGATGCACGCTCTATTTCGTTACTATCATAGTCCGATGGGACGGAAAGCCGACACGACCGCAAGAAGATCAGGCGCAGGACCAACTGTTTTACGTGCTTTCCGAGGCAGTTTTCATTACTTATATAAGTTATAAATATTAATAAGAATATGATTTTTTTTTTTCACCCAAGTAAAATTTGAACTCATGACCACTTGCATTCCGTGCATCGCTCTACCAACTGAGCTATCGGGTCACTTAAATCGGGTGACGAATGTTACACATCTCTTTTAAATTACGTTTTTGGCAACGTTATTTTTTCATCCCGATAGCTATACACTAGCCAAATCTCTCTGTTAAAAACTTCAAACGGTTTTTCAGGGCACTAGATCTATGAACTGTATCTACAAGTCTATCAAGAGGTGAGAGCAATAGAGATATCTCTTCCAATAAATATCGACAGTTTACATAATAGCCGTCCTACCTAAGAGACGATATTGACCGATACCTCCTGATAACGGTAGGTGAACGTAGGTCATATATAAATATATTTAATAAGGACTCCGACCGTATATCGGTCAAGGCAACCAATCTCTACAGTGTGTGCGCAAACACAGATGCACTCTCTATTTCGTTACTATCATAGTCCGATGGGACGGAAAGCCGACACGACCGCAAGAAGATCAGGCGCAGGACCAACTGTTTTACGTGCTTTCCGAGGCACGAGCTAAGTGACCATTTTATGTTAATTGAAAATAATGTTGTAAATTATCATTTAGCTCGTGCCTCGGAAAGTACTTAAAACATTTGTGCACTATAATATCTCCTGCGTACCTGGCCAATCTCCGAAGAGATTGGTCGCCTTGGTCGAAATACGGTCGGAGATCATCATATACAAGGTGTAACAGAAAGGGTATGTTAAGCGAAAAGCTATGTAAGTAGCCCACTATCTATAGAGAACCTAATTCCAAAATTTCTAAGACTGGGAATCACTTGTTTATTTTTTAAGATTGTATGAACATTCCTGTAGGAATTCTCCATACTGTCTGGAAAAATAAACATGTGAACTCGAGTCAGAAATTTTGTGGGTAGGTCCCTTTGAGTGGGTTATTTTAGCATACATTTTCGCTTAACGTATCCCTTTTGTTACACCTGTATAGGTACATATATGGTTTCGTTTTCAGTAAATGCCGAAACCGTTAATCTGTTATTGATTTTTATCTAGATTTAATGTGACCAAAATATCCCGCGCTGATGCGGGCTTCACTAGAATACATCAGCTGCATCTCCTTCCGTGCATGTCGTAAGAGTCGACTAAGGAACTCAGGGGCGTTCTCTCAGGCGATGAGCTAGCAACTTGTCACTGATCTTATACAAGCCCGCTATGATAAACGTGGCCGAAGGATGTTATTAACGATCCTGTAGTTTTGCCTACACCGCCGTGTGTATTTTTTTTTTCATTTATTTGTTTGAGTTCAAAAACTTTACAATAATACAGTATAGGGACATCAAGCCACTGTAAAGTACATGAAATAAAAACAATATCTATAAATTATTATACACTAGTGGCCGCCTGCGACTCCTATAAAAAATGTCGAAATTATCCGGGATAAAAACATTTTCCCGGGATAAAAAGTAGCCTATATGTTAAGTGGGACCTGTCACAATATATTCCTGAAAACTGTATCGAAATCGGTTCAGCCGTTTCTGAGATTAGCGTGCACAAACAGACAAAAAAACCAAAAATCATTCTTTTGGGTACTTTTTAGACTCCTATAATATTTTTTCTCATATATCTTCCATGTACAGACATCGATCCGTTACATTTTTATTATATGTATAGATGTACTCGTATGTAGTTTTATAAGCTCACCTCTCGACATAAGGGATAAAGAACGTGTACACCGCCATTACATCTAAATTGTCGCACTATTAACTTAACCAGTTCAGTATACATTGCAGTTTTTACACAGACAACTTTAGTGATCCACGAGTGAAAACCGGCAATGGTTTTTATGCGTACATTATTCACGAATGTACTAAGTTAGCTTAGTACTAGCAGGCAGAAACTGCTTTTTCGAAAAGTTCCCGTCAAGCGCCTAAGTGCGAGGGAGAAGTCAGACGTCGCGGGGGGAAAGAGACGGCGCGTCTTGCGTCGATCTCGCCGTCTGTCTGTGGTGGGGTCGCAGTGTTAGCGGACGATGGAGATTAAGATTTAATTTTTAAGAATTATTTTTGTTTTATGTATTATTTGATGTATAATATCGTGTTTATTTTTAAAGCGTTTTATCAGATTATCAGTGCAAGTAGATAAAGTGCATACGTTTTATTTTTTTATTATCACGTTCCAGCAAATAAAACAGTAAAACTGGTTACTGACTGTTTTGTAAAACTGGGTTCGAATCTCGGTGCAATGCGTAAAAAGTTCAGTAGTTTTACATGAAAGAGTAACAAACAAAACATAGACACACACACACACACACCCACATATATAATGCATCCATCTTCACAAACTTTTGCATTTATAATATAGAGGAATAAAATAAGATTGCTTAATATTTACCCACTAAAAGACCTTAAGGATCTTAGTGTGGAACCAGGTTAACGTGTTTCTAAGCGAATAATTATTTATTTAAATAATATTATGCCGCATCCATTTGATAAAGTTTCAATGGGGTGATCATCACTATGAAATGGTAAAAAACATACGATACGCCTCCTACGCTTAAAGCGCATGCCACACCGCCAGCAAGCGGGCGAGCGAGCTTGCGGGCGAGCGAGCTTGCCGGCGAGCGAGAGAAGGAAACTATACAAACTGACGTTGACGCAGCTTAGCTCGGTAGTTCGCAGTGTGAACCGATGTATGCAAAGAGGTTAATGCTCGCCGCCTAGCTCACTGGCGGTGTGGTCTGCGCTTAATACCACGTGTATTTCGTGACCTAACTTTCACTTGTGCCAACAAAGGTCAGTGACATAATAGACTTCCGTTACGTGTCAGTCTTGTCTTCAGCCTATTACAGTCCACTGCTGGACGTAGGCCTTCCCCAGGGCACGTCACAAGGCTATTGCCATAGATAGAGGGATGTTTGCCACGTCACGTCAAGGTCACGTGTCAGTAGATCTTACTAAATTATTGCCGATGAACACGGATCGTACTAACACTTTGTGGGAATCTAGCATAATATTAGAAACGTAAAAGAAAATGGATCTTCTTTAGCCTATTGCAGTCCACTGCTGGACGTAGGCCTCCCCCAGGGCACGCCACAAGGCTACTGCCACAGGAGGGTTTTGCCCATAGACCTAGACCTGCAGTCTCATAAACCTTTGCGTTTGTAATATAATGCTGACTTCCCACAGTGCGTTATCTTGCAGACCAGCTCGTATAGTTGGAAGGTTATAGTCCGTGGTAATACAGACATGTAAAGTGTCCGTCTATCCCTAGTCGTTAGCCGTGCACTATGAGCAAGTTCGCGCACCATAGAAAGTCAGTATTATATTACAAACGCAAAGGATTATGAGACTGCAGTTCTAAGTCTGAATGATTGTTAGTCTTACACGCAAAAACTTCAACTAAACTAAATTTCGACAGTTTTTGAGCTGTAAATCAGAATAGCAAATAGGCATCACAGTTCACGCGGGCGAAATAGCAGACATCCGCTAATGACATATAACCGTTATTACACACTACAATTTTTTTTAGAGCAACGCGGTAACACGATGGTGAAAAAACTTTTCTCATGTCGACACGACACCCTAAAAAAGACCTTTTTACATTCATACGGTTGCGTATGAGCCGTAAAGACAGCTGCTTTTTTATATTCTCACTATATTACGTACCTAATATGACGATATAATTAGAAACCATAACTGGTGTGCTTACACAGTAAAATCAGTGCAATTCAGCCCGCTGTAACTGCGGCCCCACCCTGTCTGGTACCCAAAAGCTGAGCGTGTCAGGTCATCGACCTAGGCTTTAACTTCCGTAAGCTTCTATAGAGCCTGATTTAGTATATTTTTAGTATGGGAACTCTATTTATATTTACCAGTGCTGATGCGGGGCTTCACTAGAATACATCAGCTGCATCTCCTTCCGTGCATGTCGTAAGAGTCGACTAAGGAACTCAGGGGCGTTCTCTCAGACGATATGATACCTTTCATCATACTGCTGTTCGGGCTACTTAATTTCATTTGATCATTAGATTCGTTTTATGAGTAGTCGTGACTCGTGAGCGTGACACTGGGTCACAATTGGCGGATAATGCTAGCTCTCTTTTCGAGTACGGCCGTTATGTGACGGCACCGCTATCCTTGGTATACAGGGTGTAACAGAAAGGGTATGTTAAGCGAAAAGTTATGTAAATATCCCACATATTTTTCCAGATAGTATAGAGATCCTATTTCCAAAAAAATGTGATTTCGAGTCTCAAATTTTGGAAATAGGATCTCTATAGTGGGCTATTTACATAGCTTTTCGCTTAACTTACCATTTCTGTTACACCCTGTACATAGCTTTAGCAAATTTATGGGCAAGTCAAAATTAGATGGATTTTAATAAGATTGTGTTGAGCGAGTTACATATTTTTAGGGTTCCGTAGCCAAATGGCAAAAACCTGAACCCTTATAGTTTCGTCATGTCTTCTGTCTGTCTGTTTGTCCGTCCGTATGTCACAGCCACTTTTCTCCGAAACTATACTGTTGAAACTTGGTAAGTAAGATGTATTCTGTGAACAGCATTAAGATTATCACACATCATCATGATTTACAGCCCTGAGAAGTCCACTGTTGGACATAGGCCTCCCCCAACAACCTCCACTCCGACCGGTCGGAAGCAGCCTGCATCCAACCGATGCCCACAACCTTGGCCAGGTCATCCGTCCATCTCGCAGGTGGCCTTCCCACGCTGCGCTTGCCGATACGTTGTATCCACTCTAGAACTTTCCGACTCCATCGGCCATAGGCTATGTGCCCTGCCCATTGACACTTCAGCTTGCTGGACCGTTGAGCTATGTCGGTGATCTTTGTATCTGCGGATTCCTCATTTCTGATTCGATCACGCAGAGAGATCCCAAGCATTCTCTCCATCGCTCGCTGTGCGATTCTGAGCTATTTTATGAGGCACATAGAAGATTATCACACAAAAATAGAAAAAGATAATAATTGAGGGTTCCCCATACTTCTGAACTGAAACTTAAATTTGTTTTTTCATCAAACCCATACGAGTGAGATAGATCTTAAAAAATGATACTCAGGTTTCTAATACATAGGTATAATTTTTTCTAAACTGAATAGTTTGCGCAAGAGACACTTCCAAAGTGGTAAAATGTGTCCCCCTCTAAAATAAGAGAATGATAAAACTGAAAAAAAATATATGATGTTCCATGTAAACTTTCACCGAAAATTGGTTTGAACGAGATCTGGTAAGTAGTTTTTTTTATACGTCCATAAATCGTAAACTGCAATTTACCTTTCATACGGAACCCTTCATGGGCGAAGTCCGACTCGCACTTGATCGCTTTTTTTACAAATTAGATATGTACTTACTTATTCTACTGTGATATCTACTTCAGAGAGAGGTACTTATCATTTGATTCGTCTTCGTGAGAGTGACACAATAGAACATCATAAGACTCCTTTTCGAGGATATAATACATACACAAGCCGCGTGGTGCCGACAGAGTAGAGTTTGTACCACCCCATGCCTGCCCGTGGGTATCGTACGAGGCGATTAAGGGTTTCCAGGAGGCGGGCAGCTGCGCCTCCCGTACTGACATAGTCCGAAAATCACACTGCGGTCACCAACCCGCCTGCCTAGCGTGGTGACTATGGGCAAAACCCCCCTGTGGCAGTAGTCTTGTGGCGTGCCCTGGGGGATGCCTACGTCCAGCAGTGGACTGCAATAGGCTGAAGAAGAAGAAGAAGCTAGAGCCTAACTCCACGGCATTTGATCTAGAGAGGTACCTAATCATTTGATTCGTCTTCGTGAGAGTGACACACTAAACTCCTTTTCGAGGATATGATGTTAACATACATACATATGTATATATACATATGTCCCAGTAAAATGGGGGCCAGAACTACAGTATCAAGGGAGATTCTACAGACATGATTAGCATAAAGCATGTATATCATGAGTCATCGCCTGAGAGAACTTCCCTGAGTTCCTTATTCTTACGACATGCACGGAAGATGCAGCTGTATTTCAGTGAAAGCCCAGATCAGCACAGGATTTTCTGACATCCTTTATGATTTAGTCATTTTGTTAAATCAACTGTTACGCCTCGTCCTTTATTGTAAAGCTGTAAAGCTATTGTTTGCTGATTTAAGGTTAGGGCAGAGACAGGATGTGGTAAAATGTGGGTCAACTTTTAAACAGCTTTTGTAGTTTAAATCAGATGCCTGTGCTGATGCGGGTCTTCACTAGAATACATCAGCTGCATCTCCTTCCGTGCATGTCGTAAGAGTCGGCTAAGGAACTCAGGGACGTTCTCTCAGGTGATGAGCTAGCTTGTCATTGATCTTTTACTATGTCCTGCTATTCTCTCTAAGCGAGGTATCGGGCGACTCAGAGCAAAACAAACTGGGACCGAGTAGCCCGAAAACATTTTTCGTTCGGTCGACTGGGACCACATACCTAATTAACTACAAGTACAGTTAACAGAAAAGTCAGTTTGGATTTTATCCCTATGTTGTCGTACTGCTAGCCATCCATGACTTTTTCGCAATAAATAAATAATATTTATTGCGAAAAAGTCAACAATAAATAACAACTTAAATCGAAGGCAAAATATTATTCTGTTATTTTCTAGAACATTTTATTGTTTATACATGGACATATGGTTTCGAAACCGACATACTCGTAGACTGATTTTATGAGTTTTCTTTTTTCACAAAGATTTTTCTTTAATTAATAAAAAAAATATAAGAACTTAAGTAAACATTGAGTCAACGACGTGATTTTAAAAACATAATGGAATAGATTCTTCTATGCTGCTCTGGGAGTGAAAAAAAACGTATAATATTACAGCTGCTTCTTTTCCCGGGCATACTGCACAATGTACGAGTCAGTAGAGGGACAAGAGGGTCTTGGTATTTTGTAGGCGATGGGCTGACCACCTGTCACTACTAACCGAACATGTACATCTCAACTATACCCTCAAAATTGGTCAGAAGTGGCACCATTTGGTCCTATCGGCCCTTGGTGCTCTGCTTACCCCGTAAGGGATAAAGACGTGATTATATGTATGTATTGAATAGATTTGTTTTATTTCTAAAACTTTTCGTGTTAACTGTACTAAAAGTGGTACATAAACAATAGATTTGTGGTTAAAATCACGAGTGGTCTGAGTCGCCTGACAAAATAAATAAATAAAAACGAATCAGTCAACTCGGACCGCGGCCCGAGATAAGCAGCGGTCCGAGTCGGCGGATACCTCTTCTAAACGTGGCTATGGAATCTTTTTCGTGATTCTGCAGTTCTAGTTACCCTACTTTCGGAACACAGCTGTGTGTATGTATATGTAGTATGTGCATCTTGGAGGACCTTAAAATTTCGCCAGATCGTCGAATTGTTCGAATAAACTCCGACGTCCGCTTTCCTTTCCCATAAAAACTGCATGTAAAAGCTTATAAGTACGTTTATATCATTAAGGAAGGGCCGAAAGGAGTTGTTATACTCAATGTTCAACCTATAATTTATTTATTTATGTATTAAGATTAGGCACACCAACATCACATGTATTAAAAAGTAGAATAATGATTATACATTGTAGCACAATACTGATACATGCAACTATGACTGTATGTAAATATATAATATTAATAATCACTACATATTATAAAACAAACTCGCTTTCTGCTGTCTGTCCTAATATATACTTAGATCTTTCAAACTAGGGAACGGATTTTGATGCGGTTTTCAATGCGGATTCACAAGACTCGGCTTCGCACGGTAGTAATGCACTCTCACGCGGGCGAAGCCGTGGGCGGCCGCTATTATAATATAAACAGCGTCGGTTGGATGCAGGCCGCTTCCGACTGGTCGGAATGGAGGTTGTTGGGGGACGCCTATGTCCAGCGGTAGACTTCTCAAGGCTGAAAATGATGATGAATGTAAATAAATAATAAATATAATAATAATGTTATTGACTGTCCCAAAAACTTAAATAAAAATGTTAACTTCAATCGTGAAAGCTTATGAGTAGTGGATAATAGATATTATTTGTTAATCGTTTCTCGATCGAATAGATTAAATTATCCTTTAATAAAAAGGTTCAACAGGGGAAATGTTGCAATAATTAATGTCGATTCTAAATAAAAGTGGTTTGCTGGAAGAAATCTCTTATAGGGATAAGCACGCCTTTGTACTATTGTCACCATGACTAAAATGGTCACATTATGGTCATATAAAATGTCTATGCACCATAACTATGTACATTATGGTCAATGGGCCTTGTCTAGACCATAACTATGGTCAATAGGTCAATGGGCCTTCTCTAGACCATAACTATGGTCACATTATGGTCATATGGGCCTTGTCTATGCACCATGACTATGGTCACATTATGGTCATATGGGCCTTCTCTATGCACCATGACTATGGTCACATTATGGTCATATGGGCCTTGTCTATGCACCATAACTATGGTCACATTATGGTCATATGGGCCCTGTCTATGCACCATGACTATGGTCACATTATGGTCATATGAGCCTTGTCTATGCACCATAACTATGGTCACATTATGGTCATATGGGCCTTGTCTATGCACCATGACTATGGTCACATTATGGTCATATGAGCCTTGTCTATGCACCATGTCTATGGTCACATTATGATCATATGGGCCTTGTCTATGCACCATGACTATGGTCACATTATGGCCATATGGGTCATCAACTATAACTACAATCATAAGCCTGCCCCCCTGACAGATCTCTTTCGCTTTATTTAATTTCATGATATTCTTTCTTCTATGCTGCTCTGGGAGTGAAAAAAAACGTATAATGGGTACTACAGCTGGTTCTCTTCCCGGGCATACTGTACAAGTCAGTAGAGGGACAAGAGGGTCTTGGTGTTTTGTAGGCGATGGGCTGACCACCTGTCACTACTAACCGAACTTATACATCTCAACTATACCCTCAAAATTGGCCAGAAGTGGCACCATGTGGTTCTATCGGCCCTTGGTGCTCTGCCTACCCCGTAAAGGCGTGATATGTATGATATTCTTGATGCACGCTCGTGGATTTAGAGTAGGTACCCTTTACCTGACCTTTCTCTCTTCTTTATGATCCTGCAGATCAGGATTTCGGAAACACAGCATTAGGTGGGTATCCCTAAAGAGATATTGGACAGAAGAATGAAAATTAAACACCAAATTTTCACCAAAGCCTCACGTGGTAAGGGGTGAGTCTACCGCAGCTTTTCGGGTAAAAATTCAACTGTCCAACGACACATAGTGCATATGATCCATTTTAAATTGCTGTTATAAACTCTTATCGTACAGTTTTAAATTATGTACATTACCTAACGTGTGTATTGCTATAATAGGGTAGCTAGAGCTACAGGATCATAAAGGAGATTCTAAAGTCACGTTTAGCTTTTCAGACAGATGTAAGTGATCAGTGACAAGTTCTTCATCATCATCAGCCTATTGCAGTCCACTGCTGGACGTAGGCCTCCCCCAGGGCACGCCACAAGGCTACTGCCACAGGGGGCTTTTGCCCATAGTCACCACGCTGGGCAGGCGGGTTGGTGACCGCAGTGTGATTTTCGAACTTTGATGTCAGTAGATGCGGGAGGCGCTGCTGCCTACCTCCCGGAAACCCTTAATCGCCTCGTACGATACCCACGGATAGGCAGGGGTGATACAAAGTCTACTCTGCCGGCACCACGCGGCGGCGTGACAAGTTACTCCATAAGTTCCTTAGTCGACTCCTACGACATGCACGGAAGGAGATGCATCTCACTCTATGTTAAGTTATGATCGCCTAAGGCGAAATCTAGGAGAACTGCTGAAGTCAGTTCTTCTTTTTAAAAACCAACATTAGGTTTGACAAACCTTATGATTATATTACTTTTGCACTATACATGATGTTTCTTCCTTACCATTCTTAACGAAGGGTACGCACCTACTCTATACAGGAAATAAAGTAAGTTTATGCCTTTTTTTTTTTTTGCTGAGAAACGATGTAATTTTTTTTTTTAATATTTAATTACTTAATCGGGCGAACTGAATTTCTGACTTTTTGCGTAATATATCGTATCTGACATAGGGCGTGTAATTCGAAATTTATTATCCAGTGTTTATGCTAGTTTTTTTATAGACAGATTTTAATTATTTCCCGTGGAAAAATCTTGCTGCACGCGTCTATGTGCATTTTTGCAAAAAAACGCATTCTATTTACCCAACTTTGGACCCTAATATCTTGGAAACCAGACACTTCCCAGGTGTGCTTCCATGGAGAAAAATAATCGCGATGATGAGGAGATTCCGTAGTTTCCGGGAACGTTGACGACCAAAAATCATCCTATATAACTCTACAATCTATCTATATTATGACTAGCGGCCGCTCGCGACTTTGTCCGCGTTAGGGGGCATTACACAAGTGCGAAGCCGGGGCATATCCGTAGTTGCATAATAAAAATTCCTCTTGAATCACTCTATCTACGAAAAAACCGCATTGAAGTCCGTTGCGTAGTATACCTACCTACATAGGGACAGACAGAACACGGGAAACGGACAGTCATGGATGTTTCTATACATATCTATGTATTTTTTTATATACCGTGACTTAGTACCTACCCACGACACAAATTAAGACCTCAGGGATCTTAATGTAGGATTAGGTCAATGTGTTGTGAAGTGTTTTAATATTTATTATATTATTATTATTTGTCATCTCCTTCTTGTGCGTTCTTCGCGGTATATTCGCTGTTGCCATGCTGTACTCTCTCCCAGCGAATGTGTGCGTATAATGCAGTTGTGTGCAGTCTGCGCCGACCGAATCACCTAGGTCAGTACGTTTAGTACCCTGCGATGCACCGACGCGCTTGCATTGAACGCGACGGCGAATTTTGCAGTCAACCAATCAATATTTTAATGAATTTATTTCATTTTGTGTCATTTTTTGTACTTGTAGTCATTTTGAGCGGTAAAAATGTGTGCAGTTTTGTGGATTTTCGAATTTTCGAACGCCCGCTTTGTTCCGAGGTCGGCCATGTTGGATCTGCTAATTTCGAGAATGCCTGGTGAGTATTCCGTTTTGTGTAATGCATTTTCGTGTATTTGACTTCGTGATTGTGATATTTTTGGCGAAGGTTTCAATATTTTAGGCCTAATGGTTAAATGTGGCTGCCTTTTCTGACTGGGTGTGACTTTTTTATTTTTCTTACAAGACAAAGGTGGTCTGTTACATTCAGCCTAATTTCTTTATGTGCCCAACAATGATTGTTACAAAAATAGGTCAGAAAGCAATATAAATTTTGAACGAACCTAAAGAAAATCGAGCTACGAAATTACTGAAAGTTTTTTCAGGACATTTTTCGTCGGTTTGTCCAATTTTTTTTACAAAAATCTTGTGACGTCACGATTTTCAGCCGAATCGCCATTTTGAAAATGGGCGTTTACTTCACCCCCCCCTTCGGCTGCTATTTCTCCTACCTTTGAATTTTACTTGTAAAATCAATACAGGGCGAGACAAAGACAAAAAGGTACTTCCTTGTCCTTCGGGGAATATTTAAAATTAGTTAGGTACATTACAATCGATTTCTTGACAATTTCTGTGATTTATTTACATACATACACGGTTGTAGAAGCATAAGGGAGATACCACAGTCACGTTTAACAAAGCGGGGACAAATGTAAAAGATCAGTGACAAGTTGCTAGCTCATCGCCTGAGAGAACGTCCCCGAGTTCCTTAGTCGACTCTTACGACATGCACGGAAGGAGATGCAGCTGATGTATTCTCGTGAAGCGCTACACCATTGCGATATAAATAGCCTGAATGCGGTTTTTAGTTAAATAAGTAAAAGTTAATTGTAATAAACTTAACGATAAAGTAATAAACCACATATCTAGTAGGTACTTAGTTTTGTTAGTTTACCCTACTAATATTATAAACGCGAAAGTTTGTAAGTATGGATGGATGGATGGATGTTTGTTACTCTTTCACGTAAAAACGGTTGGGGCGATATTAATAAAATTTGGTATGAAGTTAGCTGACGTTATATTTAAGCCGACGAGCGTGCATGAAGAATATCATGAAAGTAGATGAAGCGAAAGAGGTGTGTCAGGATCGTAGCAAATGGAGATTCGTGATCTCTACCTACCCCTCCAGGCGAGATTTATATGTATGTAATTTATGTATATTTAAGGGTAGGTATGTTAATTTGATATAAGTAGTATGTAGTTGCAAAATTGTCACTCGTGCCTCGGAAAGCACGTAAAACCGTTGGTCCTGCGCCTGATCTCTCTCCGGTCGTGTCGGCTTTCCGTCCCATCGGACTATGAGAGTGAGGGAATAGAGAGTGCATCTGTGTTTGGGCACACACTTATGCTCTATAATATCTCCTGCGTACCTGACCAATCTCTACGAGATCATCATCATAAGTAGTAGTGGATATCAAACGCATCCATAGCAGCGTAACATTATAGCACATCTCTGAAGGATAGGTCGGTAGGTACCCTTGACTGGACTAAATAACTGATATTTCTGTGTCCCCAAGATGGGGAAAAGAGCCTTCACAGTTTTCCACCATTTCCCTCGGTCATGAGCTTTGCGTTTTAATTCGCTCCAACTGATTAGGTTCTTAGCTGCGTGGTGTCGGTAGATTAGGTTTGTACCACCCCATGCCTGCCCGTGGGTATCGTACGAGGCGATTAAGGGTTTCCGAGAAGTGGGCTGTACCGAATCCCGAGCTGACAACATAGTGCAAAAATCAGACTGCGGTCACCAACCCGCCTGCCCAGCGTGGTGACTATGGGCAAACCCCCCTATGGCAGTAGCCTTGTGGCGTGCTCTGGACTGCAATTAGACGACATTCCTATAGAGTAGAGAAGGATATAGCCTTATATTGACCGATTGGTGTAGTGTCTAGGTGCCTGCGACGTCATAGGTCCTGGGTTCGACGCCCGGTAGGTGCAAACATTGTTGTGATGAATATCGATGTTTGTTTCCGAGTCCTGGATGTTTATGTACTTATCTATGTATTTATATACCGTTGCTTAGTACCCACTACACAAGACCTTAAGGTTCTTAACGTGGGACTAGGTCAATGTGTTGTGAAGTGTGTGAATATTTATTTATTAAAAAAAAAATCATATAGGCTACATTCTGTAGTAGGTACGAGTACACACCGACGAAGTCGAGATAGATAGATAAATAGATAGATAGAAAATTCTTTATTGCACTATAAAGTTATACAAAGGCGAACTTAATGCTACATAGCATTATCTTCCAGTTAACCAGTACTGGTGGAGAACAGTTTTAAGGTAGTGCCCAAATATACATATAAAATGAAAAAAATAAAATTATTTAATTGAAAACATTTAAAATAATTATGAAACTAAAAATACACATTGTAGCAACAAAATACAGCCAGAAACAATAAATTGCCGTATCTACCACTATGCAATCATGATCTGCCCCCCTAGCATGACCACGCATCGTAGATATCGTATCGTAGGTACGATATCGTATCGTCTTTATACAAAATTCAACATGGCGGCTGTATTTATTTTGACAGGTTAAATGACGATAAATCGGTTTATCATACCGTGTTATGCAGGTCATGGTAAGCTTGCTGCCTTTTAAAATAGATATACGGTCGGAGGCAATTATTATTATCTTATATCCAGATAGGATATCTCTTACATTGAGCTATCTTCTATTTAGATGACCTATTCATTAAAGCAAGATCCTTCCTTTTTCTATTAAAAATAGTTTTGAAATACAAAATCATTAACTTTCCATTAAAGCTCACCTTTGTAATCTAAGCTCCGGCTGCGGCTGCCCAACAATTGATGCAGTAGACTCTGTTAAATATTCTGTCTTTCATTCTTTATTCTTTATTGCACATACACAAAAAGAAATATGGCATACAACATTAAAGAAGAGAATCTAGGAATTACGATTGATTGTAACTTAAATTTTAAAGAACATTTCGCTATGCCAATCCTTACTGATTTACTGTGTCACATCTCGGGGTGGAGCTGCGAAGACATATTTGAAGTCACCTGAAGTAGCGCAACGTGCTGTACTAAAAGTAGCAACTTTTCGGCCGATTCAATTCCCGTCCGACGTATTGTATGCATCTTGTGGGGTGTTTTTTTTTTTTTTTTTATTTTATTTAGTTTATCCCGAAGGAAAGGCAAGGGGAACTAAGCCCATACAGCCTAATCATTGTCTAGTAAAATGATTTCTGAATTTATGATGGATGATAATGATGATGATGAAACGTCGGGAAAATCCTCAAGAACAAGTGTAAAGTTAGTCAAAATGGAAAATTATTGCAGAAACAACTTACATGCGCCCATGAAGAAATCGTAATCCAGCTAAAGTTTTACTCGGCTTACCTGCATATAAAACCAAGCACACGCACTAGATTCACATCACAAGTAATTAAAATATAACTTATCTACCAGAAACCATCACTTTTCGGACACATGCAAGCCATTCACAAATAATTTTTCATTTTCACAAGAAAATTACACCTGCACCCTTCCAGCTTTTCCCGCCGAATCCCTCTTGTGGGGTGTTAACTGTTAGCATAGAGGAATGAGATGTCATAGAGTGCTAATGTCATACTATCTGTTTCGTAGCACTATTGGACTTTTTGGTGCCTCATAATTCCACTTAGATTCTATTAGTGTAATGTATAGTAATGTGCTACATTACTAATGTATTGTAACGTATAGTAATGTAATGTATTGTAACGTATAGTAATGCAATCTAAGTGTCAAGGACTGGAATTGTGAGGCACCAAAAAGTCTAATGGTGCATCGAAACTGTTAGTATGACATTAGCACTCTATGACTACATCTTATTCCTCTATGCTGTTAGGCAGCTCTTTATACGAGAAATTATTTTATTGCAACACTTACCTGTTACCTTATAATAAACATAAATCTTCCAATAACAAACGCCTTGATTATCTGGTATGTCCTATTAGTCGATTCAGAACAGTTTTTGTCTATGGATTCATCTGTTTTCAAGGAGCACATTTGTATAAGGCATGTAAAATAGTAGTAAGCCAGTGGCTACAAAAGATGGACTACGAGTAAACAGAAGATTTAATTGGTTTTCCGGTTGATTTAATATATATATATGTTTAAGTGCCTACTTATTACTGTTTTTTACTTTTGTTTTTATTTATAGTTTATAATAAATATAATGTATTGTTAAGTATATAGTATTTATAAGTGTGTATCTATTAGTAAGAAACCGAAAGACAGCTTTTTGAAATAACATGCAAATCTGGTGTCTATAACACAGGGTACCCTAGCTTAGACACCAGTATACCATTTGTTAACGTACATAGGTAATTAAGCTCTATTTATTGCAACATATCTCATAATCGCATACTGTATGTATACCTACTCACGCGTCTTTATGAAAATAAACCTATTATAAATTATAAATGAAGAATTTATCTTAGTCATGAAATTGAAAATGGTAGCTTACTTAAATCATAATTATGTCATGTAATTATAAATATTATGACTTAGGTCTAAGATCTACCTAGGTAGTAATATCTACTCGTTCTGTAATAGCTATCTACCTATAACTGTAGGTACGCTTTTTTAAATTATTCCTACATCTCATGGACCTATTGGGAATGAATGTATGAAATTTTATATTATGGGTATAAAAAAGGCCCGTTGGAAATTTGAGAACAATATAGAATCATAGACCTCTGAGAACACTGTTTAGGTAACCTAATTTTACCTAGGCGCAGTCCCTTAAATAGATAGCTAATGATGATGATGATGATCTCCGACCGTGTTTCGGCCAAGGCGACCAGAGATTGGCCAGGTACGCAGGAGATATTATAGTGCACAAGTGTATGCGCAAACACAGATGCACTCTCTATTCCGTTACTCTCATAATCCGATGGGACGGAAAGCCGACACGACCGGAGAGAGATCAGGCGCAGGACCAACGGTTTTACGTGCTTTCCGAGGCACGAGCTAAGTGACAATTTTGCAACATTAAAATCTGTACATGAAATAAATTCATTGGTACATTGATAGCCCAGTGGTTAAGATGTGCACCTTCCAAGCGGGAGGCGTAAGTTCGATCCCAGATAGGTAATAATAGGTATATTACCTAGGTACCTACTTATATTTACCTTACCCAGAAGATGATACTCAGACAATGTTACCTACCTCCACCAACCTATTCGGGCCTTCAGACAAATCTATACATATAATAAAAATGTAACGGATCGCTGTCTGTACATGGAAGATATATGAGAAAAAATATCATCGGAGACCTTTATCAACGCAATACCCAAAATAATAATTTTTTGAATTTTTGTCTGTTTGTCGGTTTCTCTGTGCGTTTGTGCACGCTAATCTCAGAAACGGCTGAACCGATTTCGATCCAGTTTTCAGGAATATATTGTGACGGGTCCCACTTAACATATAGGCTACTTTTTATCCCGGGAAAATGTTTTATCCCGGATAATTTCGACATTTTGTTTTTCTGTAGTCAACGGTTTTACAGGATGGTAGGTATATATTATTAGATATTTATTTAGAAAAAAAAACGAGGATTGTTCTTTCAATGCATCATCACATGGACATAGGTGACAAAGTAACAAACATGATCACCATAAGTACCTAATAATATTTACTAATCACCCTAAAGCAAAAAAAAGCGGGTGGGGCTGTGTCGGGGCACACGGCCGTTGGTTTTAACGTGAAACGTCTATGTTAGCGAATCGCTTTTAAAGTAAAAGATTGAAATGAAAACAAGATGGACGCTGTTTTAAGTATTTTAATAAAAAAAGAACAGGTACGTAATAGAAACATAAAATACTACAAATGTTTATATATTATTGTCCTTTCTGGTTATTTTAAATAAGCGCCCACGACTTCGTCCGCGTGAGGGGGCGTTGTACCCGTGCGAAGCCGGGCAGGTTGTTGTATAGACTGAGCCTCCTTGGTAAATGGGCTTCACGCCCCACTCATAGCAAAACTTAAAGAAATAGAGAAAAAATCTAGCCAACCAACACAAAAGATGTTATCTATCCCTAAATGCAACTATTTACCTAACCGAAAAAAACGTGGCAGATAATAAAAACCATAAAAATTCCCGCCTAAAAAGGATCGACCAATGGAATTTTCGGAACCACTTCTAAAATAGACCAATAGAGTTGGGTCTATGACCTATGGTGCATGGTGCGTTGATGCGTTCGCCCGAAATATTCGAAATAGCCAATGAGGTGCGCCTGCGTTTCCCGCCCTTTGCTGGAAGAGCGGCAACGTCGCATGAAGGGTCTTGCGATCGTTTCTAGCCCTTTTAGTTAGCGTTATAGAGTTCGTTTCGTGGAATATAGGCAGTTTCACAGAATTCCTTTGCCTAATCTTGGATAATACGTTTTTTTTGTTTTTTTTTTTAAACAAAATTTCAAATGGTGACTCCAAAAAACAATAGGTATATAAGTATTTTTAAGATTTTAGCTGGTTTAACTTTAATTACTTTGACATTTTAGGAAATTATAGTAGGTATTAGGTAATAGATATTAGGAATTATTTTTTAATTTTTAGTTTTTTTTTGTGTTCCATAGTTTTTATTTTTTAAAAGTTAATTGTTTTTATTATTAAATTTAAATGGGACCACCCTTGAATTACCTATACGCGAAAAAAGATTTGTTCAAATCGGTCATAATTGGCGGAGTATCGCGTAACAAACATAGAAAAACATACGGGTCGAATGGAACCTCCTTTTTTTGAAGTCGGTTGAAAATTGGTGACAGTTTGATTTTTTTTCTTAACCGTTCCATAGTCCTAAGCGTAGGTCCTAAGCATATTGGTGACAAACTATGGTGACAAACGGGAATAAACTGCCATATTTTTTTCCTTAATAGTATAATTCTGAATGATTCACAACCAAAACATAGCTTAAAATAACCATAGAAGCTTCTAACAACTATTAAAATTTGTAACAGCGCGTGTCAAAAATGCCAAATTAGTATAGTCTAGCTAGTCTAGACGAATGCCGGCATGATATAATGGCCGACGGATTTTTTTTGGAACTAAACGATTATTCATGAAAAGGTGCCAGTGATAATAGCACACTAGAGCCACCGTCAGCTGCCATCATAGCAAAACCAAACCACCGCTACCTTAGTAGAGTCTGTTTCATAGAATAAGACCTATGCCTGATTTCGGAACTAATATTTTTTGTATGCAGTGACACAGAAAATTTAGTCATATACATAGTAACTAGCGCCATCATCCATCGGAACTATACGGTGAAACGCGTTTTAACGTTTCTGCTATACCAAGCAGGTCGTGACAAGTGTAAATAAAATTGGCAACGACAAATCAAAATTAATTTATTCGTAAATACAGAGAAACTGGTTGTGTTTACACGGAGGCGAAAGGGCGGTAGAGCTGTTAAGTGGAAAAGCTGTGTGATGGCTATAGTTCACTTTAGGTGATAGTTCCAGTAGTTACTATGTGTATGACCACATTATCTGTGTCACTGCATACAAAAATATTAGTTCCGAAATCAGGCACAGAAGTTATTCTTAGAAATAACTGTACGACTCTACAGGGTGTATCAAAAGGGGTATGTTAAGCGAAAAGCTATGTCACAAACAGCCCACTATAGAGAACCTATTTCCAAAATTTGAGACTCAAAATCACATGTTTATTTTTCGAGATTGTGGAACATTTCTGAGTTGTTTAGGAATTCTCCATACTATCTGGAAAAATAAACATGTGATTTCGAGTTTCTCTACAGTGGGCTGTTTACATAGCTTCATACCCTTTCTGTTACAGCCTGTATAGTGCCACTGAGAGATTCTGGATTCAAATTCATCTTACTACCTACCTACAGTTATTTAATTTGTAGAATTATGTAGGTACCTATACAGGGTGTAACAAAAAGGGTTAAGCGAAAAGCTATGAGAATAGCCAACTGTAGAGAACCTCTCCTGAAAATTTGAGACACGAAATCGCATGTTTATTTTCCCCGATTGTATGGAGTATTTTTAAATACCTATCTCGGGAATCTTCATACATACATATAATCACGCCTTTATCCCTTACGGGGTAGGCAGAGCACCAAGGGCCGATAGAACCACATGGTGCCACTTCTGACCAATTTTGAGGGTATAGTTGAGATGTACAAGTTCGGTTAGTAGTGACAGGTGGTCAGCCCATCGCCTACAAAACACCAAGACCCTCTTGTCCCTCTACTGACTTGTACAGTATGCTCGGGAAGAGAAGCAGCTTATATTATAGTTATAGTTTTTTTTTCACTCCCAGAGCAGCATAGATGAATTTTCATACAATCTTGAAAAATAGACATGTGATTTAGAGTCTAAAATTTTGTGGATAGGTTCTCTACAGTGGGCTGTTCACGGGTAACCAGAACTGCATTTGGGTAATACGGGGGCGGGTTTTCGAGGCCTACTAGGTACTGCTCACCATGATTATACAAAAAAAAAAATATTAAAAATTTAAAATATATTTTACTAAAAATAAAAAACACTCTCGCCTCCGTGTCAGTAAGGCTTTGGCGCCATGGCACCGGATGGATTAAAAAAAAATCTCGATCGACTAATTGGGCACAAGAGCCGGATCTTAATATTATTATGCTTATATATCTTACCATGCCAACTTTCCCTAATGTCATGCATACAGGCTGTTTTTTCGTTGCCACCCTTAACGAGGGGTAGGTTTACTCTATACATCAAATAAAGTAAGTTTATGCCAAAAAAAATTCTAGGAAAAGATTTTTTTGAAAAAAAAAAATTAGTTACTTGATCGGGCGAAATTTTGTGTGTCCAGTGTTTATACTAATTTTTTCATAGACAGATATTAATTATTTCTCGTGAAAAAAGCTTGCTACGCGCGTCTATGTGCATTTATGCGGCCACCTTTAACGAAGGGTAACTCTACATGCCAGCTCCTTGATCGTTACTCAGACGTTCCTGGACCCTAACTCAACTCCCTAATGGGAACCAGACACTTCCCAGGTATGCTCCCATGGAGAAAAATGATCGTGATGATGAGGAGGTTCCGTAGTAAACATACTTTATATACCTACCCACACACGGCCACGGTTTCTTTGGAAGCAAAAATGTATTAAATAGTATGGCTCGTTTGTAGACGACACGGCTCTACCTACTACGAGTGACGAAATATAGGGGTCGTGTCGTTATCGTGTCGTCTAACGCCCATTACCTACTCGTATAAGCAAAAATCCCCTGAGGCAATAGCCTTATAACGTGCCCTGGGGGAGCCCTACGTCCAGCAGTAGACTGCAATAGGCTGAACACATCAGCCATCTTTCTGTGTATGTCGACTGAGCTCGGCCCCCTTATTACCTAACTAGCAAAAGCAAAGCGATAGAGAAAATTGTACAAAAATCGCTGATTGCTTGTCAAATTCGTATTACGTAAAATGAATTTCAAAGGAACTTTGACATTTCATGGCGAATATTGTAGGTACAATTTTCGCTATCGCTTCGCTTCTACTTTGCTATTTTTTTTTACACTACACATTAACCTAGTCCCACACTAAGATCCCTAAGGTCTTGTGTCGTGGGTACTATCCCGGTCAGGTATGCAATATTAATATGATGAATATTGATGTTTAGATTTCCGAGTCATGGATGCTTCGAATATACTTATCTATGTATAATTACACAAGACCTACCGGGATTCGAACCCAGGACCTATGGCGTCGTAGGCAGGGTCACTACCTACTAGACCAATCGGCCGTATTGCTTGTACGTAATCAGGGGGCCGGAATGTTCTCAGGTGATAAGCTAGCAACTCGATTCACTTACATCTGTCCCCGCTAAGCTAAACGTGACTGTGAGATATTCTTTATGATCTACCGTATTTTATATTGCCATTGGTTTGTTTATGGTAGAAAATTCTGAAGTTTTCTACGTGCATTTCTGCGTGAAATGAAATTTGTTAACTCGACTTTGGACCTTGACATCTAGGAAACCAGACACTTCCCGGGTACGCTTCCATGGAGAAAAACGTTCGTGATGACGACAAGGAGAATGCGTAGCCTATTCGGAAACGTTGATGGCCAAAAAAAAACACTTGTATAGGTTGCTTGGTACCCACGACACAAGACCTTAGGGATCTTAGTGTGGGACTAGGTTAATGTGTTGTAAAATGTAAATATTCATTAAAATTAATATCCTAAAAATTACGACAAAGTACAGCCTGAACCTGCTACAACGATATTTTTAGCTATTCACAATTTCTGCCGCGTTATCGCGTGGCGTGCGCGGGAGCATGTGACGTCATCCGACAACTTAGTCATTGCTAGAACTCCGTTTCATAGAATACCTCCTGTGTCTGATTTCGGAACTAACATCTTTTGTATGCAGTGACGCAGATAATGTGGTCATATACATAGTAACTAGCGCCATCGTCCTAAAGCACTTTACGGTGATACGCACTCTAGCGATATGTGCTCAGAACAGTGAGGCCAGACGTCGAACGGAGTTGATATTGAGACGTACGTTTAAAGTTTATGTTTGCTAATCACGGAATTTTACCTGGTTGGCTGGAAGAAATTACTGTTGATAAGCTTGCCTTTGTTCATAATATTTGATATTATTCTTTGTGTTTTCTGTGTACAATAAAAAATAAGGATAAGAAACTCTACATAGGCCTTCCATAAAACATTGACATAGAGACGGCTTCGCATACTTTTTTTTTATTGTATGAACACTCCTGATTTGTTCAGGAATTCGCCATAACTACCTGAAAAAATTATCATAGGTATTATCTAACATTCCCCTTCTGTTACACCTGCAAGCCTAGCGTGAACTGCGAAATACAATATCGTAATCCGATTTATCGACATTTAGCCTGTAAAATACTATAAATATAGCCGCCATGTTGAATTTTGTAGACACGATACGATATCGTACGATACGATATCCACGATGCGTGGTCATGCTAGGGGTGCTGGTATGAAAAATAAGACATCATCAAGAATATACAGGCATCGAGAAAACGCGAGGTTGATATAGTAAGTACCTATAACTGTGCTGATGCGGGGCTTCACTAGAATACATCAGCTGCATCTCCATCCGTGACCGTTGGCCAGTGGGTATCGTATGAGGCGATTAAGGGTTTTCGAGAGGTTGGGCAGCAGCGCCTCCCGTGTTGTTGTTGAATCTTTATGCTGATGATCTACAATTGTATAGAAGCTGTGCAGTTGATGAGATGGTCGGTAATTTGGATAAGATCTCCTGCGATCTAAGGGCAATTGGTGAGTGGTCGAGGTGCTTTGGTCTTCTTGTTAATCCGTATAAGACCCAAGTGATGATAACTGGGAGCAGGCATCTACTCTTACTGGACATGGCATCTCTACATAAACTGGAATTTAACGGATTATGAAGTTAAGATAAAAAACCTTGGGCTATACATGACTAATGTCATGGTCCGTCCACGTATCAGAGGCATAGAGGAATATAAAAATAGTGGATGTCCGCGACTCCGTCCACATGGACTGCAGAAAAAACAAAATGTCGAAATTATCCGGGATAAAAATATTTTTCCGGGATAAAAAGCAGCCTATGTGTTAAGTGGGACCTGTCACAATATATTGCTGAAAACTGCATCGAAATCGGTTCAGCCGTTTCTGAGATTAGCGTGCACAAACATACAGATATACATACAAACAGACAAAATGGAAAAATATTATTTTGGGTTCTCTTGCTTGTATGAAGGCAGCCCATTGTAATTTCTTCAATTTCCATGTATTTTCTATTCCTATTTTCGATGCACAGAAATCGATCCGTTACAATTTTATTATGTGTATAATCTATAATCTATCTATATATAATATAATAAAAATGTAACAGATCGCTGTCTGTACATGGAAGATATATGAGGAAAAATATTATAGGAGTCCTTTATCAACGCAATAGTACCCAAAACGATGGTTAAACGGATTTTTTGTCTGGGTGTCGGTTTGTCTGTTTGTTTGTGCGTTTGTGCACGCTAATCTCAGAAACGGCTGAACCGATTTCGATGCAGTTTACAGGAATATATTGTGACAGGTCCCACTTAACATATAGGCTACTTTTTATCCCGGGAAAATGTTTTTATCCCGGATAATTTCGACATTTTGTTTTTTCTGTAGTCCACGTTGACGGAGTCGCGGGCGTCCACTAGTAATATAATAAAGAAGAATATTATATAGATATGTATAGATAGATTGTGTAACCTCCACCTCTAATTAAACCTTCTCGCCTCCGTGACACAGACACACACACACACATAGTACGTGGCGCGAGCGCTGACCTATTTACCGGCCAGTAATTGTACACCGCGTTACGTCATCATGTGACACCAATCTCACCTGATGGTAAGATGAGATTTATCTTACCTTTGATGATTATGAGGCCTACCTTTTGCCACGTGTGACATAAAATAGGCTGACTTGTGCATACATGGAAACATACATACATATACAGGGTGTAAAAAGACAACCTAACCTAACTTTGGACCTCTATATCATGGAAACCCGTGGTTTCCCAGGGGTACTTCCATAGAAAAAAAATTATCGTGACGCTACAAGGAATACGAGGTATTAAAAGAACAAAGTTGTCTTTTTACACCCTGTATAGGTAGATAAACACAGCTGTGTTCCCGAAATGCAGAACGGCAGAATCATACGGGAGATCCCATAGCCGCGTTTAACATAGCGAGTAGAGGCGTAATAGTTCAGTGGCAAGTTGCTAGTTTATCCCCTGAGTACCTTAGTCGACTCTTACGACATGCACGGAAGGAGATGCAGCTGATGTATTCTCGTGAAGCCCAGCATCAGCACAGGCAAGAATGTGAATACTGCAAAATCATTAATCCCGTCAGTGTGGTATGTAGTGCGTGTTAAAATAGAAAACTAGGTCAAAGTCAGCAAAAATATCTCTTCTAAATACTCATCTAGATAAAAGGTATGTATTTGTATATCTAAATATTCCTTACACAAGTCTGTGCTGATGCGGGGCTTCACTAGAATACATCAGCTGCATCTCCATTCCGTGCGTGTCGTAAGAGTCGACCAAGAAACTCAGCTCAAGTAGCATGACCTGCGAATCACGATATGATAAACCGATTTATCGACATAATTAGCCTGTCAAAATACAATACCTATAGATATAGCCGCCATGTTGAATTTTGCGTAGAGATGATACGATATTATACGATACGATATCCACGATGCGTGGTCATGCTAGGGGGGCGGAGCGTTCTCTCAGACGATAAGCTAGCAACAGTGTCAATGCGACATGCACGGAAGGAGATGCAGCTGATGTATTCTGAAGCCTCGCAACAGCAGTAATATATGTTTGTATCAATTAGCCATATACATATGTGCTGAAACTATAGTAAGCATAATTTTTGCAGTAGTACCTTATTAGAGTCACCAAATACGTCCCATAAAATGTGGCGCTAGTTGCCATGTACACGAGTGTATAATCCGTGAAAGAACACGCAAAAAATGTTAATTCGCTTATCTATCATGCACGTTAACTATTCGCGCACACCTTAGTCCGTTTTATAACTCCTATGCCTGATTTCAGAACTATCATTTTTTTATGCGGTCACAGAAAATGTGCTGATAAACATGAGTAACTAGGCGCCATCATCCATCGGAACTATACGGTGAAACGCACTGACAAGGTCGACTGACGTCACACGATGGCCGACAGCGACCGAGCGGGTTCGCGCGAGTTCGTTCATCCGAGCGAATGACATAAGGATCGCAATTTTATTTTATCGTGAAGAAATTGAAGCTTATTCTTTACTGGCGCTTGTCTGCGACTCCGTTCGTGTAAACTTCCCATTTTTTTCTCATAGACCACATTCAAAAGTTAACTGGTTCTAGTAGCCAAGCAGTTCTATAGATATATGTACATAGGTACTTACCATTTTTTTTACGACAACAAACCCCCGTAAAATCACCCGTGGCCCCCTGGAGGTCAATCTGGATCACTTTGGAACCCCTGGCGTAAAATTTATTGCCTACCTATTCTTCCTTATTCTAACTGTCGTGTAGTGTAGTGACATAGCACCCTATGTCTGTCCGTGTACCTACGAGTATATCGTTCTTATGGTAAAGGTTTAAAAGTTTCCGGGAGCATCAGCGCCTCCCGTGAAGTCCCGTGTAGACAACATAGTCCGCAAATCACACTGGGATCACCAACCCGCCTGCCCAGCGTTATGACTATAAGCTTGAGCCTTGTGGAGTGCCCTGGGGGAAGCATACGTCCAGCAGGAGCCTTGTGTCGTGCCCTGGGGGAAGCCTACGTCCAGCAGGAGCCTTGTGGCGTGCCCTGGGGGAAGCCTACGTCCAGCAGGAGCCTTGTGTCGTGCCCTGGGGGAAGCCTACGTCCAGCAGGAGCCTTGTGGCGTGCCCTGGGGGAAGCCTACGTCCAGCAGGAGCCTTGTGGCGTGCCCTAGGGGAAGCCTACGTCCATCAGGAGCCTTGTGGCGTGCCCTGGGGGAAGCATACGTCCAGCAGGAGCCTTGTGGCGTGCCCTGGGGGAAGCCTACGTCCAGCAGAAGCCTTGTGGCGTGCCCTGGGGGAAGCCTACGTCCAGCAGGAGCCTTGTGGCGTGCCCTGGGGAAGCCTACGTCCAGCAGGAGCCTTGTGTCGTGCTCTTGGGGAAGCCTACGTCCAGCAGGAGCCTTGTGGCATGCCCTGGGGGAAGCCTACGTCCAGCAGGAGCCTTGTGTCGTGCCCTGGAGGAAGCCTACGTCCAGCAGGAGCCTTGTGGCGTGCCCTGGGGGAAGCCTACGTCCACCAGGAGCCTTGTGGCGTGCCCTGGGGGAAGCCTACGTCCAGCAGGAGCCTTGTGGCGTGCCCTGGGGGAAGCCTACGTCCAGCAGGAGCCTTGTGGCGTGCCCTGGGGGAAGCCTACGTCCAACAGTGGCAATAGGCTGATGTATGTAATTCTCATATATACTTAAAGTCTATACAAATTAGTGATTATCTTTTCACACAAAACTAGGTAGGTAAAAAGAAACAACTTTCATTATCACATTAACTATGGGACAATCTCTAATAGTTACTGCGCTGAAATACAGAAAAACAGCAATTTTTTTTTTCAATATTTCGGAGTTGGTCCCATAGTGAAAGTTGTTTCTTTTTACCTACGTACCTTTCGTGTCAAAAGATAATCACTAATTTTAAATAGACCTTATATAAGGTGCAAAGTTTCATCAAAATCAGTTCAGTAGTTTTCTCGTAACGGTAACAAACATCCAATCAGGGTAAGATCCAATCACTTGACCGACCGCATGTGGTCAGACTGTGACCATTCTATACTGAGGTTCGCGACATTCGCGAATGAAAAACTTCGCTCCCGTTAAAATCATGAGACCGCAAAGTTTTGTGACTACTGCATATTTTAGCTAGTACTCTTATTGAAATAAAATTTCTCTGGTTTCGTGACAACTGCATTCAAATTTTATTAATTTTGTGACAACTGCATTCAAATTTTTGTAACAAGTAATTAAAATTGCGTTAATTCTGTGACAACTGCATTTAGTCTGCACTTTAATAGCTTAACAGCAATCACATTGCATTACAAATGTAATTCGAATGAGGTTTAATTGCATTGAATTTAATGTTAAGACTATTGCATTTAAATTGCATTGATTTTGTGATAACTGCATTCCAATTGCATAAATTTAGTGACAACTGCATTAAAATGCATAAATTTTGTGATAAATGTATCCAAATTGCTTGTGTTTAACTGCATCTAAATTGCAATCATTTTATGACAAATGCATCCAATTTGCACTCATTTTGAGACAACTGCATTTAAATTGTAATAAATTCATCATCATCATCATTTACAGCCCTGAGAAGTCCACTGTTGGACATAGGCCTCCCCCAACAACCTCCACTCCGACCGGTGAGTTGCAAATGCAGTTGGTATGCTAACTTGCATTTTGTGACAACTGCATGTTGCAATGTAAATGCAGCTTTTCTGTCTAGCTAGGGCCTTAATTAAATTACCTCATTAATTTAAAGATAAACGAATGAGGTACACGCGACTGCGTAAAAAATTTGACCTGTGGGGGTGGTGAAAAGGGAAGCGCTTCCGGCCCCACTGGGCCACTAGTCGTTGTTTGGCCCATGTATACAGGGTGTAAGAAGACAACGTTGTTTTTTTAATACCTCGTATTCTTTGTAAGGTAACGATCAATTTTTTCTATGGAACCAATCCTGGATAATGTTAAAAAAAAGAAAAAAATGACATTTTATAGCAAGCAATGTATTCGTTCGATGCTCATAGTACAAATGTACCTACAAAACTAACATTTTAACATTATAACATGGTATCCTCGAAAAAAATGTTTAATAATCGATTCCAGATGGATTTATGTAAAAAAAATACTAATATCAATGCAACTTTGGACCTCAATATCTTGGAAACCCGTGGTTTCCCAGAGGTGCTATCATAGAAAAAAATTATCGTGATGTTACAAAGAATACGAGGTATTAAAAGAACAAAGTTGATGTCTTTTTACACCCAGTATATTCCAATCATTGTGAAAAACTTCGACATCGCGTTCTTGGATTTTGCATTCGATTGTGGTTCTCTCCTGCATCCGGTAGATGGCTCCGCTACAGACCCAATGTCACTCTTGGATTGGAGACGAATTTAATGATACCTGGTACCCACCTGTCAAACTCAAAAACGATAAGCCGTTTAGACTCTAGAGCAGGGGTTTTTTTTACTCATATACCCCTTTTAAAATTTAACTGGTTCTGGTGGACCTTCTACAGGCCTACACCACATACAAGTTCATTGTAAACCCCAATTTTGTCACGCCAACGTAGACCCCCTTCGAGTCTCCTGTGGACCCTGGGGTCCACCTGGACCACTTTGGGAACCACTGCTCTAGAGCGTGCCAAAGAAATACAGGGTGTTTTTTGTGGACACCTTTAACGAAGGGTACGTATTCTATACATGAAATAAAGTAAGTTTATGCCAAAAAAAATGCTGGGATTTTTTTTTTTTTTTTTTTTAATTTAATTCCTTGATCGTGCGAAATTTATAGTGTCTAGTGTTTATGTTAGTTTTTTTATAGACAGATATTAATTATTTTTCGTGAAAAAATCCTGCTACGCGCGTCTATGTGCATTTATGCAGAAAAACGCAGTCTATTTACTCAACTTTGGACCCTAATATTTTGGAAACCAGACACTTCCCAGGTATGCTTCCATGGAGAAAAATGATCGTGATGATGAGGAGATTCCGTAGTTTTCGGGAACGTTGATGACCAAAAATCACCCTGTATACATACATACTTGCATACATACAAACATACATTTTACCCACGACATAAGACCTTGTGTGAAAATTAAAGGGGCTCAGACCCCCGCTCCGGGTCCTATCTGGTCCAAAGGATCTCACTCGCCATCCAACGTCGAAACGCGGCCAGCGTGATGGGGACCTTCGGACCGGGTACGCTCGAACGGGCCGTAAGCGTCAATAGTTTTAAATAGATATTAAGTTTGTAAATATTATGTTAGATTATGGTTTATTTGTGGTATAGAATTATGTACAAAGCGATAATAAATTACTAATAAGCAATTAATATCATAGATATTCATACACTCGAACAACATAACCCTCCTCCCGGTGCAGGGGGGAAAATATATGATTATCAACGATTGTCGATAGATAAAAATTTAAATATGTTGTTTAGTCTGACTTTTTAATACGAAATAACACGTTGAAGTAAACTTACGACGTCACTATCTACTCTACGTTTCTACGCGAATGTATTTGGGTGAATTTCAACAACCTCGATTTTTGACTAATTACGCTGGCGAAATTTTATATCCACTTTCTATAACTTTTTTGTATTCGAAGTAATAGCTAATAATATATAATATTCAGTCATATGGTACACATTTTTAAAAACGTATTATTTCTTGAGATATCTGCATTTAAAAATTTCAATCGCCACCGATATTATTATCATACCACCGAAATTGTTAATCTCTCCACTGAAATTTATTACAACCAGCGGAATTATAAATACAGGAGAACATCATACGAATTACCTATTTATTTATTTTATAAGAATATGAAAACTTTAGATTTTTCGTTTATTAGTTGGTAATAATGTTTATCATCATGATTATAGCTTAGAAACTATGATAACAAATTTAAGGAACACGTTAACAGTTAGGGAAATATTTTATTACATACTTTAAAATGCTTCCTAGTGACTTTTTTCTTAGCATAAAACGTAGTGGCCATGGTATCTCCTATAAGGTCTCGCAGTTCTGACTACACCATTTCAGGAACCTAGCCGTATTTATTTATATGTACGTAAAAATCTTCGAAAACCAGAAATAAGGATCATTTCTTTTCACATTTGAAAGTGCACCTCGTTAGCTACTTTTATATATAAGGAACACCCCATCCGGAAATTCACAGTGTCGGAGATATGACATTTTATTATTATTTTTTAAATCTCCTTTTAGATGAGTAGAATGGCATATAAGAAATAAATCACATTTTATACTTTGACCTCCCAAAAATCTATCAACATGGAATGGTCAAGCAAAATTTGTTAAATGTTTTTGCCAATTAAGCCCCTACTCTTTCAAAATAATATACTGCGTCATGCGTACCCTTTATCAAACTAAATTCTTTATTTAATAAGCTACTCAAAAAGGTGTAATTTATTATGAGAAAGCTTACTAGCAGCTGACCAATATAGGTTTCAAAAAATACATTCCGTGGCGCTACAGCCTATAGCAGTGTTATATTGAGGTAAGTAGAATGTAGAACTCTTCTGTTATCATCAGGCGTACTTGTTCAAGCTACTCGGGTTTATCGCAAAGTTACTCGGGTTTATTCGTAACTGTTCATTTATAGTAGCAATTTTGGGTGGTTTCCTTGAGTTTGAACCGAAGGCCAAGTCATAATCAATATCACAAAACGTGGGATTGAAGTAGATAATAATTATGTGCATGAGTACACCTACTAGGCCAGTAGAACATTTAATATATAAATATTTTTTCTGAGAACAGTCAGGACTCAGAAAAATATTACATTCTTATTGGTCAGCTATTAATATTGAGAGATGAATCTTATGTGCCTGGAAGAACTTAGTTCATTTAGGAACGGTTCCCATCCTATGATCTTATAACGTCTACTTGTCGATATGTGTGCTTATGCTGTCTATCGATTGACCTACAGTGCTCAGACTGCATCAGGAACACCATTAGGTGTGCTAATCGCCTACCAAAAAGGAACTGGACAGTAAAAGTGCCGGCCATGTTAGTCGTTTAGACACCGAAAGATAGACGAACAGTGCAACTGGCTGGATGCTACAGAGCGGCTGCCTAGGGTAGGAGTAAGACGAGATGGAGGTGGCGGTATGACCTCGATTCGAGTTGAACTGCATCATGAAAAGGCCTTTGGATAGCAGTAAGATTCCTATGCTATAATATATATATTATAATGTCAGTTCATCACCTTTGTATTTTTAAATTTGACTACAAACTTAGGTTACTTGTTAAAAAAGGTTGTCGCGCCATAGGATAGCACTTTTAAAATTCTTATTAGTCAGCTGTTGGTAAGCTTTTTCATAATTATACCTTTTGAATTTAGTTTAATTAAGTGTGCGAATTACGTGAAATCATTATTTTGAATGAATAGGAAAGATTCAGGAAAAAAAATTATAAACCTTTTGGTAATTGTACTTTGACAATGCCAAGTTGATGTCTGTTGTTTTGTCTCCAATGATTATCTAGTTGAATTACTGAAATATACACGTATTTTAGTTTTTTATGCATTTCCATTTAATAATAAGGTGATTTTAAAAACATTACAAAATGGGGCATAACCCTGAAGCCGTAATTTTTTAATGGGTCTTCCTACCCATGAAGGTAGAAAATGGGCTGTACTTTTACATCTCAATAGAAATAATACCCGTTTTCCAGTCATTCTGTATACAAAAAGACAAAATATCAATTACGGTGACATTATTATATTACGGTGGCCCTCTTTTTTGCCACCGGAGCCACTGGAGTTGCGACACCGTACTTAGAATTAAGTAACAAATTTCAAATTATAACGGACACTATTATTTTAATTGTAATAATTCATTTGCAATTACGTCGATACATCTAATCTTTAATCATCTGTAAAATTTCTTTTTAAACAGCCTTTTAGTTTTTTAAATACACATGACACCGTTATATGATAAATTTGTATTCCTGCGCCACCGCAGGTTATACTTACGTTTTTGGCGGGAAAACTGTTCAGTGTATCAAACATCCTTGTACTTGGTATACGATGGCTTGACAGAGCAGTGCGGGGAAAGGTAGCTTAGCATCTATCTCATTCATTATGATGAAATAGTGTAATGTTCAAAATGCGCCAGCGTTATTGACTTTTTCCGCGGGACATTTTTAAAAAGCTGTTACAGGTACTACCGGGTTAAGTTAAATTACTGCTCATGGTGTAAATAATAGTGTTATTTAATGTATTTTTAAAATATGTATGTATTCTGTTAAATTAATTCACCCGAAAATTTAAATAGCCAAATTTATTTTTGCAAATGAAGTGGGGACATAGCACCGCAATTAGATTTAGAGCCTTTGATAATTTTTTTAATGCGTAAACAAATAGATTTTGGTCTTAAGTTTTAAACGTTAGTCTAGATCACTGTCTGAACTTAATGAAAAAAAATTAATAAATGTGCATTTTGCACTTTCCACTACGATTTTCATCCACGCCGCGCTAAAAACGTACCTGGGAAATTCACCCATTTAAATGTTGTATAATATTTCTTTATTAATAATTTTATAATAGTTGTATAATATGTTTATCGAAATATTATTTTTGTTACAGATACAAAATTATGGATGCATTATTGGGATGCGGTAAGTACACACTTTTTTTTTGTAGAATTTTTAATTTTATTTATTTAACTTTTTTCTACACTATATAATATATAATATTATAAAGAGGAAAACTTTGTTTGTTTGGTTGTAATGAATAGGCTCAAAAACTACTGGACCGATTTCAAAAATTCTTTCACCGTTAGAATCCTTATTGGACCTGGATGAACATAGGCTATAAGAATTTCCCGATATTCCCACGGGAAGGCGACCAACGGGAATTCTATATTTTTTACGAAAACCGCTATACATATGAAGCTGAAATCGGGCATATATGTTCATTGGGGACAGCGAGGGAGGACTAAAAACGGATTTCCCGAAATTCCCACGGGAAGGGGACAAACGGGAATTCATAGTTTTTACGAAAACCGCTATACATATGAAGCTGAAATCGGGCATATATGTTCATTGGGGACAGCGAGGGAGGACTAAAAACGGATTTCCCGAAATTCCCACGGGAAGGGGACAAACGGGAATTCATAGTTTTTACGAAAACCGCTATACATATGAAGCTGAAATTGGGCATATATGTTCATTAGGGACTGCGAGGAAACACTAGAATGGATTTCCCGAAATTCCCACGGGAAGGAGACCAACGGGAATTATTTATTTTTTACGAAAACGGTTAAACATGTGAATCTGAAGTTGAGCATATATGTTTATTTGGGACCCCGAGGAAGCACTGGGAACGGATTTCCGAAATTCCCACGGGAAGGGGACAAACGTGAATTAATTTTTTACGACAACCGCGATAACATATAGGCTACTTTTTACACTTAACATATAGGCTACTTTTTATTTTTTCTGTAGTCCACGCGGACGGAGTCGCGGGCGTCCACTAGTTTCTAATAAAGTTGCTTGAGTTAATGTCCAAGGTCCTTAGTCGACTCTCACGACATGCACGAAAAGTGATGCAGCTGATGTACTGGGACTTTGTATTATGTGGAATAGGTACCTATTCTAGTAAAGCCCCAAACTAGCACAGCTACTTAGAAGATTTTTAAAATAGTATTTTTTAAAGAAAATTTGTTTTAAATCCACATGTTATCCTGTTTGTTAACAATGTCTCTTTAATTTTTTTATTGACCCGGTGGCTTAGTGGTTATAGCGGCTGGCACGGTTTGCAGTGGTCGTGGGTTCGATTCCCACTCGGGTGAAGAATTTTTTCCATTTTCTTTATTAATAATTTTATAATTTCTCTTTACTTGCTTGGCTTGCTGGAAGAGATCTCTTGTAGAGATAAGCTTGCCATTGTACATGCATCTCTTCTTTTATGTTGTATGCCATATTTCCTTTTGTGTATGTGCAACAAACAATAAGAATAAGAAAATTTTACTTTTATTGTTGTATTGTGTGGCCTATACAAGGCGTTTTTTCGTTGCCACCCTTAACGAAGGGTACGTAGGGGGAGTCCGGGAGACTTAACAGATAGGAGACAATAGCCACTGTTTATAGAATCTCTATAACTAAATATTGCGACGTTTTGCCACACTTACAGCCCATAGGCACCTCCCACCTTGCTCACGCGGCGATGTTGCGATCGGCAGTTTCGTTTTGGAGTTACAAGTGAAAATACGTTTTTGTGCCCGGTAAGTTATTTTTTTTTTGCAATTTTCGATATTCATTAATAATGACAATAAAATTATTTATTGCACATTTGTACATGGGCGAACTTAATGCTATGTAGCATTCTCTACCAGTTAACCACTATTTCTGGCGAGAATGTGTAGGTAGTGCAATGGAGCAAAAACAAATTGAAAATAAAAATAAAAATTGTGGGTAGGTAAGTACATAAACATAAATGTAAGTACAAATTTTAAAAAAGCAAATTCAAAATAAAAATATCTTTACATAAACCGGTTATACGATAATCTGGTTCTGGACACTCATGTTGTGCTCAGTTACTCTCGACTTGAATACCTCCACAGTAGAAGACTCTCGAATCGTTACTGGTAGATTATTCCACAAGCGAACAGCAGTGGCAGTAAAAGAGTCAGAATACAGAGCAGCATTGCGCTCGTATTCATTGCTGTTGCTTATTGTTTATAGATTCCAGAATGTCATGAATACATATCCTTAGTGTAATTATCCTTGTAACCTTTACGACAGACAATTTTTACTTTAATATTATAGTTTTTTTTTGTAAATTGAATAACGGACAGCTTGACGTGGGGTGGGAGACATTACCATGGCGACGGGGGGAGACTTTACCCAGGGTAATCTCTCCCTCTGTTTCTGTTTTGCAATAATATTTTTGTTTTATTTCAGATAAGTATCCACAATGCCCTTTAAATATAAAAAAATGAAACGGCATTAAAACTATTTGTAAGTTTATTATCTAGTTATGACATATAATAGGTTCAGACTGTTATGTTTGCTATAAAGATAGGGGTCTCGCTGTTTGACCAAAAGTCATTTAGCCAAATTACACTTGACAAACAACGTTTGGCAAAAATATGGTTACGCCGATTGATCAATTTACTAATCATTTTACAAATACCTCACTTTACCAAATGATCAACACTTAAATTTACATTTTATAAATAATCATTTAACACAATGATCAACGAGCAACTGAGTTATCAGAAAAAACTACTATTGGCCTAAAAACGTTTCATCAAATGTATTATTGGACAGGTGTTTCGTTTATTAATAAATCTAATAATAGATAATTAATTATGGTATGTGTCAAATTAACCGGATATATTATATCTAGACAGAATGGAAAAAACATAGGTATACTATGCGTCGTACTATGGTTATATATGTATGTATAGTCATACCCATACAGCTTAGGTTAGCGAGGAGCGAAGCGACGAAGCGGGTTAGGTTGATGTTAATACAGAAGCGACTTTAGGGCGTTTTTCTTTCTCTTGCATTTATCCTCAAATGTTCAGTGAAACAAATTCATTCTCGCGGCGATAAAATTTTCGTGCGGAGGGTGATTTAGTAGTCCGTAATACTCGGCACGAAACACCTGTCGCGGAGGGCGTTTCATTAACATAATCTATAGAATTTATAATAATAATTATGATTACTAACACTATTTTTATTTTATTCAATTCATTTTATTTATTTAAACTTTTATTGTTTCTATAATTCATTATTCCTATTTTACTAACATGCTATGTATATGGATCTCGGTCTGAATTAAATGATTTTTATTTTATTTTTTATTTTATTATTTATTTATAAGGGTAGCAAAAGAAATTACCCAACAGGCTAAGTACTTTTTTTACTTTTTACTTTAAGTAAGCAGTACTTTTTATGAAATAACATTTTGTTAAATGACATTTGGACAAATGCTTAATTCACTATGGGTGCGCCCACCACCGGGCCCTACACCCTCCACTGACCCTCGGATCTGATAACTCATAATTGCGAAAACAGGCACTTGCACTAACTACAATCGAGAAACCAGACCCGAGCACCTAGCATGCAAGACGATACATTGCACTATTCCGAAATCAAAAACTACATAAATAATCTACATATGTTTCGCCAACAACCGTGGCATCCTCAGGATTATAGAAATTAGTAAACCACTAATTATTATGAACCTCTAAAACCCTTTTTTTGTTTGTTTTAGAGGTGAATGTTTGAACTTCCGAATTGTAACGCCTAATACAATTTCATTTTTAAATGCTTAATTTGCGAAACATATTATTTGCTGAAAATAAAAAGTTCAATTTATATTTTAAAATTTAACACATTTAACAAGTGTAGTGTTAGCTAATGGATTATTTCAAATTATTTGTTAAGTGAGTTTTTGTACGATGATTAAATGTCTCATTTGCCAAATAAACATTTGGTGAAACGTTGTTTGTCGAATGACTATTTGTCAATAATTTTTAGTCAAACATTAGTTAACCATAAAGATACCTAAGTTATTTTGCTGTAGACAGACTAAATTTATTATAAATTAACTTGGTTATGAGAGTTCTTATTAATATTGTTATATATATGCTAGACAGAGTTTCTAATGATAAAAGTTTATATACACTCACTGTTGTAAACACAACTACTTATTTCAGGAAATATAATATGTGATAGAGTACTTAATTCCTCTCTACCTGTATGTCAAAGACACTCAAAGTTTGTACCTCGTGTTCTCATTTACTACGTATTATTATGTGCCATGTTTTTTTTTTATTAAATATCTTTATTTAATTATAATTTATTATTTATATTTTGCCGAGTTTTAAACCCGGGTAAAGGCTCCCTTCTTGGGGGTCAAGTCTCCCACCCAGACGGGAGATATTAGCTAAATTTCACTTCGGTAGAACTCGTTAATTACTCATAAAGTATTAATGATTTATGAAACTTTCTTAAGAAAATATAAAGCTTAATAATGCAGCTCAGGGTACAATTTGTAAAAATAGTTTTTTGAAAATATTAAGCGATCTATGAGCATTTTAGTCGAAGGCGGGTCAACTCTCCCGGACTCCCCCTACTCTATACATCAAATAAAGTAAGTTTATACCAAAAAAAAATGTTGGGAAATGATGTAAATAAAAAAAATAAAAAAATTACTTGATCGGGCGAAATTTATAGTATCCAGTGTTTATGCAAATTTTTTCATAGACAGATATTAATTATTTCTCGTGAAAAAATTTTGCTACTCACGTCAATGTGTATTTAAGCAGAAAAACGCAGTCTATTTACTCAACTTTTGACCCTAATATATTGTAATCCAGACACTTCCCAGGTATGCTTCCATAGAGAAAAAGGATCGTGATGATGAGGAAATTCCGTAGTTTTCGGTAACGTTCACGACCAAAAATCATCCTGTATGTTGGTAGCTACAATCGCGTACGAAAATAGAGGAAGGGTGATTTTAATTTACGTAGGTAACAAAATTAAGTCTCCGACAGTTGGTAGGTACCTCCGTTAATCAATATCTAGCAGAAATAAAAAGCTTACGTGGTATTAAAAATAATTTATTTGAAAAAATGTTTTTTTTTTTCGAAATAGTAGTTAGTAATTAGGTATAATACTCGTACCTATATTGGGAGAGGCCTATGTTTAGCAGTGGATTTTCTATGGCTAAAATGATTAATAAATAACTTCGTCATTATTATTATTATAGGTATATTATATTTAATTTTACTTTTTACTTAAGTAAGTAGGTACCTACTATAAATCACAATGTGTAGTAGTTTGAACCTATATTTTGTTATAATGAAGTAAAATTATTGTTTAAAACATTGTTTACACTTCTTATTTAATAATATTTATTTTAATTTTTAATATTAATTTATATTTATAATTTTAATTTATTATAATTATAATTTATATATAGATTTATATCCAGGCATAGTAAATGTAAAAAATAGTAAATAATAATTATAAATTCTATTTGTAAATTTTATTTTATTTTGTAGCTCTAGTTTTTTTTTAATGTAGGTTTAGTTATTATTGCAAATAATTATAGATAAATAAATGTTAAATAATTAAAAAGTCAGATAATTATAAATGATTATAAATGTATAAATATATATAGAAATAGAAAGTTTGATACGAGCTACCTATGCTGTAATATTTTCTTAGTATGAGTCATTCTTGCTACACACACCGTAAAGTAAATCTTTACTTATCTACAATGTTTTTTATGCATACCTACCTGTATATTACGTAGCTACTTACAAAGTTTTTCATATGTAAGTATACCCATGATATCATTGTACTGAAATAAAAATTAACCATCATGTTATAATTATTACTTTTTTTCAAAATTTTAATGCTTTTTTATCTGCAACTAAAATTTGCCCAGGCGCTGGCTATGACTTTTTCGTATAATAAATATGAAATTAATGTAAAATAGAATGACTGTTCAGAAGACTTATTTAAAAAGATCCGTAAAATTATCACAAAAACAGAGTTAACGTTAGTAAATAAGCTCTAGGTAATTATAATTACCTAGCTAGCTCTAGCAGTAGTAGGTAATAGCTAGCTCTAGCAGTAGTAGTAGCTAGTAGGTAATAGGTGTAAAAATACTATAAGTAGGTACTCGTAACAAGTATACTCACATAACAAGTTTTTGAAAGTCTGGTTTTAACTCTATATTTTTAAATAAATTCTTATAATTATCTGATGTAAAGAGAAGACGGCTTATTCTGCACCTATAGTTATGATAACCATTGAATTCAACCGTTAATACCTTAGGGATATTAGTGTTGGACTAGGTTAATGTGTTGTGTGGTGTGTGAATATTTATTTATTTATTAAAAACCCAAAAGAAAGTTAGTATTATAGCTCTTGTAAAAAATAACAAGAGTTATGAAAATGGTAAATTTAAATTAAGAAATGCAAAATATAATAATTCCATTTATATAATGGTATTGTGTAAATTATTAACGATTTTATTTTGTCTTTTTCTAAATTACCTAATTAAAATATTTTTCGAACTCTAGTGATGCAGGTTGCTATAATTATCGCGTTATGATTAACTTTAATTAAATCACAAATCTATATATTGTTAAGCTAGATTTATATACGTATGTAGGTACTTGTTTAATTGGGATATAATCTTTATATATAATTAGACCTCCATCATATTTTACTTTTAAAATGATTGTAGATGAATACTTAATTTTCAATAATCAATAAATATTATTATTTATTTTAATAAATATACACTTTAATATTGAAATAATAATAAATAAGTAAAATATTAATGTTATCATGCCATTTATGTCATGTAAAATATGGAAAACATTTTTGTTTTAAAGTTTTTTTTCATTCGAAAAAGTTAGACTCTCAACAAACCAAGTTCTACAAGCTCAATAACCACAAAAAGTTGTTTTTTGAATAAAATAAGCCTTGCAATTTTATATATTGAAGATTTTATATTAAGCATTCAAACTAAAATATAAATAAAAATCTAAAACGAAATGGTAAAAAATTTTAGACAATGTTTCTGACGTCAAATAACTTATTGAAAATAGATATTTTGCTTAGTAAATTATCATTTTAAATCAAAAAACTATATACCTTATTTAAAATTTAAATTATTCATACGAAAACATTTTAAAAAATACCGAAATAATCAAGTGAAACAAACTGAAACCCACAAAAAATCTATTCACAATTATGACTATAAATTTTGCTATTAAATAAAAATAATTCAACGTAAAACTGCTACCATACGTTTAATAATACAGTATTTTCTCGAAAACCTGTGTAATTTTGTTAAAAAATCAATTGTAAGTTGGCAAAAAAGTGGATAATTTAAAAAAGTTAGAGGTCGACCGGCGCTCGCGCTTGGACCGTTAGCAGACAGGGGACGTAGTTGATAAAAATCTAGTCGTCTCCTTCACACGCGTGACGCCTACTATCCTCCCCCTGTAGCGAACACGAGTATACTATGACTCTATAATTTTGATATTTTATTAAGTATTTACACATCTAGCCCTATGCTAAACGTAGCTGTAGGATTTCTCTCTTAGGAACTTTTGGAACATTAAAATATGGTACCCTTCGTGATTCCGCAGACAAACTGTTTTAACGGTTTCGTAGGACTTCAATTTAGAAATAAGTTTTGCACTGTATTTATAATAATAATGATAAATAAAAAATATGTGTGTGCCATTTTAATTATTAATTTATTTTGATTCAAAATAAAATCGTAGAATTTTTCAAGTTGAGAGCTCATTTCACAGCACCTCTTTGAGTCGCACAAAATGCGTATTATTTCTTTGACATAACAATAAATTTGAAATACCATATGGCGGATAACACCTAGCAAAATATGTGAGCCAAATTCGCACCAAGCTCTGTAATTTAAAACGAGCACGCAGTTTTATGTGGTTTCGGAACTTCAAGCACTTCCTAAGGAAGTGAAATGCGGTTTGCTGTTCGTTTCTTTTTTCGGTGAAAGGTACATTGTTAACGGTTCTTGAGTTATGGTAATAAACGTTTAAATTGTGTTTACAATGTTTTTGAATTGTTTAAGGTGAATTATATTGCATAAAATTATTACGAATAAGTACTAGTAGGTACTTAAACATTGGGTCTCTATAATTTTGAAATACGTAAAAATATTAGAAAATAAAGGAATAAATATTGATTCGATATTATTATTTTCTTTTTTACTAATTCTCAACCTCTTCTATGCTGCTCTGGGAGTGAAAAAAAAAGTATAATACTACAGCTGCTTCTCTTCCCGGGCATACTGTACAAGTCAGTAGAGGGACAAGAGGGTCTTGGTGTTTTTTAGGCGATGGGCTGACCACCTTTCTAAAACTTGTACATCTCAACTATACCCTCAAAATTGGTCAGAAGTGGTACCATGTGGTTCTGTCGGCCCTTGGTGCTCTGCCTACCTCATAAGGGATAAAGGCGTGATTATATGTATGATTATATGTATATGTAAAAATATTAGAAAATAAAGGAATAAATATTGATTCGATATTATTATTTTCTTTTTTACTAATTCTTTTATTTGAAGATTTGGATTTTTAAATAAAATATTTATATACATTTTTTTATAAACAGAAAAAATAACAAAAGTCAACTAAAATATGTCTCTTGAAATCTTTTTCGCAATAATTATTACAGTGAAAACGTTGATGACTCCAAAGAAATAAATGTAAAACCGGCATTTCATTTTATAGCTTCTTTCAATTGATGTCGTTAATGGTATAAGAGAGAGACTTTAGAGATACTATATTTTAAGTGTATCTAGTTGGAATCTTTTGTAAATGCTGTTTTTATTGTCTAAAAATAAGCTTGCTCAGCACTAATAAGTTTGGATAATTTATTTTATTACTGATATAATATTTTACTAACCGAACTTGTAAATCTCAACTATACCCTCAAAAATGGTCAAAAGTGGCACCATGTGGTCCTATCGGCTCTTGGTATTCTGACTACCCCGTAAGGGATAAAGGCATGATTATATGTATATATGTTTAGTATTTTAATACTAATAAATAGAGTACATACAAACATACAGTATCCTAAGTGTAAAAATAAGTATTAAAAAAGATATTATTTCGTAAAACACAATGGCAGCCATAAGAGTTTTCAAAATGCACTCATAGATTCTCAACCACGGTCTGCAAAAAATTACATGGAAAAAAGCGGCTAGCAACACAATGTCTAGACTCCATTATTGACTGATTAAGAGCTAAATATACCCATCTATTAATAGCTCATGCTGTTGCCATGCAAGCTTGCTTGTATGCCCCTCTTTCATTGTAAGCAGCGTACATAAATTGCATGCGTCTTGCATTTTTATTCGCTTTTTTATTGCAAAAGGGTATGTTCGACCTTATTCTCGCTTGAACGAAAGTCAAGGTCAGGCCTATGTGACACGTTCTGTTCGCTGCATTTTGCTACAGAGGTGCATTTAATGCTTTTTAGATTTATTTATTATTACTCAAACACCCTTTTTAATTTTAATTTAATTTATATTTTATGTAGGTATACTACAACATTATAATGAATATTTTATCCAGCCATCATTCAAGTAGGTACGCATCTACCACGGTGTTTTTGAATTAATGCATATTTATTTACACTATTTGACTTTTTATTCTTATTATTTTCAATGAATACGTAAAATAATATAAAAGTTATCTTAGTTATTATTAAACTTGTCAAATTAGAATCCTGGTATTTATCTAAGTTCTTAATTATTTACAGTATCTATTTATAAAGGTAAAATAAAATTTCCGTGTCTTTATTTCTAGTTACACATAAAGGCTCAAGATTACTTAGGCCTACTACCGTCCTAGCTCTGCTATCTATAAACTCTATGCATTCATTCATGAATTTACAGCTGTGAATGACCTAATGATAGTACTAGCATAGAGCTAACTAGCGAAGATATTTTCTTAGACCTTCTGTGTTCTCAAGTTATTTTCGAGCTTCATACTTACATATGTCATACGGCCATGTTCCCATAGGGTTAACCAGGATAACAAGATCATGAAAGATCCACAGTCACGTTTAATATAGTGGAGCCAGAGGGGTAAGCACGAACCTCTCGATAATCCGTAACGCTATCGTCCAACTGTCAAATCACATAGATTTAGCTAGGGAGTCGCTAACGTTACGCCGCGTAAAAAGGGTCGTGCTTACCCCACAGATGTAGGCAAAAGATCAGTGACAAGTTACTAGCCGAAGTGCCTAAATGAACGCCCCTGAGTTTCTTAGTCGACTCTAACAATATGGTTGACAGATTCTATTCGAAGGTTGTGGTTGTAAGAACTGTTTAGAAACCCTGCAGTACTGGTTATCCCATTTCGGGATTACAGCCGTCTGTATGTACATGTAGATTATTGGAATCGGCCCCTGATTACCTAATTTGCAATAGCAAAGTCAAAGCAATGCGATAACGAAAATTGTACAATATTCGCTTTGAACTGTCAATGTTCCTTTGAAATTGATTTTAAGTAATACGACAAGCAATCGGCGATCTTCGTATAATTTTCGCTGTCGTTTTGCTTTTGCTAGTTAGGTAATAAGGGCGCGGTATCAGTGCACGTATGATCTGAATATAACGTTTTTATGCAATTTGATTTTATATGAGCAATGTTTATATAAGTATGAAATAGATTAATTTCTGACGCGTCAGTTCGACAAGTCTATATGCCCTTGAAATTGGATAGGATTAAATATTAGCGCATATCAATGAGGATTAGACATTATATAATGCACTTTATTGAGACTACTATATTTTCAGACTATATACCTATTTATCAATTTAACAGTACCTAAAATATTTTTTGCAAAAAAATTCAATTAAGCCACCATACGCAAAAGTGTCACAAAAAATAAAAGTATCAAGATCGCTTGCGCGCTACATCGATCGAAATTCAAGATCGCAGCAAAAGTAGACCGCGCCCGCCGCTCTCTATCACCCAAGGCCTTTTGGCGCGAGTGTGAGAGAGAGGGCAAATGTCGCCCGCGCCCACGCAAGGAGGCCGGTACATTGAACTCGAATTCGAGGCTGCGCGCGCAGAATAATTGTTGTCTCTTTTCGTCAGGAGCGAAACGGCCTAACTACGGAATGAGTTAGTGTTTTTACGCTTATTGCAGGCAGACAAGACTATACAGATGCGGACTTGTTTAAAAAAATGCGATAAAAAGTTTTCTTCTCTCCGCCATAATCTCATTTTTATCGTAAAAAAAGACTTCAAGGCAAAGAAAGTGTTGTCTGTGCTCTATAATTTTTCTTTTTAAAAACTGTAAGTATTACTGTTACTATGTGAAAAACTAAAGTGTGATGAAATACATGTGTGTGATTGTGGTGAAGTTTTTTTTTTATTTAAGGTACGTAAAGTTTATTTATGCATCTATTTTGTATCAATAACAATTATTATCTATAGTGTCATAAAAATAATGAAAGATAAACTTTCTACTTTATCTGCGAGCAAACCTAATTTTTGGGTGTGATCTGATAACCTACTGATATATATTTTTATATCTATTTTAAGATAGAGGGAAAATAAAGAAATCTATCTCTGTCACAGTAAATTATTCTTGGAAGAGAGGAACAGACGTTACTTTTACAACTTGTAAGAGTTAATAAATTGAAAAATTTAACTATTTATGCAAATGTTATTTGGGTCCATCATAGTAAAAAAATAGATAAATATATTTTTTATAACTTTAACACTAATATGCTTACCAATGAAAAAACTACTTAAATATAAATTAGTAGAAAAAATAATAATAATTTATTTTAAGTATAATTACTTGACTTAATTTAGTTAGATTATATTTTTTAGTTCATTATAGATATGGCATATATAAACTGTATGAATATTATTCTATACTTATAAAAAAAGATGTGGTAATATGTAGGTACCTAGGTAGGTATATGGTGAATTTAAACCGCTAAAAAAAGATCTGTACTAATTACTTACTCACCTACATACCTATTTTATTTTTTACCACGTTGTAATTGTCAATTAAAAAATTATTAAATTATTAATAAAGAAATGGAAAAAATTCCTCACCCGGGTGGGAATCGAACCCACGACCTCTGCATTCCGCGTATCAGTGCTCTAACCACTGAGCATTATATAAATTATAAATGTAGCAAGCATAAACAAAAAAATCCTTAACACTTACCATAAGTAGGTACTTACATGAGATTGTCATTATTATAAAAAATAACTGGAAAAATTTATATTAAAAAAAATATAATTAATAAAATTAAAAATGGTATCCCATAAACCACAAGTACATTATAAAAATATCAACTAGCTACACCTGGAATCTTATTCCATTGTACTAAGGTTCAAAATTTAACAAACAACAATTTTTTTGCACGTGGATATACTTACTTGTATGTCTTCTATGTAATATCTGCATAAAATATCCTTTATTATGTAATGCCTACTTACAAATAACTTTTTGAAGAAATAATTATCGTGAAGTACTTACGTAAATATTTTAAACATTGCACAAACCTACCTATAATACGTAATAAGTAACTTTATATACCTACCAATACTAAAGAAATTATAATTTGAACGTCATAAAGTAAATTATCTGCAATATAATTAATTACAATCAATTCGAAATATTAGATATATATATTTTTTTAAGTTATATATATTACCTACCTATTCACATTACATGAATAAGGCCACTGTAAAAAAATATTCTTACATTTATATCTACTTAGATAAATAAATACTTACTTATCCTATATCTTATCTTATTATTATTTTAAATAATAAGTAGGTACATTCGATCTATGCATAATTTATTATCTGTGGTAGATACAGGATTTTGTGACTTTTTTACATATTAACTTCTAAAGAAAAAAATAAATAAGTACAATGAGGTATTTTCTGACAACTATTAAAAGTAAAAAATCCTGGATAGATGGAGTGAGCGCATCACCATCCCTCATTCTGTTTTGTCATTGTACACGTACAGGTAGGGGTGAAGGGGGGAGCGACTAGGGAGGGTGATGCGCTCACGCCATCTATTTTTGACAGTTATTTTAACTTGTCAGAAAATCCCTCATTATCGCAAACAGTATTTACATATTTTTAAATTAAATTTAAGAATAAAAAATCTATAAATAAATATTAACGTATATTAACCTATTATTTATCATATATCAATACTATATATTACAAGTGCCATCTAGTATCCAATATAAAAAGTTTGAATTAAAAACACGGCCGTATGGCAAAATACCAACGCCATCTAGTGACATTAATATAAATCTCTTTATACTTATATTGAATCAGTGATGTCAGGCTGTACTGACCCGTAGGCCCTTGGTTCGAACCCCGGTGCTAACGTTGCGTGGTGAATCTCGATGTCACATTTTGAGCTATAGATATTTTCAAGTTTATTTTGTATTTTTTAAATAAATTTATTTATTTTAAGCATAACATTTTCACATATGAAGTAAGTACTTACCTACTTAACTAAGAACGTAAATAGAAAACTACAAAATTAAATCTACTTAATATATTTCACGTAAAAATGTTAAAAACATATGAAATAACTAAAATTTATTATGGAGAAAGTAGCTTTTATTGACAAATTAACTAGAAGTGATTATACTAGCGAAAAACAATAATAATAATATTTATATTATTCATAATTATTATTTATTTATTAAATGATCAATTCAGTAAGTAACAATAATCATAAAGTTAGAATCTCAATTTAATATCAATTAATTATTATTATGTTAGTATCTAAGCATCCACGTAGATGGTAGATAACTATGTAAATAGCCTACATATATTTGGAAATAGATATGTACCTACATTTATTTATTTATTCAATGGCTCAAAAATTAAACAAAAAAAGAAGAAAAATTTCAATTTTCACAAGACGAAATCTTTTATAATTCGTAATAATTTCGCCTTTGAACATTTTCTTTAATAATACTGCTTTTATTTATTTTTATGTGTAGTACAATAAAGATAAATAATAAAGAAAAAGTCCGATACTTAGCTTAGTAAACGACATTAAATTAAAAAGAAATAGTTTAAAATATTTGGAAAAAGGAAAAATAGATACGCATCATTATTATACAAAAGAAATATATAAAGAAAATAATAAAAGAAATGAGACAAGGTATAAAAACAAGTAAATAACTCACTTAGTAATTAGTCCTCTAATTAAAATATTCTATAAATAATCCCGTGAAATAAAACAATCTTCGCGAAAAATAAAACTAAAAAGTAGAATTTCACAAATTGTGCTGCAAAGTCTTCCACAGTGACCACAGTATTAAAAAAGTGTACCAGTGTCGTTGCCCTCTGTACGTCTGCGCGTTTCCACTGTTCGCCTAAATTCACTGAACGATAAAAGACATATAGGCACGGCTGTGCTCGGAATGGGGCGGCCAGAACTGCAGATTCTGAAGGGAGATCCCGCAGCCACGGTTAGCATAGCGGGAACAGGTGCCAATGGCCAGTGACAAGTTGCTAGTTTATCGCCTGAAAGAACGCCTCTCAGTTCTATAGTCGACTCCTATGACATGCACAAAGGAGACACATGCATGAAGGAGATGCAGCTGATGTATTATAGTGAAGCCGAGATAAAAGAGATATTAAAAATCCGGGGCAAGATTTAAGTATGATAAATTGAGTAGAAGGATACTTATAAATCGTGTGTAAAACATTTTTCTCTTAAGAACCGTCTCCTGATAATAATTAACAAGAATAATATAAAACCGGCCAAGTGCGAGTCCAACTCGCGCACGAAGGGAATCCGTAAAATTGACTAGGTAAACAACGGTTACACGAGTTTCAAGTTGTAACATTTTTTACTTTTTTTCTATGAAAAAGTTTGCCCCCCTTAAATATTTATTTTATTTTAATTTTATTATTAAAGTAAAACTACAACTCAGTATTTTTAAGATTATTTCAAGTGCCTACCTACGGCCATTATTGATATCGAGCCAAAAACGGCAAAAGAATCGCGTTTGTTGTATGGTGGCCCCCCTCAAATATTTATTTTATTTTGTTTTTAAAATTTGTTGTTATAGCGCCAACAGAAATACATACTTTGTGACAATTTCAACAGTCTAGCTATCGCGGTTCATGAGAAACAGCCTGGTGACAGACAGACGGACGGACGGATGGACAGACATCGAAGTCTTAGTAATAGGGTCCCGTTTTTAGCCTTTGGGTACGGAACCCTAAAAACAACACAAAAATATTTTTTCGAAATTGTTCCATCCGTTCACGCGTGATGCTATGACCAAGAGAAAATCTATACCTATGTTCTTTAGATAAATAAATAAATAAAATCTAAAAATATACTATAGTAGGTACTTTGTATGTTATTGATGGATTCCTAAACCGTTAATATTCTTGTAACATTAAAACATGTCCCGGCACGGTATATTTCCCGGACGACATTTGCAAAACCCCGTGTGTCAATGGACAAACGCGCGCGCACACAAACGCGCCGCGTAACTCGGCAGCCGCCAGACCGGCTGTAGGTAATGTTATTCATTTTTATTTAAGCTGATTTAGAGAGCATTGATAAAAAACAACCGCTCAGGTGTGCTTGGTTTGGCAGTGTTTTTTTCGCTTAGTTTTATGGCAGTGTATTATGTGGTCGACTGTAGGTTTATCTAAGGTTTTCTCGCGATTAAAACTGGTTAAGTGTGCGTTCGACTTGCGCAGAATGGGTTCCGTAATTATTATTTAGCGAGTATCATAACAATGCAACAGAAACTCTCTTTTTCTGACGCGCTTTCACGCCAAAACTACAGAACCGATATATTAATTAAACGGTTCACAGATAGGCTTGAGCCTGTGAAAGGATAATGCTACATATTATTCCGGAAAAAAATTTACATACTTGAAAATTTCTATATTTTCTTTTTTTCTGCAATTCGCCCTTCGTCGTAGGGACGTAGGCCTCCCCCAGTGTACGCCACATAGCTCGATCTCCCGTTTTCACCATCCAGTCACTACTAGCCGTCCTCCTTAAGTTATCGGTCCATCTGGCCGGAGGGCGCCCAACGCTACGCTTGCCGAGGCGCGGTCCCCATCGAGAACTTACTCCACCGTCCATCGGTTCTACGACAGATATCGCCGGCCCACTGCCACTTCAGTCTGCTACATTTCGAGACTATGTCTGTCACTTTGGACTTCTGCCGGATAAACTCGTTTCGGACTTTGTCCATTAGCGAGATTCCGAGCATTGACCTTTCCATAGCTGTGAGAGCATGAGTGACATGCAATCGGTGAGCCAGCCCCACCGTCAGGTTCCAATTCGCCCTTAATCTTAGTGCTCTCCGATATCCTTAATCTTAGCGTTGTGCTATTTTACTCTGGTGATACCACAGGGCAAGTCACGGCAATAACTACCTATATTTTGTTTGTATTATTATTATTCATCAAACGTGCAGCTCACATAACAGAACTGCATTAAAATCGATACAGCATAATACATTAGGTCCACCCTTACGGTCGTGAGGGCGATTTTTGACCAATGGAAAGTTACCCCCGGCCCTGCTTTCACCCTATTGTCGTGAGATGTGTCAAATTTTTGAAGGGTGGATTTCAAAAAAGCAAACCATGCGCTTGATTGCGTTTAGGTTCTGTAGGATTTAATTTAACCTTACTAATCTACATCTACACTAATATTATAAAGAGGAAAGATTTGTATTTTTTAATTTTGTGTGTGTGTGTATATTTCTAATGAACTAACTCAAAAACTACTGTGCCGATCGGAAAAATTATTTCACCGTTAGAATCCTATTTGGACCCCGATGAACATAGGCTATAAAGGTTTCGCCGCTGGGCTGGAACAAATATAAGTATTATAAATGACAAAGTAACTCTGTCTGTCTGTCTGGCTTTTACGCAAAGAATACTTAACCGATTTTAATTAAATTTGGTACACAGCTAGTATAGAGACTGAGAAAGGACATAGACTACTTTTTATCCCGGGAAAATATTTTTATCTTGAATAATTTCGACATTTTGTTTTATCTTTATTTATATTTAGTAGTCAGTGAGTGTCGATTAAGTCCTAAGTAATTTAGACAGCGGAATCCTAAAATAGGAACCTAAATCCCTAGGCAGATTATAATAATATGCACTGTATAAGGGGAGGACCCTAGTAGGTATGTAGTTATAACGAAACGCATTAGTTGAAACCAGGCGTTTTTTCTTTGTGCAAAATGCAAGTTTTAGGGATCCGTAGCGAAAGATTTAGATTTCAGTTTGACTATAATATTCGGTATTTTCGTGGTTTGGCTAAAATTAACCGTTATTTGAGTAATACCAACAAAAATGTGTTGAAAAAATAACCACCACCTCAAATTAAAATAACATAGGTAGGTACTTCAAATTTCATTATACAGAATGTTTTTTCGTCACCACCCTTAACGAAGGGTACGTACTCTATACATCAAATAAAGTAAGTTTATGCCATTTTTTGGGAAACGATGTAATTTTTTTGTAAATGACTTGATCGAGCGTAATTTATAGTGTACAGTGTTTATGCTAGTTTTTTCATAGACAGGTAATTATTATTTCTCGTGAAAAATTATGCTACGCGATATAGGTATATATACGAGTATTATACAGAAAAACGCAGTCTATTTACTCAACTTTGGACCCTAATATCTCGGGAACCAGACACTTCCCAGGTTGATTTTTTTAGGTAGGTATATTTATTGCGTCCCGTACCTACTGATGCGCGGCTTCACTAGAATACATCAGCTGCATCTCCTTCCGTGCATGTCGTAAGAGTTGACTAAGGTACTCAGTGGCGTTCTCTCAGGCGATGAGCTAGCAACTTGTCACTGATCTTTTACATCTTGCCCCCCGTTATGCTAAACGTGGCTGTAAGACCTCCTTTATGATCCTGCAGTTCTGAATATCTATCTATACATATAATAAAAATGTAACGGGTCGCTGTCTGTACATGGAAGATATATGAGAAAAAATATTATAGGAGACCTTTATCAACGCAATAGGAACCAAAACGATGAATTTTGGAATTTTTGTCTGTTTGTTTGTCGGTTTGTCTGTGCGTTTGTGCACGCTAATCTCAGAAACGGCTGAACCGATTTCGATGCAGTTTTCAGGAATATATTGTGACAGGTCCCACTTAACATATAGGCTACTTCTTATCCCGGGAAAATGTTTCTATCCCGGATAATTTCGACATTTCTGTAGTCCACTATATGTATATGTATCAGTCAACCTACAGACCTGACAAGATCATGGTTTGATATATTATGTTATTAATTACTATGATAAGCAAAGGAATAACAGGAACCTAGGGCATTGCGCTCATAATTCACTTATTATTTATGATAAATATATATATAGACATGAAAATAATGTACCTAGTATACTTATTTTATTATCGGAGCGATTTTATTATTTTACTCAGAAACCATTCAATAAACGTATAAAGAACAATGGTCGTAATGCTGTCACTGCATAGGTTGAAGCACCGTAATGGCGGCGCTTATGCCGAGCTTACTATGGTTTGTATGTGTAGGTGGACAACGCATCAATACACATTTCTACTACGTTACCGAGCTTACTATGAATGCTTCGCTCCGTGTAGTGACAGCACTCTGTCCGTTTATCTTTATACGTTCATGGTTATTTGCAAATTGAAGGATCTTTTCTATGCTGCTGGAGTGAAAAACAGACATATAATACTACACTACTACTAAGCTGCTTCTCTTCCCGAGCATACTGTACAAGTCAGTAGAGGGACAAGAGGGTCTTGGTGTTTTGTAGGCGATGGGCTGACCACCTGTCACTACTAACCGAACTTGTACATTATCGCAACTATACCCTCAAAAATATCTCTTTCTTTGGTGCTCTACCTACCCCGTAAGGGATAAAGGCGTGAATATATGTATCTATGTATGTATGAAGGATAATTTTGATTCTGTGTTCCTCTAAAACTTGAACAAGATAGAGACAGAACATCAATTTTATTCTTCAGACTAGTAGACGCCCGCGACTCCGTCCGCGTGGACTAAGTACATAAAAAACAAAATGTCGAAATTCATTTTCCCGGTATAAAAAGTAGCCTATATGTTAAGTGGGACCTGTCACAATACTCGTATATTTCTAAAAACTGCATCGAAATCGGTTCAGCCGTTTCTGAGATTAGCGTGCACAAACGCACAGACAAACAGACAAAAATTCCAATAATCGTCGTTTTGGGTACTATTGCGTTGATAAAGGTCTCCTATAATATTTTTTCTCATATATCTTCCATGCACAGACAGCGATCCGTTACATTTTTTTTTATTATTTTATTATTATAAATCGGCCTTAAGACGAAGTATGGAAGAAAAATTTATTCTATTGTCATTAATGACATTTTCAGGAAATTATTAACTATTCAACTAAGATTCAATTACACTGTTTGTAATAGCGTCGTTTAAGGTTTTTTATTTATATTAGGTATAATTTTATATCGAAAGATCATTAAAAAAAACATTTGCGAAAGAAAAACTTTGCTAGCGTGTAAACTTTCCGGGATGTAACGATTTCAAAATCACAATTGTAGACTTGCCAAAAACGCTCCATACAAACGGCTACCACAATAATGACGTCACTCTTACAGTAACTTGTACCTATGCGCGGAATCGAACTTTTGTTCTGCAGCTATTTTAAATTTTGCATTTATAAATAAATACCTATGGTCACAAAGCAAAAGTTGCTACAGGTAAATGATGCAGATGCACATGTTATGTTGTAATTATCAATTAATTACACATTTTAAAAATGGACTTGCCTAACTTTGAAGGCTTATTAATCAAATTGTAATTTTACAGATATGTATGATTTATTCTGATAAGCATAAAATGCCATTAAAATTCAACCATAGCATAGAGGAATAAAAGACAAGAGTGTTCTGTCCTTGCAAGCCAAAGCAGAGGAGTAAAAATCATCATAGATGGAGTTACTTGGTTCATTTTTATTTTTTGACTGTAAAATATTGCTTTATTCAACAAGAAACTGCACTGATTCATCATATTTATTTATTTATTTATTTATTTATATGATTAAAATTAGTATAAATTATAAATATAATTATTATAAAGATGGAGCTAAGTACATATGGACAGTAATGTCATCTATCGACAATTGGAAGGAACGTTGATGTACCAGCAAGTCTCAGGGTAATTAAGCTCATCGAGACACTTAGTATGACATTAGCACTCTATTAATCTTATTCCTCTATGACCAGTAAACATCCCTATTGCTTGTTCATACGAGCGTATGGGTACTCTTTTCTGTACGGTATAGATTGCCACGTGTCTAAAAGTTACTTCTGAGTCACTTTATCCGTTAATTTGCTGCTGTCAACGCCAGAGATTGGGATTAGGTGCAAAGTTGCAAATTTCATCAAAATGAAATCAAATTAAAAAGCTTTATTTGAGACAGAGACATCATGATCATCGCTGGTCTTACGTTGGAACCGATAGTGACGTCGTGCATGTCTACAAATGCGTCGAGTACACCTATGTTAGTTAACTAAACTTATTGAAAATCTTACGTAGTTTGATTCAGGATAGCCAGACAAGCAGAAGAAGTAAATCATAAATTAATCATTAATGCATAATCCACTTTAAAATTCTATAAAATTGATTCAGGATAGCCAGACAAGCAGGAAGTATGTACACTTTAAAATTCTTAAAAATATCATATTTATTTATTAACCATAAGTACCTACTCCTATAATATTTGCTTAAGGTTATTTTTAGTACTCACAGACAGGGCAAAATATTGTAGATAAGGTATTAAAGTATGTATACAGGATGTAACAAAAAGGGTATGTTAAGCGAAAAGCTACGTAAATAGCCCACTGTAGACAACCTATCCACAAAATTTGAGACTCGAAATCACATGTTTATTTTGTATGAAAATTCCTGAGATATTTAAAAATTCTCCATACTGTCGGGAAAAATAAACATGTAATTTCGAGTCTCAAATTTTGTGGATAGGTTCTCTATAGTGGGCTATTTACGTAGCTTTTCGCTTAACATACCCTTTTTGTTACACTCTGTAGATATGTATGTTAGATCCACGGAGGTTAGACAGTATAAAGGATGATTCATGCTACACCGTGTTGCGACCGGTCCGGGCCTCGGCCGGGACACGTCCGCCGTCGAAACAAACCATGTTGCGCCGACACCATCAATCATGTGATAAGGGCAGGAAGATGATGATGTGATTTCGAGTCATAAATGTGCAAGTATAGGTTCTCTAAAGTGGGCTATTTTCATAGCATTTTGCTTAACATATCCCTTTTGTTACACCCTGTATACATTATATGTCCTTGTCGATGTAGTTAGATAATAGGGTCATTTACAGTTTTTTTATTTGTATTCATACCGAAAGGTCATAAAATAAAACAAACATTTGCGAAAGAAAAACTTCGCTAGCGTGAAATATTTCCTTTACAATTTTAGACTTATACCACAATTATGACGTCACTCTTTCAGTAATTTGTATGCGCGTAAAAGAACTTTTGTTCTACAGCTATTTTAAATATTGCGTCTATAAATATGGTCACAAAGCAAAAGTTGCTGTAAATGATGCAGGTGGACATGTGATGTTGTAATTTTCAATTAAATTCACTTTTAATAATTTTTTTTAAATGAAAAACCGACTTCCTCCCAAAACTCGAGCTTACTAAAGTAATATTTTACTAAAGGGGAAATATATATTGCGTTAAGACGTGTACGACGTTTAGAAGGCATAATATTGTCAGATTTATATGCCAGCAAATGATTAAATAGGCCACATGACAAAAGATAGAAATGAGTAGGCTTCGAAACGCTCCTTCTTCCTGCCCTGTTCCCAATCATTTGGGGTTCGTTTCCTTTATATTATGTGTAGCTGACCAAAATTCTCTATAAAAATCTAAAAACGGACTACTCGTGCCTTTTATATTTGAGGATGTCCCTAGATTCCATAGAGATTCCATCATCAGATGTTATGTTTTATATGTAGGTGATCAAAAGGCTCAGTAAAAATATAAAAACAGACTACATGTGCCTACAATATTTGAGGATTGGCCTCGATTTCTCCAAGATCCCATCATCAGATCCTGACATGGTGAATATGGGACCAACTTGGAAGCATACCATGACAAACTATTTTAAAAAATTGAAATCGGATCATAAATGACGGAGTTCTGAGGTAACACACATATAAAAAAAAAACATACAGACGAATTGATAACCTCTCTTTTTTGAAGTCGGTTAAAAAATGAACTTGCCCACTTAACTTTGAAGGCTTATTTGGATACTTAATCAAATTGTAATTTTACAGAAATTCTCCGGAACTCATCGCAGAGCCCATTGTCGGCAAGTAGTTATAATCAAAATTTTTTTTTTACCGCACTCTGTCTTGTTTAACCCTGACGTTGGCAGAATCGTCGATAGTCGACGGAGCCATTTGTATTTTAAAAAGTTGAAGTTGAAGATATGTAGGTATGATTTTGATGATTTATTCTTTATAGTAAACATCCCTATTGTAATTAAGTTGGTAACTTCTTCCAATTATACAGGGTGTAACAAAAGGGGTATGGTAAGCGAAAACCTATGTAAATACTCCACTACGGAGAACCTATTCCCAAAATTTAGAACTCAAAATCACATGTTCATTTTTCAAGATTGTATGAACATTCCTGAGTTGTTTAGAAATTCTCCATACTATTTGGAAAAATAAACATGTGATTTTGAGTAGGAAATTTTGTGGATAAGTTCCTTTTAGTGGACTATTTACATAGGTTGCCGCTTAACGTACCCCTTCTGTTAAACCCTGTAGAACAAATCTTATTGGATGTTTGTTTCTTTAGTTGCTGAGTTCTTATAAGCAGTTTGAATAGCTACCTTTTTATTTATTGTCGTATAGTAAGATCATAGGTTTGAATAATTGATATTGTGAATTTTAGACAAATGTAATGTACTAAATGTTCACTAGAATACATCAGCTGCATCTCCTTCCGTGCATGTCGTAAGAGTCGACTGAGGAACTCAGGGGCGTTCTCTCAGACGATGAGTCAGCAACTTACATAAACGCGGCTGTGAGTTCTTCCTTATTATCTTGCAGTTCTGGCTACTCCATTTCGGAACCCAGCCGTGTCTATATGTCAATGTCGTTATGACAACTCCGCCGTTCTTCTTGCGTCCGTATGTATCAAAAATACAGACAATATAGTGCGCGCGCGTGTGTGCGAATGTCTGGAAGCCGTCTATGGTGACACCAACTATATAAATCAGTGGTGTAACTGCAGAATCTCTGCTTTGTCACGTCAATTCATGTCTTTCGCGTAGATTGTGGCGCCACTGCCGGAGTTTAATGTGATTTTGTACATAGGTTACATTGTGTGCGTGACAGGACAGGAGGTCTAGGGTTGTTGCTATGGCGAAAATAACTGTCATTATTCTCGCTAACTATGTATATCTTTCTTATTGATTCTGATGCTCATATTATTTAATATTTCATTTATTGTACACACAAACTTGTCACTGGTCTTTAACCCCCCTGAAGCTTGGAGGATGTGTTCTTTCTTTGTATAACGTAGGCATCTGATAAGAAACAATTTTTCGAAATTCCCAGGGAAAAGGAAATTCAATTTAAGGGGAAGGCCAGCGGGATGGACGGATGACCTGGCCAGGTTGCCATGCAGGGTGCTTCCGACCGGTCGGAGTGGAGGTTGTTGGGGGAGGCCTATGTCCAACAGTGGACTTCCCAGGGCTGTAAATGATGATGATGAAGGGCATTTCTAAAGTTGACACGCACAAAGTCGCGGGCGTCCACTAGTTGAACAATAAAATTATTTAATAAATAAGCACCACAAACTCTCTACCTATGTCGGGGGCAATTCTTGAAAATTTTTGAGTCGAAACGCAATCACTAACGAACCGTTAACGAAACGCGGTGCGAAACAATATATACTTACCGCTTGAGTAATAAGGTATATTTTAGCACGCATCAGTCGCCAGTATGACATAATAAAAACAAATATCTGTCTCGTGCTGAAATGTGTCTAATTACGTCACCGAAAAGTAATTATTGCTTTGTTCTAAGCGCCTACGACGGTTCTGTTTCGGCTTTGTTAGAACTCGAAACATTACGAGAATTGTCCCCGAGGGTCTCCTAATAACGTATCTAGCCAAAGCAAAGGGATAGCAAAAGTTTACAATAATAGTACGTTCGAAAAAATTCGTTTTACTTATCAGCAATCTCAAAGTAATTGACATTTCAACGCGATAACTATACAATATGTATTTGCTGTCGCTTTGCTACTTTTTTTTGCTTTTAGTTAGATGCTAAATCAGCCTACGAAACTGTGTGGATTAACACATGTTGACGTCAACTAAGTTAGTTAGTGCTAGTTAGAATTTGGTGAATAACATAACTTGTTAGCAATTTTCAGTCAAGCCTTTTTTCAGTCAATTTCTAACAAGTCTCCTATTGGGAATATTTAGTAATATTGCTCTACAATTTTATTGTATTCTTATTAGGATCGAAATAGAATACCTCAGCTGCATCTCCTTCCGTGCATGTCGTAAGAGTCGACTAATTTCCCATATAATTTAAAAATCCAAAAACCCAATGCGTAAAAAAGAACCAAACTATGTAATAAAAAAAAACTGCAAAGATGTAAACAAGCACTTAGATGTCCGGTGGTCTAGAATTCTATAATATTGTTGTGGAATGAATACTATTGAAGAAAATAGAATATTTTCTAATGATGTAACATGACAAACTAACAGTCGGGATCCATTATCCGACAGCCAAGCTAATATTTCAATGGATCCTGGCTGTTCTGTTGTTATCATCATTAGGAAATATTTTAGTTTTTGATTTCAGTTTCAGTTTTTTTTTATTACATAATTTGGTTCTTTTTTACGCAGTCGGGTTTTTGGATTTTTTAAATTATGTTTTTTACACTTTTTAGTTATGTAATATATATTTTTAGCTACTAATAAGTAGCCTTCAAGAAACATGCTCGACCTGCTCGGCAGCAAGAAGTTTTAGTCTTGCTGCTGTCTAAAAACTTCTATGCGAGAATGCTTGTTACGCAACTTTAAATCGATATAGATCCCAAACGATCAGTCGGATCGAAAAATGTCGAGAGAAAACTGATAATGATTTTTAAATACTTATTTACCCCAATTGATATAGTTTGTTGACTTTATTTTTTTTTTTCATTTACACCAAATTTACCGGATTAGCTCATCGCCTGAGAGCACGCCCCTGAGTACCTTAGTCGACTCTTACGACATGCACGGAAGGAGATGCAGCTGATGTATTCTAGTGAAGCCCCGCATCAGCACAAGCGTCAACTAGATGTTATAAGACCTAAGTTTCAGTTGAATTACACTTATTACGTAACAGCGAAGTTTTTAACTATTATGTAGACACTTACCCCCTGAAACAATGACTCTTGGGAGCGCATGAAATGGCTTCTTCTGAGCAAATTCGTGTAATTTGTATTGTGTACAGTCAGCATCAAAAGTCGATGAACACATTCAGATTTTCAAATCCCTGAACACTATAATAGGCAGCTGACTACGCCGGAGCTGTATCCGCATTGAGCCTGCAAAGGTGTGCAAGAGTGGGCAGTCTAGTGAATTTGCTGTGTACGCTGCTGCTAATATCTGACGGCGCCGGAACTGTTTCAGCGCTGGACCTCCAAAAGTGTGCAAAAGTGGGCAGTTTAATGGATGTGCTGTGCATGCTGCTGCTGATCGCTGACTGCGTGGTGCCAGAGCTGTATTCGCGTTGGACCTCCAAAAGTGTGCAAGAGTGGGCAGTCTAATGGATGTGCTGTGCACGCTGCTGCTGACAACTCGCGGCGCAGCGCCAGAGCCGTATTCGCGTTGGACCTCCAAGAGTGTGCAAGAGTACGCAGTCTAATGAATGTGCTGTGCACGCTGCTGCTGTCAGCTGACGGCATCGGAGCCGCGTTAAACCTCCAAAGAAACAAACTAATGTTCAATAACTTTTGTCATTTATCATGTCAAGTTACTTTTGGACATAGCCGTGATTGACACTAGATAACCAAAACAAGAATTTTATATTGTTCAGTGACTTTAGATAAACTGAATGTTATGAGCTTTTTGGATATTATAACGATCAGCAATTTTTGACAAAATGATGTTCAGTGACTTTTGACGAGTTGTGTTCAGTTAATTTTGAACTTTAATGATGTTCATTCAATTATGGCGCCTTCTTGTTAAGCAATTAAGCGATTTATGTGTTATTATAGTGTTCAGTGATTTTGAAAATCTGAATGTGTTCATCGACTTTTGATGCTGACTGTACATTGTTGAAAATTATGACAAGGCAAATAAAAATGGCGGAGTTTGACTAAGTTCTCATGTTGAAATTAAGTTTCCTAAACACCTTTACATACTTAATACTTACTTGCGGTTACTGCATAATATAGCCAATGGGGCAATTGACTGCCCCGAGTTACTTGCGAAAATCTGCCTGCGTACTAACCAAGTGGGTCTAAGACAGCGCCCGGCGCTGTGTGTGCCCCGAACCAACTCCAGGTACAGACAAAACAGTTTTATTATTCGTGCGAGCAAAAGATTTAATGAATTACCACCAGAAATCGATTTTTTTTGTTCCAACAATGCAGCAATCACTAGATTCATTAGTGATTGCTTTTTCAAAAGCTAGCAATCCTATAAAGCGCTCCGCTGTATTGTTTTATGTACATACTGTAATTGTGTAATTATTTTTAATTATTTTTATTGTTGCTTATTTCCTTTTGGCAAAATTTAATTTTTAATTTTCTCTTTTATTTTTTTATGTATCTCGTCTATTGGTGGAGACAGCTTAATGGCATTGTACTGTCTATTGTTGCATTTTATTGTACTTAAGTAGTCTGTATGTCTTCCTAAAATATAAATAAATAAGAGTGTAACGAAAGGTATATTCATATTCTTTATTGTACACACTGAAAACATAAAATATAACAATACAACATAAACAACATAAAATATAAGTATTAAAAAAAGATAATGTACAAAGGCAGGCTTATCTCTGACAGAGATTTTTTCCAGCTAACCAGTTAATATTTTGTGATTAGTAAATAAGGATATCACATTTGCACAGCCAAAGGGATCATCATCGTCAGCATTGCAGTCCACTGCTGGACGTAGGCCTCCTCTAGAGCACGTCACAAGGCTCGATCTCCCATTTTCATCAATTTTTTCAGCTTGACTCGAAATGTCCCAAGATTAGGTTAAGTTAGGTTAGAGGTTCAGACTTCTTTTGCAATAAGCTCTACAACATGGAACATATAACATGTTCGGCGGTATGCAACATTCTCTGCAACATCCACGGCAACTTGCAATATTTTCTTCAGCATGCAACATGAAACATGCTCTACGTATGCAACATGCTTTGCAGCTTGCACATGCAACATTCTCTGAGGCACGCAACATGCTGTACTTCCCTTCAACTTGCTTTGCGCATGCAACATACTCAGCAACATGCAACATGTTTTGCGTTTTGCAACATGCTCTACGACATGCAAGATGGAGGTTTATGCGGAAGGGAGTACGCACTCCCCGGTAGGTGGGATGCCGCGCCGTATCATGCCCTGTGTGTCGTTGCAACATGCTCTGCGGTGCAGGCCAGCGAGTTATCTTTTGGCTACACTCTGATCACGATATCAGTTTCACCTCAAATTAAAACGAATGACCTGTCACTATTAATCGAACTTGTACATCTCAACTATACCCTCAAAATTGGTCAGAAGTGGCACCATGTGATTCTATCGACCTTTGGTGCTCTGCCTACCCCGTAAGGGATAAAGGCGTGATTATATGTATGTAAAACGAATGAAAAGTAGAATCCGATCTTGTGATTCGACCGAGACAACGTCTATTACAATATCCATTTTGATCAAATTAACTTCAAAGTGCTATATAGAAAATAAGAAATGACCAGATCGAAAGAAAGACGTGATCAGAGTTGTACCCTAAAACGTGATCAGTTTCCACTTGCAACGGATCATATCAGATCAGAGTGGACTAACCCCATTCTACGCATGAACAAGAGTGAAACGAAACGCACGGGATGTTTCCCATGAATTCCCATGCCATCTAGTTTGGCGCGAAATGTCGTAGTGGTAGGACGTCGCGTTCGAATCCTTGCCAAAAAAGTTTGACGCGAATTTTCGTATTATTTCTAACACAAGTTAAGTTTAACATTGATTTGTTGTAATGTAAAAGTGAAGTTGCAAATATAATATTTTAGGTCTTTTTTGTTGTAAAAGTGTAGGTTAAGTGTTTACAAATTTCAATTGCAATGTGAATAGTGTTTATTAGTTTTGATGTTGTGATAATTTGTGTTTTTTTTTGTTGTTGTTTATGACAACTTACATGAATGGATGTGTTATTAAAAAAATGTAAGTTCTTTTAATAGTAGAAATAGAAATGAATGGCGTCGAATTCGAATATACAGGTTGATTTTTGGTCGTCAACGTTCCCGAAAACTACGGAATCTCCTCATCATCACGATCTTTTTTCTCCATGGAAGCATACCTGGGAAGTGTCTGGTTTCCAAAATATTAGGGTCCAAAGTTGAGTAAATAGACTGCGTTTTTCTGCATAAATGCACATAGACGCGCGTAGCAGGATTTTTTCACGAAAAATAATTAATATCTGTCTATAAAAAAACTAACATAAACACTAGACACTATAAATTTCGCACGATCAAGGAATTTAAAATTTTTTTCAAAAAAAAAAAAAAAAATTCCCAGCATTTTTTTTGGCATAAACTTACTTTATTTCATGTATAGAATACGTACCCTTCGTTAAAGGTGGCCACAAAAAAACATTCTGTATAACTTTGACTTTTTATCCTTTATTGTACTATTATCCCCCAAATAAGTTGGGCAGAAGTGTGCAAATTTCACACTCATTTTTCACCAGTTAGCCTATTAAGTTCCACGTGGCAAGTGGTAAGCCTACCGCCGCTTTTCGGGCACAAATACAACAATCTAGCGTCCGGTATCGAATCCAATAGGAAGTGTTTCCGTGCGATTGCACGGATATTATAATATAAGCTATTTACCGTCAGAGCCTCGTCCATAGCAGAGTGCACACGGGCAGGTGAGGTTGACTTAAGTTTTTTTACTGTATAAATTGAAATAAATACACACATTTGTAGATAATGTCCCAGGGCATATCCCTGGGGGCATAAAATTGTCGAAAATAAAACCTGTACATTTGGTGACAAACTAAATAAAAATATTAGAAGAAATAGTTAGAAAAGTTATTTAGGAATAATGTACATTTTGTATTAGTTATGGACGCTAGAAAAAATCAAAACATCGAAATTATCTGAGATAAATAGTAGCTTACGTCCTTTCTTAGGCTCTAGACTACCTGTGTACCAAATTTCATTTAAATCGGTTCAGTAGTTTTGGCGTGACAGTCAGACAGTTACTTTCGCATTAATTAACTAGTGGGTGCCTGCGACTCCGTCCGCGTGGACTGCAGAAAAAACAAAATGTCGAAATTATCCGGGATAAAAATGTTTTCCCGGGATAAAAAGTAGCCTAAGTTGTTAACTCAATCAATCAATATGTTTATTTGCTCAAATATATGTATATATACATGTTATTATTTGTATTTACAGCAAGCGTTCTACATATTTACGAGTACCTTTAACTGTCTGACTGTACCAAATAAATAAATAAATAAAGTCCTTTCTCGGGCTCTAGACTACACGTGGACCTACATACTTACATAGATACATATAATCACGCCTTTATCCCTTACGGGGTAGGCAGAGCATCAAGGGCCGATAGTACCACATGGTGCCACTTCTGACCAATTTTGAGGGTATAGTTGAGATGTACAAGTTCGGTTAGTAGTGACAGGTGGTCAGCCCATCGCCTACAAAACACCAAGACCCTCTTGTCCCTCTACTGACTTGTACAGTATGCCCGGGAAGAGAAGCAGCTGTAGTATTATAAGTTTTTTTTTTCACTCCCAGAGCAGCATAGAAGTCTATATGTGTACCTAATTTCATTTATATCGAGTATTTTTGGTAAAAGCGTGACAGACATTCACATTTATAATACTTATTAGTAAGAATTAGTTAATTATTTGTAAATAAGAAGATAACACTATCTATACTACATTAACCAGGTGTCTGTCTGTCGATCTCTGGTCAACATAAAAGTTGTCACAACTTTACCCGACTATGCCAGAAGGATATGTGTGTATGTACATATGCAAGGTCTTTTCAAAATTAGTGATTATCTTTTGACACGAAACTAGGTAGGTAAAAAGAAACAACTTTCACTATGGGACCAACTCCGAAGTAGTTTTGAAAAGACCTTATACAGGATGTTTTTTCGTTGCCACCCTTAACGAAGGCTACGTACTCTATAGATCAAATAAAGTAATTTAATTTAATTTAAGTAATTTAGTAAAAAAATGGTAGGGAACAATGTAAATTTTTTGAAAAAAAAAATTACTTCATCGGGCGACATTTATAGTGTCCAGTGTTTATACTAGTTTTTTCATAGACAGGTAATTATTATTTCTCGTGAAAAATTATGCTACATGCGTCTATGTACATTGATACAGAAAAACGCAGTCTATTTACTCAACTTTGGACCTTAATATCTTGGGAACCAGACACTTCCCAGGTATGCTTCCATGGAGAAAAATGATCGTGATGATGAGGAGATTCCGTAGTTTTCGGGAACGTTGACGACCAAAAATCAGCGTTAGAGCCTAAACGGCTTGTCGCATTTGAGCTTAAGAGGTATCATTAAATTCTCTAAATCGTAAGAGTGACCCTGGATCAAAATATTTACGCCATCTTTTCTTTAAGCAAATGAGGTTATTATTATATTGATATTTCACTAGGTGGTGCGCCCACCACCGGGCCCTACACTCTCCACTCACCCTCGGATCTGATAACTCAGTCAGGTCAGGTCAGGTCAGTGGAGGGTGTAGGGCCCGGTGGTGGGCGCACCCATAGTGAATGTTTGAACTTCCGAATTGTAACGCCTAATACAGTTTCATTTATATTGATATTTATTTGTCTTTATACGTGTTCCCTTATGAGAGGAAACGCGTGGGTTCAGTACATAAATAATTGGGGATCATTGGAGCGCGTAGGACGTTCATCGAATAATATGTGAAGGTGACCGATTTTAACTAGTGTCTACATCAAATAGATTAATTATTGTAAGTACTTACAAAAAAACTCGTGTGTCTTTCACATGCCTACACACCGCCTTATACATACCTTCTTCTTCTTCTTCAGCCTAATAGCAGTCTACTGCTGGACGTAGGCCTCCCCCAGGGCACGCCACGAGGCTACTGCCATAGGGGGGTTTGCCCATAGTCACCATGTTGGGCAGGCGGGTTGGTGACCGCAGTCTGATTTTTGGACTATATTGTTAGCATATACAGGGTGATTTTTGGTCGTCAACGTTCCCGAAAACTACGGAATCTCCTCATCGTCACGATCATTTTTCTCCGTGGAAGCATACCTGGGAAGTGTCTGGTTCCCAAGATATTAGGGTCCAAAGTTGAGTAAATAGACTGCGTTTTTCTGACAAAATTAACATAAACGCGCGTAGCAAGAATTTTTCAAGAGAAATAATTAATATCTGTCTATGAAAAAAATCTATCATAAACACTGGATACGAAATAAAAATTTTAAAAAAATTACGTCTTTTCCCAGCATTTTTTTTTGGCATAAACTTATTATATTTGATGTTTAGAGTACGTACCCTTCGTTAAGGGTGGCAACGAAAAAACATCCTATATACCTACACCCTACTTAGTATGTTCAAAATGTTCAATAATGTTCAGTTTATTTTGGACTTATATCATAATTTTAATCTTAAGTATTCTTTATTGAAATTAAATAAAAAACTATAATTATAAATTTAAAAATATAAATAACAGGATAAAAGAAGAGACGCATGTACAATGGCATGCTTATCTCTACGAGAGATCTCTTCCAGCAAGCCAAGCAAATCTAACGAAATTAGTGTCCAAAAAGAGATACCAAATCCCTGGTCCAAAAATAACTGTATTTTGAAAATGGAGATACCAAATCTTTGTGTACCTAAGTACATTTCATAGAACAACTCCTACGCCCGATTTCGGAACTAACATTTTTTGTATGCAATGACACAGAAAATGTGGTCATACGCATAGAAACTAGCGCCAACATACAAATTAAATTTACAGTGAAACGAACTCTAAACTTAAAACTTTAATTGTCGCCCAAATTGAATTTGACAGATCCACTTTTTTACTTATTCTCTAAAGCAAATGAATCAGCTGCCATTCTGCCAATGAATTGACAATGGCGCGACGTTTTTATTTTTTTACGAACTTCGAAAGAGATAATAGGTTTCGTACTCTACAATTTTTTTAGTGTAGGCTGTTAGAGATATTGTGTATAAACAAATAAATAAATAAATATTCACACACTTCACAACACATTAACTTAGTCCCACATTAAGATCCCTAAGGTTTTGTGTCGTGGGTGCTAAGCAACGCTATATAAATACATAGATAAGTATAGAAACATCCATGACTCGGAAACAAACATCAATATTCATCACATCAATGTTTGCACCTACCGGGATTCGAACCCAGGACCTAAGGCGCTGCAGGCAGGGCCACTACCTACTACACCAATGGGCCGTCGAATGTGTGTAAGTTGCGTGAAAACCATCTTAAAATTAATTATTCTGGAAAGACCTTGTTAATGTATCATGGCTGTGTATTGAATTGTATCAGCTATGTATTTATGGTTGCATGCCAGGTGCTTGGATCTGGCTTCTCGTTGCGACTGTAGTGTCTTGTGTTCGTGATCATGAGTAGGCAGATCCGAGGGTCAGCGGAGGGTATAGGGCCCGGTGGCGGGCGATCCCTCAATACACATGGCTGTGTTCCTGAAGTGGGGTTTTCAGAACTGTAAAAAAACCTACAGTTCACAGCCATGCTTAACATCATCATCATCAGCCTATTGCAGTCCACTGCTGGACGTAGGCCTCCCCCAGGGCACGCCACAAGAATGCCATGGGGGATATTTGCCCATAGTCACCACGCTGGGCAGGCGGGTTGGTGACCGCAGTTTGTATTTCAGACTATGTTGTCAACACGGGATCACCTCGTGCGATACCCACGGGCAGACATGGGGTGGTACGAATTCTACTCTGCCGGCACCACGCGGCCAGCTAAGCATAGCGGTGATGAAAAGATCAGAAACAATTTGCCAGCTCATCGTCTGAGAGAACGTCAGAGTACCTCAGTCGACTCTTACGACATGCACGGAAGGAGATGCAGCTGATGTTTTCATGATCTTATGCATCTAGACCCGCTGTACTAATCGTAGCTGTCGGATTTCCTTTCGTGATCCAGCAGTGGCAACCCCATTCTTAGAACATAACCTTATGTATTATAAATATTATTAAGAAATAAAAAAAAATCACCCGAGTGAGATTTGAACTCCCGACCTCTCGCAAACCGTGCTTTTGCTCTAACCAACTGAGCTATCGGGTCAATTAACTCGGATGACGAATTTGACCATCTCTTTTACATCACGTTTTTGGCAACGTTAATTTTTTTCATCCCGATAGCTATACACTAGCCAAATCTCGTTATTTATGATATCCAGGCCCAAAAGAAATGGTTAAGATTAAAAATTCGTATAAACGTAAACACAAATAAACTTGATAGGTTTAGGTAGTCTAGGGTTGTCTATAGTCTAGACCTAAAGTTAAGTGTGGGTTGTTAATGGTATGTCCTATTCTAACCTATCTGAAAATATCTAAGCACTCGATATCTTGAGATGTTTTTATACCTAGGTAAGTACTCTATTTTTGAAGGAGAAATTTGTTGTTATGTTGATTAATTCAATTTATTTATTTCGCACAAAATAAGGTATTGGAGATGTTACAGAATACAGAAGTTGAATTATCTTATTTTGTCATTTACGGCAAATTGTAATTAGGTACTATACATACCATTTAAGTAATTAGCCGCGTGGTGCCGGTAGAGTAGAGTTTGTACCATCCCATGCAGTGGCGTACCTACCTAGGTAACCTAGGTGGCCTGGGGCAAATAAAAAAAAGGGACCCCACTGCTATTTCAACTACTTAATTAGATTTTGAGCAAAACATGCTCACTTCCTATCTTCTTTGTTTACTATCTTCTCTTTATTGCACGTGCACCTTCCAAGCGGGAGGCGTAAGTTCGATCCCAGTCACGGGCCTGTACCAATGAATTTATTTTATGTACAGATTTTAATGTTGCAAAATTATCACTTACCTCGTGCCTCGGAAAGCACCTAAAACCGTTGGTCCTGCGCCTGATCTCTCTCCGGTCGTGTCGGCTTTCCGTCCCATCGGAATATGAGAGTGAGGGAATAGAGAGTGCACCTGTGTTTGCGCACACACTTGTGCACTCTCTCTATCTCTCTATATATCTCCTGCGTACCTGGCCAATCTATGTAGAGATTGGTCGCCTTGACCGAAATACGGTCGGAGATCATCATCAATTATTGCACGTGACTAGACATTACCAAGAATTTTTGAAGTTTACGAGGCCCATAATTGAAAGACTGCTTAGATACATCTTGATTAACTTGATTGATAGATTTTGCTTAACATCATGCACGATGACAGTTAAATGTTTGTCTATCTAATTGAAAAAAAACGCGAGCGTAGCGAGCGCGAATTTTTTTCTCGTATTTACCACGTAACTTGTCTATTACATAATATAATTACGCCTTTATCTCTTACGGGGTAGGCAGAGCACCATGGACCGACAGAACCACATGGTGCCACTTCTGACCAATTTTGAGGGTATAGTTGAGATGTACAAGTTCGGTTACTTGTCTATTACTCGTACCTTCTTGAAAATTCAAGCTCTACCGAGAATTTCTGACCATTGTTATAACATGAGATAGGTTACAATCGGGTGCCGACAACATAGTCCAGAAATCTGAATGCGGTCACAAACCCGCCTGCCCAGCGTGGTGACTATGGGCAAAACCCCCCTGTGGCAGTAGCCTTGTGGCGTGCCCTGGGGGAGGACTACGTCCAGCAGTGGACTGCAATAGGCTGAAGACAATATGTAATTCTTATAGATAACTATAAGATCTATTTACTTTTCCTGTAACGCTTATACAACATTATACATGATTTTTGGTCGTCAACGTTTCCGAAAACTACGGAATCTCCTCATCATCACGATCATTTTTCTCCATGGAAGCATACCTGGGAAGTGTCTGGTTTCCAAAATATTAGGGTCCAAAGTTGAGTAAATAGACTGCGTTTTTCTGCATAAATGCACATAGACGCGCGTAGCAAGATTTTTTCTCGAGAAATAATTAATATCTGCCTATGAAAAAACTAGCATAAACACGGGACATTATAAACGCCCGATCAAGTAATTAGATTTTTTTTTTATTTACATTTTTCTCTGAATTTTTTTAGCATACACTTACTTTATTTGATGTATAGAGTACGTACCCTTCGTTAAGGGTGGCAACGAAAAAAACATCCTGTATATACTACATATATATTTTATTTATAATACCTATCAAAATTTTTAAGCTATTCACTGAGTACATCTACCTACCAAGTTTCAACTATGTAACTAACTAAGATTCGGAATAAAGTGCCTGTGACATACAGACCGACGGACTGACAGACATGACGAATCTCTTAGGGTTACGTTTTTTGCCTTGGAACGTTAAAAAGAAAGCCGATAAACCTGCCGATGAAATGAAATGATTATTTGTTAAACACATGCTACAATAGTTTTCACTTCGAACTCGTTCGCGTTAACGTAAAACAGCCAACCGATCGCATTATGGCATGATGACGTGATGTAATGAAAGAGAGAACAACCGCACGTCGTGATTGGTCAAATGGTTTACTTTTACGCAGTCGAGTTCGAAGTGAATACTCGCACTAAGCCCTGAGACGTGTTTCGCCAAAAAATGCAACTCATGATGTAAAATAACAGCAAGCAACAAGCTGGTAATTGTTTCTTAGTAGTAATTTGACAAGCAATCAGCGAATTTTGTAAGATATTCGCTATCGCTTTGCCTTTGCTAGTTAGGTAATAAGGGGACTGTTTTTGCCTAAATTTGCAATCACGAGTCTTCAAATTAGAGGATCAGGAGGCGTTTTTGGTTATGGTTTACCTTTGGTTTGGCAGTTCATTTGACATTTTAAACGCTTTTCTTTAGCTAAGAATAGAATAGAAATTGGGTACTTTACACGTAACGTTTTAGGTTGTGGTTTAGCTTTTAATTAATTGCGTCACACTTTTGCGCGATTGCCCTCCAGTCGAAGAGGACACCATTTGCAGATGAGAAGAAAGGCCGAGCGCATCGCCCGAGTTGTCGAGAGGTGATTGTACTGTATCAGACGGTCGGCAGACATTTTTTATTCCGACCTGAGAACCGGATTGTGGTTGTGGTCTAAATTGTAGGGTCCGGCGACGAACCGTAAACTTTATAGCCTCCGTCCGCGTGGACTGCAGAAAAAAACAAAAAGTCGTAAAAATCCGGGATAAAAATATTTTCCCAGGATAAAAAGTAGCCTATGTGTTATTCTGACATGTAAGTTATATTATTGTGAAGTATTATCAAAATCCATTCAGTAGCTTCTGCGTGAAAGAGCAACAAACATTCTTACATACATACATCGTCACAAACATTCGAGTTTATAATATTAGTAGGATGTGTTTATTCTGACGTATAAGCTATACAGGATGTAACAAAAAGGGTATGTTAAGCGAAAAGATATGTAAATAGCCCACTATAGAGATTCTATTTCCAACATTTTAGACTCGAAATCGTTCATTCCTGAGTTGTTTCGGAATTCTTCATACAGTTTTTGCGTGAAAGGAGTCAAATACACATACATTTATTAAAATCCGTTCCGTAGTTTTTCATGAAAGAGTCAAACACACACATACATCTCTGTAATGGCCTACGTGAGATGATAGCATTAAAATAGGTCCAATCAACTGTCAAAACACATAAAAACATAGGCTACTTTTTATCCTGGAAAAAAAAAAAATGGTTTTTGCAGAATATTAGTCCACGCGAACATGCGGACGTGTGGACAGATAAAGTTGAAAATTTTGACTTGTCTCCTACATAAATCGCTAAATTCTGTAACATAGACCACACCACACGACTCAGTACCGGTTGGTAACGAAAAAGAAAACCTATAAATCTAGAACATAGCAGACTTACTGGTATTCTTAGTTGTTACTCACCCTTAAGGGCACTCGGATCAGAGACAAATTATTAATCGACAGACAAATCATAATTAACTACTCGTATTAATAACCTCATTTACTTAAAAAAAACAGACTGACAATTTTGACCCAGTGTCACTTTCCCGATTAAGATGAATTTAATGATACCTCTCAAGATCAAATGCGACTAAGCTGTTTAGCCGGCTAGTGTCAAAGAAAACAAAGACCTATTCCGTTCCGATCCCAGCAAGTGATCCCGCAAAGGATCCGTTTTATTTAATTTTACAATTTTATTCCTATCCGATCCCGTCGCAGGATAAGATAAATATTTCATTTATTTTGTATTTCGTTCTGATCCCGTGTGTCTTCTCAATGATTTTTTTTGTACTGTGAACAAGTAAAACAGTAGACACATACAATATTGTTTTTCGAATGATTGTTGATTTTGACTAAGAGATCGAGACTATTTTACTAATTCCTATTTTATTTTTTCTTAACTTTGTCGTTCTTCAATAAAACAACTTATAGAATTTTCATTATTTTATTTCCTATTTTATTTTCTGACCTTACACATTAAAAAAGAACCCCACGGGATCAGACTGGCATCTAAAAATATTTTTGGTATCATATCGGAATTTGTTGTGGATTTAAAGTAAAAAGGGATTAGTTCAAGGGATCGGATCGGAATAGATAAAAAAAGTACTCAGCTCTCATCTAAAAATACGAAGCGTTTAACTCTCGCGATAAACATAACAAATACTAGCGCGCTCCATCTTAGACTGCAACGGTGCTTACCATCAGGCGCGTTGTGGTCAAGCGTAAGCCTATTTAATATAAAAAAAAACTACTAACCGAACTTGTATATCTCAACTATACCCTCAAAATTGGTCAGAAGTGGCACCATGTGGTTCTATCGGCCCTTGGTGCTCTGCCTACCCCATAAGCATCTTAAGGCGTGATTATATGTCTGTACATACAGGGTGTAACAAAAAGGGTATGTTAAGCGAAAAGCTACGTAAATAGCCTACTGTAGAGAACCTACCCACAAAATTTGAGACTCGAAATCAGATGTTTATTTTTCCCGATAGTATGGAGAATTTTTAAACATCTCAGGAATTTTTATACAATCTTGAAAAATAAACATGTGATTTCGAGTCTAAAATTTTGTGGGTTGGTTCTCTACAGTGGGCTATTTACGTAGCTTTTCGCTTAACATACCCTTTTTGTTACACCCTGTATTATAAAAAACATACTTACCACAAGACTTGACTTCCAAAAATGGGGTAGCAAGAACTGCAAGGTCCTAGAAGTGATCCCACAGCCACTCTAAGACCAGATGTCAATGATCAAAGACAAGCTAGCTCATCACTTTAAAGGCAACTCTTACAATATCAAAGCCTGCATGAGAGAACGCCCCTGAGTACCTAAGTCGACTCTTACGACATGGACGGAAGGAGATGCAGCTGATGTATTCTGGTGAATGGTCACCACAGTAACAAAAGTCTACAGTTATATCTATCGTCTGTTGGCCGCGCGGTGCCGGCAGAGTAGAATTCGTACCACCCCATGTCTGCCCGTGAGTTTTGTACGAGGCCATCAACACCTCCCGTGTTGGCAGCATAGTCCAAACCAAAATACAAACTGCGGTCACCAACCCGCCTGCCCAGCGTGGTGACTGTGGGCAAATACTCCCCATGGCAGTCTTGTGGCGCGCCCTGGGGGAGGCCTACGTCCAGCAGTGGACTGCAATAGGCTGATGATGATGATGATGATATCTGTCGTCAGTCTACTACTAATTCCGAGTATCTAATTGCTATTTACGTCCGTTGTTTCTAAGCAGGATACAAGCTAGACATAAACAATGAATTACATAAAAAAATGTTAGTATGTATTTATTTACCATGAATTTTATTAGTTCCTAAAAAGATTATAGAGATAATAAGAGATCTCTTGAGTTGTAATTAATTATGTTTAACTAAGGTAAGGTATTGGAATTGTAAGGTATTTTATTTAAAACATCTGCTTCTTAAATAGATAGATACTCGAAAATAGTAGACACTATAATTATTTTTTTATACAAAGGCAAACTTAATGCTACATAGCATTCTCTTCCAATTAACCACAATTACTGAAGTTAATTTACACACCTACACAGAGGAATAAAAAGCCATAGAGTGCTAATGTCATACTAACAGTTTCGATGCACCATTAGACTTTTCGGTGCCTCACAATTCCAGTCCTTGACACTTAGATTCTATTAGTGTAATGTATAGTAATGTACTACATTACTAATGTATTGTAACGTAAAGTAATGCAATCTAAGTGTCAAGGACTGGAATTGTGAGGCACCGAAAAGTCTAATGGTGCATCGAAACTGTTAGTATGACATTAGCACTCTATGTCTACATCTTATTCCTCTGTTTGAGAACTACAGGAACTACATTTACATCTGCCATGGGATCTCGTATATGACCTTGCAGCTCTGGCTACCCCGTAACCTACGGGACCACAGCCGTGTATACAGGGTGATTTTTGGTCGTCAACGTTCCCGAAAACTACGGAATCTCCTCATCATCACGATCATTTTTCTCCATGGAAGCATACCTGGGAAGTGTCTGGTTTCTAAAATATTAGGGTCCAAAGTTGAGTAAATAGACTGCGTTTTTCTGCATAATTGCACATAGACTAACGCGCGTAGCAGAATTTTTTCACGAAAAATATCTGTCTATAAAAGAACTAACATTAACACTATAAATTTCGCACGATCAAGGAATTTAAAAAAATTTACAAAAAAAATATATTTTTTTTCCCAGCATTTTTTTGGCATAAACTTACTTTATTTGATGTATAGATACGCTTCGTTAATGGTGGCCACAAAAAAACACCCTGTATGTGAGACCTTGATTATGTTTTCAGTATTATAATATTCATTTTTCTCTTATTTCAGGATTCATGAAATCATCCGATGTCTTCAGCTACCACACACTAATATGAGAGTGCCAAAGACATCGCCACCGCACGCTATTTCGTTCACTTTCAAATAAAGGGAATGTCCTTTTATGCTGCATGGAAAATAGGAATATGGTAAGCATTACCCACCTTTTACCTTACCGCCTGCCAAGCGTGATGACTATGTGGTGATTATTGCCTATGGCAATAGCCTTGTGGCGTGCCCTGGTGGAGGCCTACGTTTAGCGCAGGCCCGAAGTAAGAGACGATACAATGTCGTACGATACGATATCCATGATGCGTGGTCATGCTAGGGGGGCTGGGTTCAAATGCCACTTGAGGCAAACGATGATATGATAAATCGATGTTTTGTTTCCGAGTCATGGATGTTTCTATACTTATCTATGTATTTAAATACCGTTGCTTAGTACCCTCGACACAAGACCTTAGGGATCTTAGTGTGGGACTAGGTTAATTAATGTGTGGTGAAGTGTGTGAGTATTTATTTATTAATATTTCTGACTATGGACATAGAGGAATAAGATGTAGACATAGAGTGCTAATGTCATACTAACAGTTTCGATGCACCATTAGACTTTTCGGTGCCTCACAATTCCAGTCCTTGACACTTAGATTGCATTACTATACGTTACAATACATTAGTAATGTAGTACATTACTATACATTACACTAATAGAATCTAAGTGTCAACGACTGGAATTGTGAGGCACCGAAAAGTCTAATGGTGCATCAATGGTGCATCGAAACAGTTAGTATGACATTAGCACTCTATGAAATCTTATTCCTCTATGCTATGGAGTAGATAGGGAATAATTTTATTGTTTTTCTACTGTTGTAACGGATTGCTGTCTGTACATGGAAGATATATGAGAAAAAATATTATAGGAGACCTTTATCAACGCAATAGTACCCAAAACGATGATTTTTGGAATTTTTGTCTGTTTGTCTGTGCGTTTGTGCACACTTCTCATAATCGAACAGTCTTCAGGAATGTATTGTGACAAGTATTAACATATAAATTGTTTTATCCTACATTTCGACAAGAAAGTCACGGGCGTCCACTAGTTTATTAATATTTCTGACTATGGAGTACCTAGATAGGGAATAATTTTATTGTTTTTCTACTGTTGTAAATATATTTTCGATATATTGCGATACCCACTATTTATATTGAAGCAATTCGTAATTGTAATCGTCTCATTGTCATAGATTGTGCCACAGTTCACTACTAAAGTGCGTTTCACCGTATAGTTCCCTTGGGTGATGGCGCTAGTTACTATGTATTTGACAACATTTTCTATTATAAAATTATTAATAAAGAAATGGAAAAAATTCTTCACCCGAGTGGGAATCGAACCCACGACCACTGCAAACCGTGCCAGTGCTAACTGAGCTATGTCACTGCATACAGATAATGTTAGTTCCGAAATCAGGTATAGCAGTTATTCAATGAAACGCACTCTAGTAGCGTGCGTGGATAATGTGTGTATTGCTCTAATCGACATATTTGATTTTTTTTACACTTTTTACCGTTTTTACACTTTATCAATAATGGAGGATTTCTTAAAAAAGAGGGTAAACGTTCGCCATCTGCCGCCCGTTCTCACGGACTAACTGTTTTTTTTTTCTCTCGATTAGGGTTCTTTACATATCCGCGGTTTTCAATAAAATATTCAACTGATCGCAAAAAGTCTAAAGATGACTGCGCGTTCAAAGAATCCTAATTTGTTACCTCATCAGCCTATTGCAGTCTACTGCTGGTCGTAGCTCGTAGGCCTTAGTAAAATTCAACATGGCGGCTTTATTTATCGTATTTTACAGGCTGAATGTCGATAAATCATATCATATCGTGGTTCGCAGGCCATGCTAGGCTTGCAGATATCATATTTGACAGTGATTATTTCGAAATTGACGTACCTAACCTTTGACGGAACTCTCTCTTAGCAAGTCCAGCTCACCCTTGACAGCGTTTATTTTATCTTTTTTACCGTTTTTGCGAAGGAAACGGCATTCACACTTCACACCTGTCGAATGTTTTTGGCGAACTTTTTTAATAGGTTTAACTTTTTTCGTGATTTTTCTGGCTTACTGACACACTGTTTTTAAAACGTGCTTAGGTAAGTGCATGTGTGATAGATGTATCTACTTTTTACCCGACTCCGCCAGAAGGAGGATTATGTTATAATATGTTTTTGGAGTGTATGGTTGTATACTAGGTGTGTGTGTACGAGGATTCTTTGGCACGCTCTGAGTCTAGCTAGAGTCTAGACGGCTTGTCGCATTTTAGCCTGGGAGGTATCGTTAAATTCATCTTACGGCCAATTTCAATACTAGGGATCATAAAGAAACTCGGATCTTTTTAATTCCAAATTCGAAATTTTGCATGAAAACAATGGAACAGTTAATCTGAAAGTAACCATCCAAAAAATCTCATGAGATCGGTTATTGAAATTGGCTGCTAGTCGTGTGAGTGACGCTAGGTCAAAATTTTTACCCAGTCAGGTTTTTTTCTTTAAGTAATTCAGGTTATTTATAAATACCTATCTATTATCACAACAAGGGATACCTATGCTGATGCGGAGCTTCACTAAAATACATCAGTTGCATCTCCGTCCGTGCATGTCGTAAGAGTCGACTCGAAGTCGGCCACGGGAAAAACGGGAATTCAAAAGTACTCGTATACGGACTAGCTGTTTTTCAAAAACCTTATCCCACTGTTGAAAAACAATCCTGCGCAAAACTACATAGTAACCGGAGTCAGCTGTCTAGACCCCCTCTTTCTCCCCCTTCTCTTCACCCCCCCAAAGCTACACAGAGCTTAGGGATGTGCATGAAGAAAATTATTAATTTTTCAATTTATCGATAAGTATTTTTACTATACCTTATACAGGTATTAGATGGTCACCAACCCGCCTGCCCAGCGTGGTGACTATAGGCAAAAGCCGCTCTATGGCAGTAGGTAGTCTTGTGGCTTCCCCTGGGGAAGGCCTACATCCAGCAGTGAACTGCAATAGGCTAATACGATGTAATGATGCAACAGAAGATTTTTATAAAATTACTAGTGGACGCCCGCGACTTCGTCCGCGTGGAAATTGAATTGTAGCTTATATGACACGTTTGTCGGTTTACCATAGCAGTGCCATCTATTGATTACTTACTCAATCCAGTCGAAAAGTATCGACATCTGTTAGAATCTTTTGGAGTTAACAGATAATTGTGACTGTCAATTAATTATAGACAAATAATTTGCAATAAAATAAAATTGCGACTATAATGAAAGATCTAAGCTATCCTATCTCTCAAGTTGGACCAGACTGCTCACGGTGTGCCAATTTAATTTAAAATCGGTTAAGTAGTTTAGGAGTCCATCGCGGACAAACATCGTGACAGGAGATTTATATATATTAATTTATTTATATATATTAATTATAAAATTATTAATAAAGAAATGGAAAAATTCTTCACCCGACATTTTTATCACGTTTTCACAGCTGGTTCCATAGTAAATTTGTTTCTTTTTACCTGCTTAAGTACATAAAATCACGCCTCTTTCCCGGAAGGATTGGCAGAGATCACGGATCTCTACTCGCTACTGAAAAATAAGTTATACATTATAATAATATGGTGGCTATGGGCAAATACCCCCCATGGCAGTCTTGTGGCGTGCCCTGGGGGAGGCATACGTCCAGCAGTGGACTGCAATAGGCTGATGATGATGATGATTATAAGAATAGTTTTTTTTTCTAGTTAAATATTTCTCTCAATTGCTTCCACGGGATAATATTTCCAAAAAAATCGCTTACAACCTGCTTACAACCCTTAAACCGCCCTGTACCACCCACTCGCGACGTCTAGACGTTCGCTAGACTGCCCCCTTACCTGCTCTACCCTTAGAGATAGGTATAGCACCTTTTTTCACTGTTACTAGCCAATTCTTTTAGGTGATTGGGTATTTAGGGTAACTGGATCCTGTGCTGATGCGGGGCTACACTAGAATACATCAGCTGCATCTCGTACGAGTAAAAGTCGACTAAGAAACTCAGGGGCGTTCTCGCTCAGCACAACACAGCTGTGTCGCCGTCAGCTTATTGCAGTCCACTGCTGGACGTAGGCCTCCCCCAGTGTACGCCACATGGCTCAATCTCCCGTTTTTGCCATCCAATCACTACTAGTCGTCCTCTTTAAGTCATCGGTCCATCTATCCGGAGAGCGCCCAACGCTACGCTTGCCGAGGCCCGGTCTCCATTTGAGAACCCGCTTACTCCACCGTCCATCCGTGTAAAAAAATAATAAATATTCACACACAACATATTAACCTAGTCCCATACTAAGATCCCTTAGGTCTTGTGATGTGGGTACTAAGCAACGGTATAGGTATAAATACATAGATAAGTACGAGTAAAGACACATCCATGACTCGGAAACAAACATCGATATTCATCATATCAACCGGGATTCGAACCCAGGACCTTTAGCGTCCCAGGCAGGGTCACTACCAACTAAGTACACCAATCGGCCGTCAAATTTTGTGTATATCGTGGACCAAGTCTTTTTTTTTAAATAAGTCAAGTTTCAAAGGGAAAAATTGCAAATAAGAAATGCAGACATGGGTGTAGATCGGGCAGAAACCACATTCGAAATTATCGGGTAGGAAGCTTGCTAATTTGGTGTTTCTTTAGTGAGTGCAGGGAAGTACTAAGGATCTCCCAAAATTCCCACGGGAAGAGACAATATGGGACTTCTAAAGTACCTAGGTAGTACATACATACTGGTATCTGGTATTAGTTTTAAATAAATAATCAATGATTGTTTGAATTTTTCAGGATGAGTCTTGCGAGAGAAAAATAGTAGATGCCAATAAAAAGAAGATAAGAAAAATGGAGATCTGAATGGTTCATGTAACCATAACAGACCTAAAAGGTTAGTACGCAATTTATTACGGTTTCTAATTAGGTCTACCTGAGTGCTAGCGAATTTAAGATAGACATACTTACACTTATACATAAACAAGGCTGTGTTTCAGAAAATGGGCTAGCCAGAACTGCTTACATGCAGCAGGGTCAGATGTAAAAGATCAGGGTCAAGTTGATAGCTACATCGTCTGAGAGAACGCCCCTGAGTTCCTTAGTCGACTCTTACGACATGCACGCAAGGAGATGAAGTGTACGGAAGGAGATGCAGATGTGACTATAGGATCCCGAAAGAGATGTTCTCTCCTATTTTGGGAACAAAGCCGTGTGAATATCTATGTATGTATGTGCCCAGTGGTTAAGACGTGCACCTTCCAAGCGGGAGGCGTAAGTTCGATCCCAGTCACGGGCCTGTACCAATGAATTTATTGCTATAAAATTGTCACTTAGCTCGTGCCTCGAAAAGCACGTAAAACTGTTGGTCATGCCCCGATCTCTCTCCGGTCGTGTCGGATTTCCGTCCCATCGGACTATGAGAGTAACGGAATAGAGAGTGCATCTGTGTTTGCGCACATACTTGTGCACTATAATATCTCCTGCGTACCTGGCCAATCTCCGTAGAGATTGGTCGCCTTGACCGAAATACGGTCGGAGATCATCATGTATGTGCTACGCTGTGCAGGTCGATTGGTGACCGTAGGTACCGTAGTGTGAATTTCAAACTACGTTGTTAACATGGGATGCGCTGCTGCCCACCCCGAAAACTCTTAATCGGTTCTTACGATACCCACAATCCACATATTAGGGTCGATTCCGGCATTCACACTTAAACATAAACCTAATCTTAGTCAGGTCTATCTCTCTCCGTTCTTAACATAAATGGCTAAAAGATAAATGGACAGGTAGGACAAAATTTACGTTTAGGTTTAAGTGTGACTGCCGGAATCGTCCATATTGTCTTAAAAATATAGCGTGCCTATGTAAATAAGCCCTTTGAGAGCTTAGTGTGGGATTATCTATTTGGCGGTTGCACTTACACGGGACGTGACTGCGGGGCTCCAATTAGGGTGCACGGTCCTTCCTGTTACTGTTCTCTTCTACATGTGTGTTCTTACCTGTTTGCCTACTCTTTTCTATTGTGTCTATTTCTACCCTATTTCCGAGCTATTTCCATTGTCTTGTTCTATGTTGTTGCTGTCCGTGTATATATACGAGTAATTGTCAAATAAATTCTATCTATCTATCTATCTATCTAAATGTATTGTAAAGTATGTGAATATTGTTTTAAAAAACTGGTTGACTGGTGAAAAGTGAGAGTAAAATTAGCACACTTTTCCCCTTATTTGGGGATAATTGGCACGACAATATGCTGGTAAAATGGGGAGCGCTTTTGGCCCGACCGAGGCACGAGTTATTATTTGGCCCCAAGACCTTGCAATGCGCCTTTATATTTTTTTTACCGATTCCAATCATTATGCGAAATTTCGATATCGCGTTCTAGGATTTGTATTGGACTTTGGTTCTGTCTGCGTCCAATAGATGGCTTCGCTACAAAAGAAATATTTCTGCTATTTTACAGAAAGCCGGGCGCAGTGAACCGGGCCAACATGGCAGTCTTTTTGGGGCTATATGGGCCCAATTTACCATTAAATACAGGGAGTAATCCAAGTGGTATTAGGTAATTTATTATTCACTTTATAGACTTAGGTCAACTCTTTACAACTTTAAAATCCCTGTGCTGATGCGGGGCGTCACTAGAATACATCAGCTGCATCTCCTTCCGTGCATGTCGTAAGAGTCGACTAAAGAACTCAGGGGCCATGAGGTAGCAACTTGAAACTAATCTTTTACATCTGTCCCCGCTATGTTCAACGTGGATCTCCTTCGTGATCTTGCTGTTCTGACTACCCCGTATTGGTAACACAGCTGTAAGTACGTGAGTATATGTATGTATGTATGTTAGCTAGTTACTTTGACCGGGCATTTTCCGCACTTAGCCTCTATAAGTGAGGCTATTGTACGTATTTTTACCTTACCTGTCTACTCCAACCAAACCAGATTTTCCCAGAAGGTCAGCAGCATCCACGCTTGCTGCAGGCTTCCGAGTGATGCTGGCGATCGGAGGATCAGTGCCCGTTGTTCGGCCACGCTTGTGCATTCTTTCATCCTCTGCAGAGGGGGCTGTTTGACACACCTATGGTGGGCATGTATTTCTATGTATGTATGAATGGTTTTGTGGCCTAAATATAATTATGGAATTTAATGAAAGAAATAATTTGTTGTAGTTCTTTTTTAGGTTAGTTTCAGCATTAATGTCTACTTGCTGCGACGCTCGTATCTATGTAGGTATTTAACTGATACTGTTTAATTTATTTAATTTGGTATCACAATAATCCGTAAAACATCATTCAGTTTCAATTTCAATTTATTAATTTCTCATCACAATGTAACAACAGTACCTACATGATGTAATAAAATAAACATTATCATAAACCCGTATTGTGAGAGACTGGTGCCTGAAGTAGGCTAAGGATAGCCTGTATTATCATTATAAAAAAACAAGTAGAATAAGGTAGTAGAAATAGTCATTGTTTCTGAAAAAGATCGATTTTCAAATCAGAGTGAAATATCGATTCACAACATCGATTCAGTGCTGCAGATCGATTTATTAAATTGATCTTTTGGGCCTGAAACATCGATTCTTCGATTAATCGAGCACAGATCGCATCCCTGTAGAAACATATAATATATTATGTGTAAAGTACCCACTAGTGTTGTTGTGTAAGTTATATTTTACATATAGTGATATCCTGTGTACTTTAGCCTAGAGGTTCACTTTTGCCCTAACTAGAAAAAAAGTTCGCCAGGAGCGATGTAGTTCTTGCTTACACACCTAAAATCTAAGGTACACACTGTATATCATTCATCTGAGGTACACACTCTATTTTTTTTTTTTTGCAAAGTTCACAGCTCTCATTGTTGTAGGTTAAACGTACAGCCAAGTATGAACATATAGGTACAAAGAGTGTTAGGAGATCCCTCCCTAAGCTTTAAGATATACGTGTTTGTATACATGGTGTAACGAAAGGGGTATGTATGTATGGTAGCTATCATTATAGCCCACTATAGACTCGAAATCACAAGTAGGTAAGTAATTTTTTGTAGTAAAATAGTTTATCTCTAGTAATAGATACCTCTTTTGTAACACCCTGTATAAGCGTGTGTATGTACGTGTGTGCGTAAGTGTAATGTATGTTGTTAAATTAAAAGTCAGAAAAATATTTATCATTAATATTTTTAAAGTTTTATCTTATTTAAGTATTCCTATTTGGGCCAAAGTGAACCCCAGGGCCTAAAGTAACCCCATGTTACAGTAGCCACTTTAGTTGTGTATTTAGTTGTTGTTTTGTTGTAAGTATTTAGAACCTACCTACCTGTATATTGTGCCCTTTTTCCAGATTTTGTTTTTAATCATAATTTACTTTTCTTTTCTCGAAAAATTCAAAGTTTTTTTGGATTTTTCGACCCCTTCTAGCACTTTCGCCCACTTAACTGGAACCCGTAGATCCGAACTTGTGCGCATTTGACGTTTGGGGCGTGTTGCGAATGTCAAATCGCATTAAAAAACAAAAAATAAGACCTTTTTTAATCGCAGTGCGATTTTTCAGTCGCAAAGCAGAGCCCCACACAAGTTTGGTGATACGCGGGAGCAGTTTTGGCGGGAAATCGGCGACCTCGTTTTTTTTCTTCTGTTTACCATTTTTTTCTGTGTCTAATTTTTTTGTAACCCGGCGTGATTCACTCCTGGATTGAATACAGTTTATAAATGCTCAATATTATTAGTCATTTTTCCTATAGATATTTTATTTAACAAGTTGCCATCCATAGTAATATTTTACATTTTTACTCATTTCGGTATGTACATATTTTAGTTAACAATTTAATTTTTTTTACTACCTATTTCTAAATTTACTTAGCTAGTTATAAGTATTCACTCAATATCTACGAAAATATTGTAATATTGTACTGGAAATAATGAAACAGTATATTTTTTTTCATAAATGTTCCAACTGGGAATTGAACACCAGATCCAAAGAAGTGAATCTCGCCTTATTGTAGAATAGATTTTATTTGTGTTTTCTCCTACATCTATTTGTAGATTTTGTAGCCTTTAGGCTCACTTGTAGTTTTTTTTTTTTTTTTTTTTTAACATTTTCATTAGTACATTAATACTACAATTTGCCACTCACGTAGTCCTTATTGGTCTGTCTGGAGTGGCGAGATCGCAAATGCTTAAATCTAGTTTTTGTAATGAATAAAGAATAAATAAATAAATAGTTTTAATGTTCAATTAGCTATATCCCATCCAGCAAGCCTAGCATGACCTGCGAAACACGATATGATAAACCGATTAATCGACATTTTGCCTGTCAAAATACGATAAATATTAGCCGCCATGTTAAATTTGGTATAGAGACGAAACGATATCCACGATGCGTAGTCATGCTAGGGGGGGCTGGATTATTTTATGTTAAATATATAAGAAGGAACAAGACGACATAATCTAATTCGCGATTTAAATTCAATCTACCTAGATAGATTTAGACATTTGCTTAAAGTGAGCCTAGACTGTAGTTAGGTATGCTTTAGTTAAATTATTTTGCACTGTATACAGGTTATCCTGAAAAATCTATCTCCGATGAAATAAATAATGTAATTCTACTGTTTATTATAATCACTAGTGGACGCCCGCGACTCCGTCCGCGTGGACTACAGAAAAAACAAAATGTCGAAATTATCCGGGATAAAAACATTTTCCCGGGATAAAAAGTAGCCTATATGTTAAGTGGGACCTGTCACAATATATTCCTGAAAACTGCATCGAAATCGGTACAGCCGTTTCTGAGATTAGCGTGCACAAACGCACAGACAAACAGACCAAAATTCCAAAAATCATTCTTTCCTTCCTTAGTTGACTCTCACGACATGCACGGAAGGAGATACAGCTGATGTACCTATTCTATAGTTCGACATTTTGTTTTTTTCTGCAGTACACGCACAAAGTCGTCGGCATCCACTAGTATGTAATTTTTTCAAAATATTTTTACATCTCCTTACTAGCCTGTACCTAATTTACAAAATTATAAGAACTTTTTTGAAAGGTTTTTCAGGATAGCTTAGCAATAGAGCTATTTTAGCACAATGTATACAACCGCAAAGGTAAATAATGGTTATCGACTTGATTTCGTTTCTGCTTGCTTATTTGCTATTCTTAGAAATCGTATTGATAGATATGTAAGTATTAATAGTAAAATTTTAATTACGAATGGTTTTTTAAAATATATTTTGTTATTATAAAATATTAATAAGAAAATGAAAAAAAAAATCACCCGAGTGAGATTTGAACTCACTACCACTCGCATTCCGTGCATCGCTCTCACCAACTGAGCTATTTTATTATTTTTTATGTTTGTGTTTCCTAATATCCATTATTTATCTTGAAAACCTGTAGGTAGATTGTAGATGTAGATAGTAATAATCATCATTGATTCTCTATTCTATAATTACCTGTAAATTATACAGTACTTAGGTTATTCCATGGACTTAATTATTTTAAGAATTCCAAAATAGCAATCTGCATGATTTTTTTTCGTTACATTTTTTTCTGACATAAAGTATCGGAAAAAAAATTGTTCCCGTTTGCTCAGCATTTCAGTATTTGCCTGGCTGTCACAAACACCCTGTATACAGTCTACTGCTGGACGTAGGCCTCCCCCAGGGCACGCCACATGGTTACTGCCAATAGTATATAGAGATGTATATAGAGAAAGAAGGGTATTTTTACTGTTAACAAATTTTTACTGTAAAACTTATATAACTTCTTAAAAGGTATGTACACACTAAAGCGAAATTATATAGAGAAAGGAAGGTTACATTCATTTAATTGTACATTTTATACGCAAAAAATTTTTTTTTTATTTATATGTAAATAAAAATATATAGTGTACCTACCTAACTACAATAGAATAATTTGTAAGTAAATTATCTTTACTTGTATGATAGTTAGAAAGAACGCGGTTATTTAGGTATAATTACTTTTACCCAATGTTCATATAGGTACCTACGTTCAAATAATATTTTATCACTCTACTATTAATTATACTTAATTTTTATATCCAATAATTATATTATATTCTTAGAGAACATCTGGAGAAGAACTGAAGAATATACCGCTGTCGGGTTGAGGTAGTAGGTTGTATAGTACTGTATTACAACATTTTGGTGAGACTGTATAGCCTGCTAACTTTCCCCGCTGGTGGTAAAACTACTGAGACAAGAATGAAGAATTTGAAGAAAGAAGTGAAGAATTCATTATAATTATAATTTATATTCCTTGACCTACCTAGTAATAATCTACTTTTGAATTGTAATGTACTTTGACTTAGGTAAGTTCATGTGTCCCCATGTATTTAATTTTTTTTTGTATTTTTATTTAGGTATACGGCGCCAATATTTTATTCTTTAAAAATGAAGTCATAATAGTAATGTATATCACTTAGTTTTGGTATCTTCGTCAGCGTATTGCAGTCCACTGCTGGACGTAGGCCTCCCCCAGGGCACGCCACAAGGCTACTGCCACAGGGGGGTTTTGCCCATAGTCACCACGCTGGGCAGGCGGGTTGGTGACCGCAGTGTGATTTTCGGACTATGTTGTCAGCACATTTGGTATATCGCTTAGATAAGTTTATGCAGAGTCCATTATAGTAAATCTTATCCACAAAATTTGGGACTCGACATCACAGTCATGTTTTTTTTTTCAAGATTGAATAAATAGATATTCCTCATCCCGTTTAGGAATTCTCCATAGGTAGGTACTAACTGAAAAAAATAAAAAATTACACTATTCGATTTCCAAATTTTTTTTGGATAGGTTTTTAGTTTTTATTTTCATAGCATTTCGTTTAACATAGCTACCCGATTCGGCGGGAAAAGCTGGAAGAGAGCGGGTGTAATTTTCTTGTGAAAATCAAAATTCATTTGTAAATGGCTTGCATGTGTCCGTAAAGTGATGTTTTCTGGTAGATAAGTTATATTTTGTTTACTTGTTATGTGAATCTAGTGCGTGTGCATGGTTTTATATTTAGGTAAGCCGAGTAAAACTTTAGTGGGAATACGATCTCTTCATGGGCTCATGTAAGTTGTTTCTGCAATCATTTTTGGTTTTTACTAATTTTAAACTCGTTCTTGAGGATTTTCCCGACGTTTCCATTCATCATCATTATCATCCATCATAAATTCAGAATTCATTTGACTAAAGGCAATGATTATGGCTGTATGGGCTTAGTTCCCCTTGCCTTTCCTTCGGGATAAACTAAACAAAAACATACCTACATACCTACCCCTTTTGTTAAACCCTGTATATTTAATTTAACTACAACTACCTGTACCGTAATATAGGTTTAATCCAAAACCCGAATAAATATCGTATTACAGAATATTTTACATGAAGTTTGTTTTATTTTCCACCTAAAAATTTAAAAAATCCTAAGTAAGTCCGTTTTATAGAATAATTCCTATGCCTGATTCCGGAACTAACATTTTTTGTATGCAGTGACACAGAAAATGTGGTCATACACATAGTAACTAGCGCCGTCATCCATCGGAACTATACGGTGAAACGCACACGTTACTCTCTTCTTACCTACAGAAAATCGCGTTTTTTAAATTGTAACTAAGAACTGCAAAATGTAGCGATTTCAAACTTTTTTAAAAGCAGAGACAAAAAAAAATACCTTTCACAGAACTGCGCCGAATCGAATTTTTTGAATCCGTTTTTTAGCAACATTGCAAAAAAAAACCTACAAAGGGTAGCTTTCCAAGGGTGGAAGTACTTTGTTGTTTTTTTGCCCTTTTTACCCCATTTAGCACCTGGTGTCCCGTTCAATCGTTGATTAGGGTTATTGATTCTTTTTTGTGAAATTCGAACTTTCGATTTAAAAAATTAGTAGTGCGTTTTATTTTACCTTTGGATGATGTCGCTAGTTACTATGTGTATGACTACATTATCTGTGTCTATGCATACAAAATATGTTAGTTCCGAAAATAGGCATAGGAGTTATTCTATTAAACCGAGTCCGTTATCTAGTGTTAGTAACATGAGTTGCAGTTTTTTATTATTATTTTTTGTAACTAGGTGAGTAGTTCATTTTGTTTAGGTTTTTTTTTACAAAATAATTGTAGGTAACAGACTGGCATTTCCACGTGACGCCATCTGCATGCTGAATAGAAGATACCTATACCTACTTATGATGATGATGATCTACGACCGTATTTCGGCCAAGGCGACCAATCTCTACGGAGATTGGTCAGGTACGCAGGAGATATTATAGTGCACAAGTGTGTGCGCAAACACAGATGCACTCTCTATTCCCTCACTCTCATAGTCCGATACGTCCCGTCCCGGCTTCGCACGGGTGCAATGCTTATAGTTACTATAAACCTTCCTCTTGAATCTGTTTAAAAAACGCATCAAAATCCGTTGCGTAGTTTTAAAGATGCATACATAGGGACAGACAAACAAAAAATATGTACCTAGTGATTGTGGAATCGAAAGCAACTCATATCCTTTCCGCCAGATATCCCGCTATCTGTGTACTAAATTCCTTCAAAATCCGTTTAGCCATATCATGAATAAGGCTATAATTCGCCAATCAATCACATTCCCTGCGAGGTCAATTAGGGGTTGGATTGGATCTTATCTCTGATACAAACAGAAAATTTCATTAAAATTGGTAGAGCGATTGGTAAATTGAGACAAAGAGGAACTGTCTGCAGGAATTGTTTTTATCCTTCTAATATTACAAACGCGAAAGTTTGTGAGGATATTTGTTAACTTTTCACGCAAAACCTACTGAATGGATTTAGATGAAACTTCACAATAATATAGCTTACATATCAGAATAACACATAGGCTACATTAGACATTTGTTTTTCCTGCAGTTCACGCGGACGCAGTCGCGGGCGTCCACTGGTCTATCTTCTATACATATAATAAAATTTTCAGGAATATATTGTGAGGCTACTTTTTATCCCGGGAAAATGTTTTTATCCTGGATAATTTCGACATATTGTTTTTACTGTAGTCCACGCGAACGCAGTCCAGTCTAACATTTTCCCGGGATAAAAAGAAGCCTATATGTTAAGTGGGACCTATCACATATATTCCTGAAAACTCCATCGAAATCGGTTAAGCCGTTCCTGAGATTAGCGTACACAAACGCACAGACAAAAATTCCAAAAATCATTGTTTTGGGTACCTACTATTGCGTTGATAAAGGTCTGCTATAATATTTTTTCTCTTATATCTTCCATGTACAGACAGCGATCCGTTACATTTTTTTTATATATGTGTATAGATAGAAAAATAGACTAAACAGATAGAAAATAGATTTTCATAGCATTTCCTTTCAAATACTTACCCCATGTATTACGTTACATCTATAGTACATAGCATTTCCTTTCAAATACTTACCCCTTTTGTTACATCATGTACAACAGTAGGTAGGGTAAGGTAAGCGGCTAAGCGCCATAAGGTAAGCTGTAGTTTACTAAGTAGCGCTGCTGTTATAATAGAGGTCGAACGAAAGCAATAAAGCACCCGATTTTACGGTGCCGACATGTGAAAAGAAAGCCTTCATGGCCGCTTTATTAAGTCACCGTTATCCTAGAAAACTAGGATGCTTACTTAGACAATGTAGCATCGTCCCGCATCGACGTTCTTTATAACACTCCGACAGAGACCCAATGCAAAGTCTTTGCCCATACCTGATTACGGAATTAAAGTTTTTTGTATGTAGGTACCTAGTAATGTACCTACATAATTAGTGCCAGCAGTCAAAGGAGCTATTTCATGAAACGCACTCTACATTAAAAAGCAGCTATTCAGTTGTGGGTATTCAACCCATGGGGAATGCACGTCACCTTAAATAAGGGAAATCCAGGAATCTCATGGTTATGAAGTACCTACGACTTCATGGAGATGCAAGCCTAGATTTTCGTTAAACAAAAGAGGAAGAACACATAGATAGACCCAGGATCTAGCTATAAGTTTTTATAGGTTTCTGTGCACCTCGACTAGTCCTAGTAGTGATTCCTAATTCCGAACTAACTAATACTGATTAGTAAATAAATAAAATAATAGCTCTCCGAAAATTCTTCAATCATTTCAGCTTTATTAGCGACATCTAGTTTGAGTTAACAAAATGAGCTAAAGTCGTGCCATCTAGCGTCGAGTAGCTGAATTACTATCATAACTAGCATGCGAGATATTTTTTAAATATTTATTCTTGCACTTTAATCTTTATTATTATTTTAAATTTCATTATGTTTGTATATATGTACATTTACTTTTTATTCTCCTTTTTATACATAAATAAAACAAATGTTAATAAATATAAAATCCAACATATTTATGCAGATAACATTTTTTTAGTATAGTAACTCCAATAATTACGTTCGTTCCAAAAGGTTCAATTGGCATTTCCTATTTTAAACTTTATCATAAGCGCGAAAGGACGAAAATCCTTAGAAAAAATTGGCATCGAAGTTTATTTTCCGCATAATACGGAAGTGACATTTGAAATAAAGGATTGCCAACAAAAATAATTTTTATGAGATTGAGTGACGTCACACGAATGGAGTTGTGGGATCGTCTAAAATTACATAGAGCCAAAGAAAAACATTTTCCGACTAATTCGCTCCATTAAAATATAATTTCTTAACAACATTTGGTAAAAACAAGAAAAGCGCGAGTGATTTCCTATTAAAATAGTTGTAACGAAGCCCACAAGTGCCGGAATTTGTTGTTTTTATTGAAGTCAGTTACTTAGTTACCAGAGTATTTAATATTTTGTGAGTATTAAACGTATTTTACGTCCTGTGTGCTGTAAAAATCATCGATTCATATATTTGCGATGTAACGCCCGTGATAATTCCGAGAAAGAAATTAAATTAGAGCACATTAGATCCTCTCCGTGCTCCAACTATTTTGTGTGTCATACAAAGTGTGGTCAGGATTGCTAAAAATAAAACAAGGAGTGTATTTTTGGATTTATATTTGGTGATTTTGCTAGTGCGAGACCGGGTGAGTCGTGTGAAAGTGATAATTGCGCCTTTGCTGTGCAAATAACGTAGAAAATGACTTGGCCTTGAGCTCGTAGATCAATTTTTTCTTGCACACGATATCATATTACGTTTTCCGAGTAAGTTTGTGCCTATATTCGAGCTATAATAAGTATTTACGCTAATAATTGTGCGTGGGTTACACTCTCCTTGGTTTATTTTAGTAGTTTTATGTGAAAAAATTGGTGTTTGATGTAGGTACCTAACTATAACTGCATTAGCCAGCACTGGCGACCTTGGATGTACGTACCTACATACCTACCATTGCGCGGAAGAATCGCCATATAAGTCATATGTTTTTATTTTTTACTATGTTATGTATATTTATCTTGAAGTATTTTTAATTGTCATGAAAAATAATGTTATACATGCAATACATAGGTTATGTATAGTTAAGGAAGTCACTAATTTAATCATTTTTTTTTAATGGTAGAAACATATTACAATTTACATCCATTACTTCTTATGTTGATGTTAATTAGCACCTCCAAGCAACACCAAATTCCTTTAAAATGTGTTCAGCAATTTTATTGTGGAAACATGAAAATACAGTTCAAGAAGCTAGTGGAATTACAGATGTAAAATCTGTAGTGTCTGCTTGTAATTTATTTTGATGTGTAAAGATGAAAACAGACAGTAACAGTGTTATTACAACACCCCCCCTTTAAGTTAGACACAGTTTATAAATTACATTTCACAGTAATATGGTTGATTCTGACTGCCGGAACACCGTTGACCCAGGACCCTCAAGAGAAGACTCTGCTCACCGACTTCATACACTTTTATAAATTAAATTGTATTAGGCGTTACAATTCGGAAGTTCAAACATTCACTATGGGTGTGCCCACCACCGGGCCCTACACCCTCCACTGACCCTCAGATCTGATAACTCATAATTGTGACAACAGGCACTTGCACTAACTACAATCGCCATGAGAAACCAGACCCGAGCACCTAGCATGCAAGGAATAGTGCAATGTATCGTCTTGCATGCTAGGTGCTCGGGTCTGGAGGTCAGTGGAGGGTGTAGGGCCCGGTGGTGGGCACACCCATAGTGAATTCATACACTTTAACACTCTACAATCCTTTATCCACGTTCTACTCACCCTCACTCACCTTCACGCATTGTTCATAGTGATCTCTCTTCTATATTGTGTTGTAAATAAATTCGTGTAACTCATCTTTTCTTTTTATTTCGTAGGTAGGTATTATATATATATATTTATTAGGTAGGCTACAATCTCTACATAACTGTTGCTACACGACAAGTGTCAAGGACTGGAATTGTTGGGTACTGAAAAGTCTGAAGGTGCATCAAGGCAGTTAGTATGATATTAGCACTCTATGACATCTTATTCCTCTAAGCTTTAGCAGGAGTTTACAAAACTACATAACCCAATCCCAATTAATAATAAAAGTGAAAGTAAGTTTGTTTGTTTGTTACCTCTTCATACTTTATTTACTCAACAATTTACTTTAAATTTTGCATACTTTTCAAGTTGGGAGTATTGAGAAGGATGCAAGGTACATTCTGTTGTCCAGGCAGACCAAGTTGCTGGAAACAGCTAGTATTCAATAGAATTACTTTCTGATCTACCTATCTACACAACATTTTGTTCAACTAGCCTGTTTGGCCTCTCTCGCCACTATTATGTACTCACATATTACTGAAACACGGGCTGAATCTGTGCTATCAGCTGTGACTGATCCAGACTGACTTCATCTAACATCTAACTACCCACATAGTCATTATAATGTGTGGGTACCCACATTTTCCATACACTGCACTAGTTAAAAAAAATTGGAAAGAAAAGCACAGATTATGGTTGATTCTGTCATACTTAAACCTAAAGTTAGTTGTAACTGTCCCCTTCTGTTGCAGCCATTTATGTTAAGAATGTAGAGCAGGGGTTCCCAAACTTTTATTCTGTTAACTTTTGTTCTGGTGGACCCCCTACAGGCCCACATCACATACAAATTAATTGTGAACCCCCATTTTTTCTCGCTAACGTAGACCCCCATCGAGTCTCCTATAGACCCCTGGGGGTCCACCTGGACCACTTTGGGAACCACTGATGTAGAGGGACAGATCTGTCTAGTTTTAAGGTTATGTTGAAGTGTGTCAGTCAGAAACGACCATATTGTTTACATTGAGCTTCCAGGAGTGTTAAAATGGTATGTGTTTATCTAAAAAACAATCAACATAGAAACTTTTTGTTACAGGCTGTACATAATTAAGAAGAATGCTGACAACTTATGGCCGTCCCAAACCAAATTGTACAATTAAGCTAGACTAAGCTATGCCAGATAGTGTTTAGGAGCAAAACTAGTCTATAAAAATGCCTGTTGTCTCACCATCGAGGTATAACTCCACTTCATCAAGCTTGTCCGGTTCATATCGGTCTACGTTGACATCCACATCAAGTTTAGACAAGCCGTACTATCGAAGCAGCAGTGGTACATACGTGACATCAACATTTAGAAGTTCCTATGGCGACCGTACCACAGAATACCGGTCCAGACTAACGGATATCGACGGGAAGAGAGAGAGGAAGTCATCTCTTGTGGAATACTCGAGAAATTCCAGAGCACCGAGTGTAACGGACTCTGAGAATGGCAAATCAAGATATAGGAGCGATCGAAGCGAGTCACGTTCAAGAGATATATCAACCACTCGCAGTGAGAGTGGGAAGACTTCCAGCGAACCAATACCTAGAAGCAAACGGAATGTTATCAGTAGTGCATCACTAGCTATGTCTACTGCGGAATTATATAATAAGTATTCACCGTCGAATTATATACCGTTAACGCAGAGGCTGCAAATGCAGCAAAATCAGAGTGGTTACGGCGAGATTTCTCGATCGAAGTCGATCTCGAACGACATAGGACGGCCGCCGGCGGATTCGCTGAGAGCTGCGAGAAAAGCGAGAAATTCCACCGCGTCGTCGACAATTACTGAGGTAAGGATTGCGTGAATTTCAGGACTTTTCAGCGTAAGCATGAACCTTTTTGTGACGCTGTCGACTCGCAAGCTAAATCTATGAGATATGACAGTGTGTTACGATAGCGTTACGGGCTATCGAGAGGTTCGTGCTTCCTTTACGGTTTTAGATAAAGATGATGCTATTTGGTATTTTCTTGAGAGTGCTTAGTTTTAAATAGTTAGTTTCATGGAGAAGAAATAAAAGAGGAGGTATTTTCATACAAAAATAGCGTGCCGCGGAGCGGGGGTGAAGTATGGGACGAGGAGAGCATCCTAACACTAGCCCTGCCCATTTACATAGAAACCACCTTGTAGTGACTAGGCAAACTACTTGCATAAGCGTGTGGTTACAGCTGCTGCGTTACACACATTGGCCCTGAAGCTCCGCCCCTATCATGACGTCATGGCCTCACGATTGCCACACGACTCAGTTCATAGTCCCACCTCCTCTTTCCAGTTTCACGCCTTCAATAATGAAATTAACTCATGTCAAAGCGAAATGCCCTTAAGGGATTTAAGTTACCTTCAAGAATTTAAGCGTTATAGCTCACTTGAGAGATATAATTTGCGTTAGTTATTAAGAGTGGGTCATCTTTACCTAAAGCGTGTATATATCGGTCTCATTCACTCAGTATGATAAAGAAAGGGACAGATATACTGACAAACTAGATATAAGTTTTGAGAAAACGCGGTACTTTTATATCGGCGATTGTCAGTATTGTAATGTTTATTACGTTCAATAACTATTTCTTTTCTACTAGTAGAAAAACTTATTAACTTAGTTTTAGTAACGACAGGTTAATCTTATGTTCAATTCACACATATAGTGTCCACCGTCGATGACTAAAAAGAATCGCGTTTTCTTCACATATATTAAGTCACAATAGATTTATTTATCGATGTGTGTCTGCGAAATTTAAAAAGGCACTTAAATTAAATGACAATGAAAAAAAAAACAATATGTGTATGACGTTTAGTTTATACTTTACCCGACTTTAAAATTCCAATTAGTATCTTCCTTAATAAGGATGTAAATAACTCTTAACTAAAAAAAAAAAAGTGCGCTCGCTGCGCTCGCACCACTATTTCTACTGAAATTTGTTAACCACAGAAAAGCTTTACGACCTCAACTAATTCTATTTAAAAAATACTAAGACAATAGAAATACTGGCGACTCGTATAATGTAAATCATGAATACTTCATTTATTCGAATAATATTAATTAATTCGCAATTTGAAGGCCCACACACGGCTGTGTTCCCCGACAGATATAAAAGACCAGTGACGAGTTGCTAGCTCATCGCCTGAGAGAACGCTCCTAATGTCATCATTTTCCTGTCGTTACCACATTATGGGTCGGCACAATAGGGTTGCTTTCAAAACTTATATTGCCAACGATTTGGCGTTTGTTATACTGCCTGACACCAACCCTCCTAGGGCATAGTGAAAAATTCTAGTAAATTAAAATCTGTACATAATAATATACATCTTGAACTTGTACATCTCAACTATACCCTCAAAATTGGTCAGAAGTGGCACCATGTGGTTCTATCGGCCCTTGGTGCTCTGCCTACCCTGTAAGGGATAAAGGCGCGATTATATGTATGTATGTATAATAATATATTTAATCACACTAATAATTTTGGCACATGGGCGAACTTAATATTCTACCAGATACCCGTGGGTATCGTACAAGGCGATTAAGGGTTTCCGGGAGGTGGGCGGCAGCGCCTCCCGTGTTGAAAACATAGTCCAAAATACAAACTGCGGTCACCAACCCGCCTGTCCAGCGTGGTGACTATGGGCAAATACCCCCCACGGCAGTCTTGTGGCGTGCCCTGGGGGAAACCTATGATGCTGATGATGATGATGACATGTAATGAACGCGCTAAACCCAAGTTACATGAAATAAATTCATTGGTACAGGCCCGTGGCTGGGATCGAACCCACGCCTTCCGGCTGCTATACAAGTAATGTTTAATTACTTAATTGGTGCAAAGTGAATCTATACTAATACTAATAATATAAAGCTGAAGAGTTTGTTTGAACGCGCTAATCTCAGGAACTAGTGGTCCCATTAGAAATATTATTTCAGTGTTAGATAGCACATTTATCGAGGAAGGCTATAGGCTATATATGACCCGCCCCGGCTTCGCACGGTTATACTGCCCTTTCACGCGGACGAAGTCGTGGGCGGCCGCTAGTGTTACTATAGCATACATACGTGCATACATATAATCACGCCTTTATCCCTTACGAGGTAGGCAGAGCACCAAGGGCCGATAGAACCACATGGTGCCACTTTGACCAATTTTGAGGGTATAGTTGAGATGTACAAGTTCGGTTAGTAGTGACAGGTGGTCAGCCCATCGCCTTCAAAACACCAAGACCCTCTTGTCCCTCTACTGACTTGTACAGTATGCCCGGGAAGAGAAGCAGCTGTAGTATTATAAGTTTTTTTTTTCACTCCCAGAGCAGCATAGAAGGAGGTTAATAACCATACTCAAATGATACTTGTATGGACCTCGACACGGAAATGGACAAAAAGAATTACTCGTCCGAATTTCAGAACATGTATTTACGTCTAGAGTAAAATATACAATAGATAGCTATAGTCATTTCGCTGCCTGTACTGATGCAGGGCTTCACTAGAATACATCAGCTGCATCTCCTTCCGTGCATGTCGTAAGAGTCGACTGAGGAACTCGGGGACGTTCTCTCAGGCGATGAGCTTGCAACTTGTCACTGATCACATGCAGATCTAGCTACCCCATTCCGGGTACACAGCTGTGTGTGGGTTACATTGCGAATATAATAAGATGAATAGACCTAGAGATAATTATCTTCCGGGAGTACCTATAATTGAAATCTGTTCAAAGCTAGAGTGTTTAGGCACTTTCTAGGCAAACATGTATCACCCTAGGCCGCATTTTGCTTAACATCAGGCACGATGGCGATCAAATGTTTGCCTAGCTAATTGTAAGAAAATAATCATATGCTCTAATTTAAAATAACGGCTAATATAATTCCCCAGACCGAATTTCGACTATGTTTAGCCATAAGTGTGTTCGCAAACACAGGTACACTCTCTATTCCCTCACTCTCATAGTCTTGCTGTCATACATCTCCCACAATAGTTACTTTCTATTAGATTATATTAGTCTATCGATAAACAATCCTTAATTGAGACAAATTCAATAGTATCGCTATCGATAGCTCTTTTAATACAATACTATCGATAGTGTAGACGATTTTCAATGTCAACTATCGATAGTTTGGCAGCACTATCCCGCAAACCCCAAAAAGTACGCCATTTATCCCCAAAAATCATTTTGCATTAATTTTGGACGCAACATGAAGTTGTACGTCATACATACATATTGTAAATAATTGTTATAGTCTCCATATCGAAGGCATTTTGTATAACACGTCGTTTTACAAAACGGCTAAGCATCTGGAATAGCATGAGTAAGATAATTATGTCTTCTAGCAATTAGTCTGCTAAATTGTGTTATAACTGTTAAAAACGCCATAGCGACCAGCGAAGTGCTAGAAAGATTTTTCTTTTATATTCAAAATGCCTAGCTGTTTTATAATATGACGTGTTATACAATATGCCTATGTCAGCCATATTGTATAGTGAATTTCGCGGACGCTCACCGCACAGTCTGCGTGTGATTTCGTGTGTTCTATTAACATCGCACTAAAGGGCATAATCGATCAGCTTCGACTTTAGATCACTGTATCGTTTGACAGGCGGTCATGATCATTGTCAATGGTCAAATAAGATAAGGAAGAAGTAGCGAAAAATCAGTAAAAATAACCTCATTTACTTAAAGAAGAAACCCGACTGTGTTTAAATTTTGACACAGCGTCACTCACGCACGACTAAGACTAGAATCTAATGATACCTCTCAGGCTCAAATGCGACAAGCTGTTTAGTCTGTGGAGAGTGCCAAAGATACATACATACATAGACTCGAAAAACATTAGCCTAATTCTGGCGCAGTCGGGTAAAAAAATGCAAATATTAATAAGAAAATGAAAAAAAACACCCGAGTGAGATTTGAACTCACGACCTCTCGCATTCCGTGCATCGTTCTCACCAACTGAGCTATCGGGTCACTTATCTCGGATGACGAATTTTACCATCTCTTTTAAATTACGTTTTTGGCAACGTTATTTTTTCACCCCCACAGCTATTCACTAGCCAAATCTCGGTAAACAAAACTGAATCCGTCAGCACAATGTTTAATGATTAAGCGATCAACCATATCCCAGCGGATTATATTATGGAGAAGTATCTTTATAAATTTATCTTAATCAAGATATTATATATTACAAATATTAATAAGAAAATGAAAAAAAAATCACACGAGTGAGATTTGAACTCACGACCTCTCGCATTCCGTGCATCGCTCTAACCAACTGAGCTATCGGGTCACTTAAATGCAGTAAAAATAAGGGCAGATTTTTCAATACTTTTATGTAACTGATGAATTTTCTTCCGACCGGTCGGTATGGAGGTTGTTGGGGGAGGCCTATGTCCAGCATCAACTTTATCCTTCATAGACCTGTCATATAAATCGGCCTTAAGTAAAATAAAATTATGTACTTAACTCTGGTTAGGTTTATTTTCTAACCTGTCAGCAACCAGTTGCTAAACGTCAAAAGATCACGCGGCCGTTTCAAAAAATCCTATTGTGGTATCTGAGAGAATAGGGAACTTACTTTTTAATCTTGTAGGATAATACCAAATACGAGTATCATGTTTGACATTGGACAGCGCTTTGCAAGTTACAAAATCATCTTGCAAGAATTTAGTAATTGCAGAATATTTTTGATGCTACTTCTTCTTTGACCACTTATTTTATGACTGATCCTTATGATGTTGACAACGCCTAAAGCTTGGACCACACTTGTCACCTCCCTATCGCCTTCACCCCTCGCCCTATCCTTTTCTGTCTCAGAACCGTCATTTGCTAGGGAGGGAATGCTATAGCAGAATCCTCGAGGTATGCTATCTTTCTCGCTCCAGCAAATGAGGGTTTTGTGTGACAGTAAAGGCTAGAGCAAGGGGAAAAGGAGATCGTGCTGATAAGAATGGGCCTAAAGCTGCCTTTCCATCAGAGATGTGTTAACTACATATGCGTGTAATGTCCGCCATTCATTGGTCCATGATGTCAATGAATTTGGTGGATATCAAACGCATCCATAGCATAACAAATCTCTGGTGAATCCGTCTGTCCACGATACAAGTAGTAACATAGTCGTGCCAGCATGCCAATGTCTGACTAACACACACAATCACATCGCGCTGTAGCCTCCATCCATGCTCATATTAAAACAGTCCATTTCAACAACACCAGAGACCTGAGAGAAGATACAAGGATTCCTCGCCATCGCCCAGCCATAGCAAGAGAAACTCCATGTCGAACGGCATTAAGGATAATAACGGAAACGAAGTACCCTCCGTTTTGGAGATAAGAAAGAGATTCGATCCAAAAATGACCGTAACGAAGCTGCCCACAAACGATAGTCGGTATTCGAAAACGTCTGTCGAGCAGTATTTGAGTCAATTAAAAGATTGCGACAACCCATCAGGGTATACAAAGGTTAAGGACGAGAAACCAGTTCCCGTTCACTTGCCTTACGCAGAAAAGAACGGTTTTAGCAAATGGGACGGCTCGTCTAGCTCCCGCTCGAATTCCAATTCGGATTTGTCTATAAGCAAAACTATTTCCGAGCCCACGTCCCTTTCCAAACCTGTAGATAAAGGTAGTCCTATGTCTACTTCTTTGTCCACTAAATTGCCTTCGGATAGACTAGCGAGTATTAAAAGCCAGTTAGATCCAAACAATCCGATAGGGAAAATTCTTGAAAAGTCCACCGTGATCCAAGTGGAGAACGGTGATTCGAATCACGTAGATCGCTCGAAATATAGCCCTGAAGTAAAAACTAGGGAGACCCTCAAAAACGACATAGAGAAACAGGTCAAAACGCCAAAACACACGTCTAACTTTGCTTCGTACATTCAGATATCGCAACCGATAGCATCCGGATCTATATCTGACGAGAAATCGGACAAGGCAAAGCTGAGGCACATAGATTCAGAGTCCGATGACAGATTAGTTCTCGAGAATGACGTTGAAAGCCCGAGTGGGACAGGATTTGAGAACAAGACGTTTGAACATGAGAATTTCTTGAAGAGACGAACGGAGAAGGAGACTGAAGGTGAAGATGGAGCGAAATCTATGGAGACCAGCACAGAGAGTACTCTCAGTGAGGCGACTGAAGATTCGAGCCCTGAAACGCCGTCTGCGAGAAGAAAGATACTTGAAAAGGACTATGACGACGTCAAATCGGTGAGTAATCACTTTATCTGGGGCCATCTTTGATTGGTAATGCTCCTCATTTTCTTTTTGAATATCTATAAAAAATTAGAAAATTTTATATATTATATAAACCGGGAAATCGCGTACATAACCTCACGTCTAAGCCTCATAAAGTAAATTCAATAAAATATAACTACGAATGAAGATCACCAAAAATTCCGTTCAATGATCCCTAACTATTCCTTCCTGTCATCGTCGTACAGATGTTTTGCCATCTCTGTCACGCCGAGAACAGTTACAAGCGTGACGTCATGATGCATGTCAAACGAATATAATATAAATATAAACGAATATAAAGGTCGTGGGTTCGATTCCCACCCGGGTGAGGAATTTTTTCCATTTCTTTATTAATAATTTTGGAATATAAAGCGGTCATCGACCGAAATTCGTCGAGATCCGCGTTCAAACTTTAGTTGTTTGTTGTAACAATTAAATTAAACAGCATAATATGTAACATCTATTTATTGTTACTTTATTAACGTTATATAGTCCTGTATTATAAAAATGCTCTGTCCTGACTGACTGACGGTTTAAGCCTAAACAACTGATCGTAGACACCTGAAACTTGGATCTTTGTATGACGTAGGACTGAAAAAAAACGTATAATACTTCTCTGCTTCTGTTCCCGGGCATACTGTACAAATCAGTAGATGGACAAGAGGGTCTTCGTGTTTTGTAAGCGATGGGCTGACCACCTGTCACTACTACGAACTTGTACATCTCAACCATACCCTCAAAATTGGTCAGAAGTGGCACCATTTGGTTCTATCGGCCCTTGGTGCTCTACCTACCCCGTAAGGGAGAAATGCGTGAAGGAACGGGACCTTTTTAATACATTTTAAAGAGCATATCAATCAAAGATGATCACATTAATTATATTTTGCTTGTAATGCCTGCGTGATTGTGTTTTTTGCGAGTTGGACGTTTTTTTTTTCGCACTTAACTTGACCTGTTTTATCGCACTTTGGTACGAACTATCTTGGAGCCATTTGACTTATTTTTAAAGGAAGATATTATTATTAAGACAAGTCAGTTTTAAGGCTGCCTTTGCACCAATCATGTACGTGCGAAGGATGTGATATCGACCAATTTTATTCATTGGTCCATGAATATATCAAAAATTAGAATAATCGGCCCAAAGACATATTTTTATCAAGTTGCGATGGAACGGTTATTTAGCTGTTTTTTTTTAGAATTAACTTTATATCTTTATAAATGTGTTTTTAAGGTGTTTAAGTAAGTATATATTTATTTAACATTTTATGTATAGGTCATCATCCTCCTGCCCTTATCCCATTGTTTCTGGCATAGAGGAATAAGATGTAGACATAGAGTGCTAATGTCATACTAACAGTTTCGATTTCGGTGCATAACAATTCCAGTCCTTGACACTTAGATTGCATTACTATATGTTACATTACATTAGTAATGTAGTACATTACTTTACATTACACTAATAGAATCTAAGTGTCAATGACTGGAATTGTGAGGCGCCGAAAAGTCTAATGGTGCATCGAAACAGTTAGTATGACATTAGCACTCTATGTCTACATCTTATTCCTCTATGTTTATGGGGTTGCGTCGGCGCAACATCGGGTTGGTTTCTTTCGAAACTCACATTGCCGAAGATTTGGCATTTGTTTTACGGCCGGTGTTTTATTTGTTTGTATAGGTAACTACCAGCAAATATTTCTTTAGTGAAATAAAGTTACGAACTTTTTATGTTGATGATCTCTGACCGTATTTCGGCCCAGGCGACCAATCTCTACGGAGATTGGCCAGGTACGCAGGAGATATTATAGTGCACAAGTGTGTGCGCAAAAACAGATGCACTCTCTATTCCGTTGCTGTCATAGTCCGATGGGTCGGAAAGCCGACTCGACCGGAGAGAGATCAGGCGCAGGTTCAACGGTTTTACAATCTATTATAATCTATACATATAATAAAAATGTAACGGATAGCTTTCTGTACATGGAAGATATATGAGAAAAAATATTATAGGAGACCTTTATCAACGCAACAGTACACAAAATAATGATTTTTGGAATTTTTGTCTGTTTTTCGGTTTGTCTGTGCGTTTGCGCACGCTAATCTCAGAAACGGCTGAACCGATTTCGATGCAGTTTTCAGGAATATATTGTGACAGGTCCCACTTAACATATAGGCTACTTTTTATCGCGGGAAAATGTTTTTATCCCGGATAATTTCGACATTTTGTTTTTTCTGTAGTCCACGCGGACGGAGTCGCGGGCGTCCACTAGTTACTACTACAAATCGGCCTACTCAACTACAATCAGTCCACCGCTGGACGTAGACCTCCCCCAGGGTATGCCAAAAGGCCCGATCACTGTTAAACAAAAGTGTTATTGAAAATGGTTACAATCATTTATTTAAAGAAAAAACACCCGAAAGCAGTGACCCGAAAGCTTAAAATTTTTGACCCAGTGTCACTTTCAAGATTAAGACGAATCTATCATCCCTCTCAAGCTTAAATGCGACAAGCCGTTTTAAGCTCTAGAACGTGCCAAAGAAATACACTCGAAAAACATAAAGCCTCCTTCTGGTGCAATCGGCAATAAATAGTTCGATTCTTAGTCACTCTAGAGAATTTCAATGACGTCACTACGTGTCAAGCCCTTGTTTTCCAAGCGAAGCGAGGGCGGGTGCGCTAGCGTATGAAACATCAGTTTAGCGATTTCCAGAAATAGATTTTGGAAAATGTCACCGTTTCTATATTTATTTGCTCTCCGCGGCGAGTAATTTAAAATACATACATATACAGGATGTTTTTTTGTGGCCACCTTTAACGAAGGGTACGTATTCTATACATGAAATAAAGTAAGTTTATGCCAAAAAAATGCTGTAATTTAAATTCCTTGATCGTGCGAAATTTATAGTGTCTAGTGTTTATGTTAGTTTTTTTATAGACAGATATTAATTATTTTTCGTGAAAAAATCCTGCTACGCGCGTCTATGTGCATTTATGCAGAAAAACGCAGTCTATTTACTCAACTTTGGACCCTAATATTTTGGAAACCAGACACTTCCCAGGTATGCTTCCATGGAGAAAAATGATCGTGATGATGAGGAGATTCCGTAGTTTTCGGGAACGTTGACGACCAAAAATCATCCTGTATACACGTCTGTAATGGGGTAGCCGGAACTGCAAGGTCATAGAGGGGGTCCCACAGCCGCGCTTAGCATAGCTTGAGAGAACGTCCCTGAGTTCCTTAGTCGACTCTTACGACATGCACGGAAGGAGATGCAGCTGATGTATTCTAGTGAAGCCCCGCATCAGTACAGGTCCAGGAAAAATGTCTAATGTCATATTTATTGGTAGACTCCACGCTGACTAATTTAAATGTTTAATGTAATAACGCGTTTGATCTATTTTTGGATGCCGGCAACGTCACAGGTATTTCTTTGGTTTATACAGGGTGTAACAGAAAGGGTATGTTAAGCGAAAAGCTGTATAAATAGCCCACTATAGAGAACCTATTTCCAAAATTTGAGACTCGAAATCACATTTTTATTTTTCAAGATTGTATGAAAATTCCTGAGATATTTAAAAATTCTCCATACTATCGGGAAAAATAAACATGTGATTTCGGATCTCAAATTTTGTGGATAGGTTCTCTATAGTGGGCTATTTACATAGCTTTTCGCTTAACATACCCTTTTTGTTACACCCTGTATATATTTAATTATCATTTTACATACAAAACTCGGCGAATCCAACTCGGCTGGGCAGCGTTCGGGAAACTACGAAGCTTATTTGTGTCCAAGATACCACAGTCCTTAAAGACGAAGGTATTCAACCAGTGCGTGCTGCCGGTGATGATCTACGGTGCCGAGACGTGGTCTCTAACTATGTGCCTCATAAAGAAGCTCAGGATCGCACAGCGAGCGATGGAGAGAGCTATGCTTGGGATCTCTCTGCGTGATCGAATCAGAATGGGCAGGGTACATACTCGTAGCTCGAAGAACTGATGGCCGATGGAGTCGGAAAGTTCTAGAGTGGATACCACGTATCGGCAAGCGCAGCGTGGGAAGGCCACCCGCGCGGTGGACGGACGACCTGGCCAAGTTTGCGGGCGTCGGTTGGATGTAGGCGGCTTCCGACCGGTCGGAGTGGAGGTTGTTGGGGGAGGCCTATGTCCAACGGTGGACTTCTCAGGCTGATGATGATGAAAAACATGATACATTTAGCTTGATAAATGAATATTCTTTACTTTCAACTAGCCACCCGCCCCGGCTTCGCATGCGTGCAATGCTGACATTATACTTATAAATCTTCCTCTTGAATCACTTTCTCTATCAAAATCCGTTGCGTTGTTTAGAAGATCTCAGCATACATAGGGTTAGGCAGATAGCAGAAAGCAACTTTGTTTTATACTATGTTATGTTTGATATATTTAGCTACCATTGCTGATGCAATGCAATGATTTCTTCTATGCTGCTCTGGGAGTGAAAACTAAACGTATAATACTACAGCTGCTTCCCTTCCCGGGCATACTGTACAAGTCAGTAGAGGGACAAGAGGGTCTTGGTGTTTTGTAGGCGATGGGCTGACCACTGTCACTACTAACCGAACTTGTACATCTCAACTACACTCCTCAAAATTGGTCAGAAGTGGTTCTATCGGCCCTTGGTGCCTGCCTACCCCCTAAGGGATAAAGGCGTGATTATATGTATGTATGCATTGCTGATGCGTCTATATGTATATAAATGCGCAAGTACTCTGTCTGTCTGTCTGTCTTGCTTTTACGTCAAAACTACTGAACCGATTAAAATTAAATTTGGTACGCAGATAGTCTAGCTGGAGCCTGAGAAAGTATATAACATATCTAAACGTCAATTCCCACCAAAAATATTAGGATTTACATAGGTCGTCAAACTTAGAACATCTCTCGTTTTTGCGCTAGAGGTTCAAAGATGTCGCATGATAAGTACGTGTCTTGTCGAAATGTTTCGCCCTATTATCTGTACATTAGTCTGTATTGGAGCTAAAATACTCTGTGGAGGTGTTAAAACCACGTCCCACAAGACTGCTTGCGTGCCTTGACTGTAGGGTCCACGAGTAAATAGGTACCTACTATGATCTAATTGTTCTGTACATGGTCTAACAAAAAGGGTATGTTAAGCGACAAGCTATGTAAATAACCCACTATTTCCAAAATTTGAGACTCCAAATCACATGTTTATTTTTCAAGATTGTTATGAACATTCCTGAGTTGTTCAGGAATTCTCCATACTATCTGGCAATATAAATATGTGAATTCGAGAATTTTGAAAATTGGAGGACCCTTTTAGTGCGCTATTCACATAGATTTTCGCTTAACATACCCCATTTGTTACACCCTGTATACACTAAAGCATAAAAGGTATGCTTAAATTAATTGCCAGCTCCACACAGTAACCGGTCCAGGGTATTGTCTTCGCTGTTCTATATTCCGCACGGCCCAATAGACTGACCGGTGTAAAAAAAGAACTAGTTCGTTAGCATTTCGCGATTTGGGTCGTACCTATTTGTGCGCGTGCGCCGGTCATCGGCTTTGCGATGTTGCTGTACGAATTTCCTTTTTTAGGATAGATGTGAGGCTTCACTAGAATACGACAGCTGCATCTCCTTATGTGCAAGTCACTGTATACAAGTTAGTTCCAAATCGCGCTCCCTATTGTCCGTTTCATAGAAACTATAGTTCCGATGAAGGATGGCGCTAGTTGCGATGTGTATGGCCACATTATCTGTGTTGCAGTATACAAAAAATGTTAGTTCCGAAATCAGGAGTAGGAGTCATTCTACGAACGGGACTCTACTAAAGACATAGGTCCTGGGTTCGAATCCCGGTAGGTGCAAACATTGATATGATGAATATTGATGTTTGTTTCCGAGTCATGGATGTTTCTATACTTATCTATGTATTAACATACCGTTGCTTTGTACCCACGACACAAGACCTTAGGGATCTTAGTGCGGGACTAGGTTAATGTCTGAGGTTAATGTGTTGTGTAGTGTGAAAAAAAATAAAAGCTGTATGGACGTAGTTTCCTTTGCCTTTATTACGGAATAAAAAATACAGACTACAGTATTGTGAGAAAACATATAACATCCATACGGCTGTATTTCCAAAATACATACATATAATCACGCCTTTATCCCTTACGGGTTAGGTAGAGCACCAAGGGCCGATAGAACCACATGGTGCCACTTCTGACCAATTTTGAGGGTATAGTTGAGATGTACAAGTTCGGTTAGTAGTGACAGGTGGTCAGCCCATCGCCTACAAAACACCAAGACCCTCTTGTCCCTCTACTGACTTGTACAGTATGCCCGGGAAGAGAGTATTTCCAAAATGAATGAAAAATAAAAAAAATTGGGGTAGCTGCAGGATCCGGCATGATAAACGTGGCTAAGGGATATTTTTTATGATCTTACAGTTCTGGCTACACCATTTCGGCCCCCGATTACGTAAAAGCAATAGCAAAGCCGAAGCCGCGCGATCGCGATAATCTCGAGTTATAAGTGCTCGTTGCACGCACGCACACACTCTCAATTATCGCGATCGCGCTGCTTCGGCTTTGCTATTGCTTTTACGTAATCGGGGGGCCGGAACACAGTCGTGTCTATATGTATGTACAGGGTGTAACAGAAAGGGTATGTTAAGCGAAAAGCTATGTAAATAGCCCACTGTAGAGAACCTATTTCCAAAATTTGAGACTCGAAATCAATGTTTATTTTTCAAGATTGTATGAACATTCCTGCTTTGATTAGAAATTCTCCATACTATCTGGAAATATAAATATGTGATTTCGAGTCTGAAATTTTGTAGGTAGGTTCCTTTAAGTGGGCTGTTTACATAGCTTTTCGCTTAACATACTCTTTTTGTTACATCCTGTATATACGATTTTTTTATGATTTAAAGCCGTATTTAAATAAAATTCATAATTCTTGAACCATTGTCACTCACGTCTCAAACGAATCTAATACCTCTCAAGATCAAATGCGACAAGCCGTTTAGGCTCTAGCTACGATAGCTAGGATGGCACGTGGCAAAGAAAATGATGTACATACAAACATACACTCAAAAAACATAACCTTCCTTCTGCCGCAATTGAGTAAATAGTTAACGTAAAAATGTAACGGGTCGCTGTCTGTACATGGAAGATATATGAAAAAAATATTATAGGAGACCTTTATCAACGCAATAGTACCCAAAACAATGATTTTTTGAATTTTTGTCGGTTTGTCTGTGCGTTTGTGCACGCTCAATCTCAGAAACGGCTAAACCGATTTCGATGCAGTGTTCAGGAAATATTGTGATAGGTCCCACTTAACATATAGGCTACTTTTTATCCCGAGAAAATGTTTTTATCCCGGATAATTTCGACATTTTGTTATTCTGTAGTCCACGCGGACGGAGTCGCGGGCGTCCACTCCAGGGTGTCGGCTAACTCCATACCAAATTTTATTAAAATCGCTCCAGCCGTTTTTACGTGAGAGAGTAACAAACATCCATCCATACCTACACATAAACTTTCCCGTTTATTGTTTTTTGTTTGTTTAGTTTATCCCGAAGGAAAGGCAAGGGGAACTAAGCCCATACAGCCATTGTCTTTAGTAAATGATTTCTGAATTCATGATGGATGATAATGATGATGATGAATGGAAACGTCGTCGGGAAAATCCTCAAGAACAAGTGTAAAGTTAGTCAAAATGAAATATAATTGCAGAGTCAACTTACATGGGCCCATGAAATGATCGTATTCCGGCTAACGTTTTACTCAGCTTACCATGCACACGCACTAGATTAACATAACAAGTAATCAAAATACAACTTATCTACCAGAAAACATCACTTTACGGACACATGCAAGCCATTTACAAACAATTTTTGATTTTCACAAGAAAATTACACCTGCACCCTTCCAGCTTTTCCCGCCGAATCCTTTCCCGTTTATATATTACGTAGTAGGATTCAACCTCCTTACGTCAGAGTGTCTATGACACACCCTGTCAGCCGTCCTTTCAAAATGCGAAACGTGTCAAAATTGACAGTGCCGCGTCAATTTTTTTTTCGAAATGTTTTTGTCGAAAGTTTTCGATGGTTTTGTTGGTTTTTCGAAGTGAAATTTAGTTGTTATACTTGTTATTGTTATTGCAGATGGATTTGATTATGTAATGTTGTTATGTAAGCTATGCTTAATACTAGTAGACGCCCTTGGTCGAAATTATCCGCGATAATATTTTCCCGGGATAATGAATTGTAGCCTATGTATTATTCTGATATGTAATCTATATTATTGTGAAGTTTCATCAAAATCCATTGAGTAGTTTTTGCGTGAGAGAGCAACAAACATTACTTACTCGTACATGCAGCCTCACAAACTTTCGCGTTTGTATTATTAATAGGATTAGCTCCCGTAGAATAAACTTGGTGAGAGCGAGATGTCTCACATTTACGCGACAAATTCACAGAGCTATGCAATGACTAGACATGTTAGTGTATGTACTCGTACTTCACGTGTAAAAAGGGATTGCAAAGCACTTCTTTCAGGGCAAATTCTCGTACATTGCAATTCCCAACTCAGTTTTTATAGGCAAAGTACATACGCTTACTTTGTCTATTTGTTATTAGCTCTGTGAATATGACGTTTAAATGTGAGCCGTCTCGCTCTCACCAAATTCATGGTACGGCCGTAGTAGGTGCTATTTAACGGACGAGGCTCTGACGCTAAAAGCTTATATAACGACTGTTTAGTATGATCCGGTAACATTTCCTATTGGGGATTCGTTGTTGTATTTGTGCCCAAAAAGCGGTGAAAAGTTAGTGCAAACTCTTGTAAATTATCGCACACTCAATCTGATCCAACGTTCTTTTGAAGTTCAGGAATAATGAGCGTGCGTGACGATGACAAAATATTATGTACTAGCCTGGACGAACCCGCGACTCAGAAATCATACTAAGCGCGGACTGCATTTGAAAAATACAAAATGACTCGAAATACTATCCGGCATAAGTAAACGTAATTTCCCGGGATATAAAAGTAGCCACTATGCATGTTTCGAACCCGGGTGGGACCTGTCACAGTATATGAGTTAGCCTGAGTAATGACTGCATCGAAATCGGTTCAGCCGTTTCTGAGATTAGCGCCGACTGCACAAACGCACAATTAAGTTGTCAGACAAAAAATAAGTATAACCGGAGTATTCCAAAAATCATTCTACAGTCTGCATTTGGGGTACTATTGCGTTGATAAAGGTAGTTTTGGCAGGATGTCTCCTATAATATTTTTTTTATATATAAAAATTCCTTCCACTGGCTATTGTACGAACGGATCTGACGCTACAAAGCTTATATAACGACTAGTATGATCCGGTAGCAGCGGTGTTTGCACAAGCGACGTGCGTGACTGATATTTGTTTGGACCCGCGACTCAGTCCGCGCGGACTGCAAAAAAACAAAATGTCCCGGCATAAAAACGTTTTCTAAAAAGTAGCCTAGTAGAATGATTTCTGAAAACTGCATTATTCATTTCTGAGATTAGCGTGCACATCCAAAAATCAACTATTGCTCAAAAGTGGAGAAGTCGTCCTGAGCGTAATAGTTTCCGGGCAAAATTCTCGAAATGTAAAATTAGTCAAGTCAACTCGAAAAAAGCTTCGATATCGCGTTCTAGGTTCTGTCCCACACTTGTCCGAGAGATGGCTCTGCGACACAATCATCTACCTTTGTCGTCTCGCTTCTTCCCATTCCCTTCGCTGCTTAAGTAATAATGTCGTCTCTTTTACACGCTTCTTGCGTGTTCATTCATTAAGAGTTGGTTTTACTTTTTTGGCAATCCGATCGCGACCTTTCGTCACAGTGTAAATTGTATGTAGAGAGTCAACTTCACACTTTAGTTGGGATTGTTTAAAGCTATGGGCTACTAGGATCCTGTGCTGATGCGGGGCTTCACTAGAACACATCAGCTGCATCTCCTTCAGTGCATGTCGTAAGAGTCGACTGATGAACTCGGGGGCGTCCTATAAGGCGTTAAACTAGCAACTTGTTAGTGATCTGCCCCTGCTATGCTTAAACGTGGCTGTGGGAACATTTCGGGGATATTTCCGTGTGTATGCAGCGGTGTAAGACGTCACCAGGAGGTTTTCTACGGTGTGAATTTTATAACTGATCTCTACGAAACAGCGCCGATTTGATTAGACCAGTCGTTCCCAAAGTGGTCCAGGTGGACCTCCAGGGGTCCACAGGAGACTCGATGGGGGTCTACGTTGGCGTAAAAATGGGAATCCCTAGATTAGACTGGCAACGTTCAACGTTGTTAGTATGCAAACCTTTGGGCTGTAACCAAGAGTACGTGGGGACAATAATTCTGGACATTTCTATGGTCAAGGCATGCCAAAACCGAAGGGCTGGGCGATAATTTTGACAAGAGATTAAGCCCTTATTATTAGTTGATAATAATCACGAACACGCCTGTGTTCTGATTGGCATAGCCAGTAATGGCATAGCTAGAAAAAGCCAGGGTCTCGAAGGGAGCCACATTTAGTATTGCTCTGGCATTGGCATAGCTCTGCTGATGCGGGGCTTCACTAGAATACATCAGCTGCATCTCCTTTCGTGCGTGCACATAGTTGATGTTCTGTAAAGTGTCCACTTTACTCTGTGCTAACATAGCTGATGTTGTGAAATTTGGCAGAGCAGTTTGGCGATGCATCTAACAGTACTCGCTTTGCCCCCTAAGCACGGGGACATACGTCATTTAACGCGCATATTTACGCGTTTAAACGTACATATTTACGCGTTTTAGCGCAAACTTTGACTCGGGTTAAGCAACTCACGCATTGTCCGGTTTTTTGATGGGTTGAATTCGTTTCGGTTATTTTCGATCGATCGTGCGGGTTAAGCAATGTTTATGTGGATTGGTTATTGGATGGGTCCTAATCGTTATTGATGTACCTTTCGAAGCGTCTCTTGTATTGTGAAGTGTTTACAGTGAATGTAGATTATACAAATTAAGCTAGGTCAACCTCGGTGGATTATTGGATGGGTGATTATGAAACTTACTATTGAATGGGGACTTCTATTTCTTTTTATTATTAGCCTGTTATTCCCACTGCTGGACAAAGGCTTCCCAACCTTGACCTTATCTCTGATAGTGTGGGGGCGGGGTGTTATAGTTGTTATTGGCCGTTTTTTCCAGTATTTACCTTGTTTACCTGTAACTTTCTTTTATTATTACAAATATTTTGTGATAGTTTTAATTACTCGATTTTCTGATACAACATTACATAATCACTCGTTTAGTAATTATTAGTTAACTCAAGAATTATCAAATAGAGTGATGACCTTGGAAAACAGTTTGTAACAGTGACAAACAAACAGTGCGTGCCTGAAAAGTGACAGTTTTATCCTGAAATGTGAATTAAAACAGATTTTTTGTGCTGTCCGTACGTGTGCAATAGTGATTCTGCTGACTGTACTTAATCGTTCATTGTTCGTTTTTAATTTCCGATAATTTTAATCCGTGATTAACCACATGCTAGTGCTGTATCGCTATATACAACGCAGGAACCATTATTGTGATGTGACATATGACGTTTTTTAAACATATAGTAGTGTTGTGTCGCGTTAGACTGGACGCTTTTTAACCAAAACCCAGGCTCTATTTCGGTAAAATTTCTGATCAAAATCCGTCTTACGTACACTATAACCTTGTAAAGTTATTAATGTCAAATAAATAAATGTCAAGCTTGTTAAAAAGGCGTCGTTTGTCATATGACAAAGCGTCGTATGTCATATGAAAAGCTTGTTTACAAGACGTCATATTGACAAGCTGTTTACAAATCATCCTATCGACAAGCTTATTAACGAGCCGTCATATTGACAAGCCTGTTTACAAGACGTCATATTAACAATAAGCTTGTTTACAAAGCATCATATTGACAAGCGTGTTTACAAGACGTTATATTGACAAGCGTGTATACAAAGCGTCATATAAGCGTGTTTAAAATACGTCATTGACAAGCTTAGTTGCAAGACGTCATATTAAAGCTTGTTAACAAGGCGTCATATTGACAAAGCGTGTTTACAAGGCGTCGTATGTCATCTGTCACAAGCCTAGCATGCGTTACCACGGGACGACGCACCGGCGATGAGGTGCGGCTGTCGGCGGTGCTTCGAGCATACGAGGAACCCTCCGCCCAGGAACCTTGCTGCCGAGAGGGTGCCCCTCGGAAGGACCTATGGCATCAATACATATCAGGTCAATGGTTTTTCTCTTGAGCATACGTTTACGGTAGTCACTATTAAGTAAATTGGGTATTCAAGTGGAGCTCTGTGAATTTCAAAAGAAGCAATCAGCGAATTTTGTAAAATTTTTGCTATCGCATTGCTTTTGCTAGTTAGCTAATAGGTAGGTACATAGGTGAATATTAAGTATTTTAAAAGTAGTTAAAGAGATAAAAGTCGTTTGCGTAGAAGAATATAGTTAAAGTAGGCACATTTTAAAGTTTAAACTTGACTTTTATTCGAGAGTTAGGGACCCCACACTGGTGTGCGTCGTGCGTCGACGCGACGCTCACGCTGCGTTATTAATTACAGCCACTCAGCGCCGTCGACGCGCGACATTCATAAGGCGCCAGTGTGGGGGTCCCTTTAGAGTTCTACAGGTTTATCAGCTATCTTTTTTGATAGTTCATAGTGATAATCACTTATTTAATTTTTGTCTGAAGAAAAGGCAACACACCCGCTAACACGCCACTTCCATTTCAAGGGCGACTTTTTCAAATGGTCTGATAGCCTATTTGAAGGATGAATTTGGTGCTGTCTTACTCTCTTGATCCAGATAAAGACAGCATTAACATTATACTTCATACTTCACTATCTGACCATGAAAAATTGGTCCTAAGTTTAAACGAGTAATCTTCACTGTGAACTGTCAAAAAAGACAGTCGATAGGCCTGCTGTACACTGTTAGGTTATGTGTTTTGTTAATAGTCTTTTTACCCGACTACGCCAGTGTGAGGGTTATGTTTTTCGAGTGTATGTATATGTACCTATATTTCTTTGGCGCCCTCTAGAGCCACCGGCTAGGGCTTGTCGCTCAGCTTGAGAGGTATCATTTGATTCGACTTAGTCGTGACTTCGTGAGAGTGACACAGGGTCAAAAATTTTACGCAGTCGGCCCCCTGATTACGTAACAGCAATAGCAAAGCCGAAGCTGCGCGATCGCGATTATTGAGAGTGTGTGTGTGCGCGGGGCGAGGTGCGGGGCGCGGGAGGACGCCGAGCGCTCGTTGTGCACACGCCGCACTCTCAATTATCGCGACCGCGATTTTTTTAAAAGTAAATGAGGTTTTTAACACAACAATATAATGTTCAGATAATCATTGCTGCTCGGCCAATATGTCTAGCAATGCTGACGCTATGCCGGAAGCGTCTTTCCAGCGTATGGTATGATGACACGCACTGATGTTAAGATTTCCAAAAAAAAACCTGACGTTGAGACGCTTTGAGGCAGGATAACGTCAAAATTAAATCATAAACCCCATCATTCATCATTATCAGCCATGAAAAGTCCACTGCTGGACATAGGCGTCCCCCAACAACCTCCATTCCGACCGGTCAGCATCTGATACCCGCGACATTTACTAGATCATCGGCATAAGCCTCACTTACAGCAAACGCGTAAATCTACATATCGATACCTAAGAGTGAAAACCTCGAAATTTTAATATAATTTATGCATATTAACTAAAAATTTAGAAGACGTACAAAATGCAGCAAACAAATTACATGTCGCGTGGTGCCGGCAGAGTAGAGTTTGTACTACCACATAAAAAGGTTAATGCTTACTGTACTGTTCCTAGCTCATCGCTTGAGAGAACACCTCTAAATTAGAATTCCTTTATGTTTCAAGCGATTTTCTTAACTTTGGAAAATTACTCATGACTTCGTCTTGCCTCGGAGTGTCTCGGTGTTCTTGGTATGCTCTCTGTACATAATCACCTACCTTCCCATAAGCCATTGTTTATGGGGTTGGAGCAATATGGCTTCTTTTTAAACTCATATTGACAAGGCTTTGCTCTTTGTTTCACGACTGACGCCATCCTTGGGTATAGCTAAGTAACAATTTTCAAAAATCCGTAAATGAGATAAATTCAGTGGTACAGGCCCGTGACTGGGATCGAACTTACGCCTCCCGCTTGGAAGGTGCACGTCTTAACCATTGGGCGATCACTAGCTTCCCTCTGTACATAAATACACAGGTCTCGAATTTGTTTACTTCTCTATACGTACTTTGATCACTTGCATTGTTCGAACCCATTTGAATCACATGTCTTGCGACAAGTTCCCAACTAGTTGACAACTTCAAAGCTGTAGATGTGAGTTAGGTACGTTGCTACGGGTGCGTGTTGAGTTAGGTACGTTGCTACGGGTGCGTGTTGAGTTAGGTACGTTGCTACGGGTGCGTGTTGAGTTAGGTACGTTGCTACGGGTGCGTGTTGAGTTAGGTACGTTGCTACGGGTGCGTGTTGAGTTAGGTACGTTGCTACGGGTGCATATTGAGTTAGGTACGTTGCTACGGGTGCGTGTTGAGTTAGGTACGTTGCTACGGGTGCGTGTTGAGTTAGGTACGTTGCTACGGGTGCGTGTTGAGTTAGGTACGTTGCTACGGGTGCGTGTTGAGTAAGGTACGTTGCTACGGGTGCGTGTTGAGTTAGGTACGTTGCTACGGGTGCGTGTTGAGTAAGGTACGTTGCTACGGGTGCGTGTTGAGTAAGGTACGTTGCTACGGGTGCGTGTTGAGTAAGGTACGTTGCTACGGGTGCGTGTTGAGTAAGGTACGTTGCTACGGGTGCGTGTTGAGTTAGGTACGTTGCTACGGGTGCGTGTTGAGTTAGGTACGTTGCTACGGGTGCGTGTTGAGTTAGGTACGTTGCCACGGGTGCGTGTTGAGTAAGGTACGTTGCTACGGGTGCGTGTTGAGTAAGGTACGTTGCTACGGGTGCGTGTTGAGTAAGGTACGTTGCTACGGGTGCGTGTTGAGTAAGGTACGTTGCTACGGGTGCGTGTTGAGTAAGGTACGTTGCTACGGGTGCGTGTTGACTAATATAATTCATTGACATCATGGACCAATGAATCTGATTGGTGTATATCACATGCATCCATAGCAACGTAGCACATCACTGGTAGAAGAATAGCCTAATGGGGACGCCCATTAGGCAAACAGTGAGCGGCTGACAGTTTTGCTTCCAGTTTGCCTCCCTATTTACATTTTAAATGGAGTGTCCACAGAGCGCGTAGTGTAGGCAGTTTGCGACGTTTCGCTTGCCGACTCATTCTGATTCGCAGCGAATGATGCGCGCGTTCAGCGGCGCAGTTTGTTAACTACGCCAGTGTTGCCAACCTCAAAAAACTAAAAAACAGCAACTCGCCTAAAAAAAAACAGTAGAAAACAGTAGGTAAAGAAAAAAAAGGCAGATTTCATAGATTTGCCCAAGCACAAGGTATTGTGACTATAAAACAATACGATACGCAATACAGTAGGCGTGTAGCTGTCATTCAAAAATTGGGATTTCCCCGTGTATAAAAATATGATTGTCAAACACGTATAATGTGGTCGGGATTCCCTCGAATTCCGACTAAAGAAGATACTGCCATCTAGTGTCATTGCGTTTTATTACGTAGTGGTTTGTCATTGCGTGCGTTTGCAAAGTAGTGTAATAGGTGGTGCTGAGCGGTAGTTGAAAAACAGTAGAAAATAGGAATGAAACAGAAAACATGGACATTAATGTGAAAACAGCAAATCTACTGTTAAAACAGTAGGGTTGGTAACACTGAACTACGCCAGCGCTCCGTTCGTCTAGTTTACCTTCCCTCACAAGAATTCGCAAGCGCTTTGCGGCTAATACGCTCTAGTTCGCCGCTCAGTTGATATTGAGTTAGCGATCGATACGCCACTCAGAGTCAGTCGGCGAACAGTCAGCCGCTCACTGTTCGCCTAATGGGGACGCGGTGCTGCGTATTTATCGAAGTGAAAAGGCGACCTAAAAGCATTTTCTACCAGACAACTCGGTGACTTGAGAAGAAATTTTATGGGTAGCTCGAACAGATGTATAACATAGAAGCAATCGCAGAAAATAACACATAATAGTTACATACTAGTGGACGCCCGCGACTTCGTCCGCGTGGACTACAAAAAAAAACAAAATGTCGAAATTATCCGGGATAAAAACATTTACCCGGTATAAAAAGTAGCCTATATGTTAAGTGGGACCTGTCACAATATATTTCTGAAACTGCATCGAAATCGGTTCAGCCGTTTCTGTGATTAGCGTGCACGAACGCACAAACAAAAATTCCAAAAATGATTATTTTGGGTTCTATTGCGTTGATAAAGGTCTCCTATAATATTTTTTCTCATATATCTTCCATGTACAGACAGCGATCCGTTACATTTTTATTATATCTATATATAGATAGATTATTTTTTCCTACTATGCATTTAGTTATGCATGTTACTTTTTTTGATGTGTGTGGTTTTAACATAAATAATAGTTTTTTTTTTCTACGTAGATAGTTTGTAGTTTTTTAAAGTTATTTCTTTAGTGAGAGTTTTGGTGCCCTAGTTTAATTATGATTATGGTGATTGATATACGATAGCGGTCCCGTTATATATCGGTAGGAAAGAAATATTCCACATGTCAGCTCTTTACACATTGAAGTTCGTTACCGACACGTTTGCTCCAATAGGAAGCTTTCGCTATAGCGCGTTCGTCAAGTCACGTGATGTATTACAACGCTGTTGGTGGGAGTGTTGCGCTAACGAACGTAGATAACAAACGATGTACTCGTAACATTGTCCAAACTATCTCTGCTTTCGGCAGCTATATGACGGTACCGCTATGCCTGGTAAATGGTAATATTGTCTTGGGTGTTTTATATTATTATATTGCTAGTTAGTTATTACTATTGTGTGCGTAAATCCGGGTAACGTGTAATGTAATGTAAGGCATCGTGTAATGTGTAACACGAATTCTACGTGTTCACGAGCATTACGTATTGCCGTCCACACGGTCCATTACATTACGCCCGTCTGGATCAGCCCCCTTATTACCTATGTAGCAAAAGCAAAGCGATGGCGAAAATTGTACAGAAGTCGTGCAAGAATCGCTGATTGCGAATACATTTCGAATATTGTACAATTTTCGCTATCGCGCTGCTTCGGCTTTGCTATTGCAAATTAGGTGATCAGGGCGCCCCGGTTTTATATGCACACTTCTTTACTGTATTACCTATTATATTTATACATATATCATTACCATATTCTGCGCAGGAGTTGGCGGGCGGCAAGGGCGGGCCGAGCGGCTTGCGTAGGAGTGCGGAGCGCGTGGACATCGATCTGCGCAGCGACAAGCCCGCCAGCCATACTAGCGGTGAGTCGGTGGTGTTTATTTATTAATCTGTATAGGGTGTAAAAAAAGAGCACTAATACTTAACCGTTTAACCGCCAAATATTTTCGTGCTCACTTCGCTAAGGCCGGATATTTACGACCAAATACGACTACTCAGTTAATCTGCCTTTTTATTTGATAGCACTGTATTATATTAAGTTTATGTTCTTTTTTTGTTTTACTGTGCTTGGCGCTATGGGCACGACAATGATATTAAGTCTGGCGATTAAAAGGTTAGGGGTCTTAATGATGGGTAAAGAGCTAAAGAAAAAACTTGAAATTCACAAACGAAGAATTTTTTTAAAATTCAATCCCCAAATGGGTGAAAAGAAGAATTTATTTGACATTGTATAAGGTACATACAGAAGAGATGGTAAAATATACATCAGAAAAGAATCTCCTACACGGCCATAACATACATTATGTAAACATACATAAACATGAAATTAAATTAATGACAACTTATACAGGATGTTTTTTGGTCGTCAACGTTTCCGAAAACTACGGAATCTCCTCATCATCACTATAATTTTTCTCCATGGAAGCATACCTGGAAAGTGTCTGATTCCCAAGATATTAGGGTCCAAACTTGAGTAAATAGACCGCGTTTTTCTGCATAAATGCACATAGACGCGTGTAGCAAGATTTTTTTACGAGAAATAATTAATATCTGTCTATGAGAAAACTAGCATAAACACTGCCTCGATCAAGTAATTACATTAGTTTTTTTTTTTTTTTTTTTTTCAAAAAATTTACATCGTTTCCCAGCATTTCTTTTTGGCATAAACTTCCTGTATAACTATGGGCATGTAGTATGCAACATCTATAGAGAAAATTTAAGCCATGATGCCTTTTAACTTGATCTAAATTGCTTATTCCTCAGATAAATTCCTTGCGCCATGTATGTTGCAAATGTCCACTCGCTCCAATACAATACGTTCATCAGCCAGGTCATCGCGGTCCATTGAGATATCTACTAGTTCTGGTTAGAATTAACACCATGTTTATATGTTAATTTTCGATCATACTGTATATTAGATAGGAATTATGTTATACTATATGTCATTTATATAAAGCTGTGGATAGCCCAGTGGTTAAGACGTGCACCTTCCAAGCGGGAGGCGTAAGTTCGATCCCAGTCACGGGCCTGTACCAATGAATTTATTTCATGTACAGATTTTAATGTTGCAAAATTGTCACTTAGCTCGTGCCTCGGAAAGCACATAAAACCGTTGGTCCTGCGCCTGATCTCTCTCCGGTCGTGTCGGCTTTCCGTCCCATCGGACTATGAGAATGACGGAATAGAGAGTGCATCTGTGTTTGCGCACACACTTGTGCACTATAATATCTCCTGCGTACCTGACCAATCTCCGTAGAGATATACTACTATTTCTAATATACTTATTTAATTGTTTTTTTTCCAGGCTTGAACGGTCTCCGAAACATCGGCAACACATGTTTTATGAACAGTGTGGTGCAGTGTTTGTCGAACACGCGGCCGCTTCTCGAATACCTGGCTGACGACAAATATGCGGACGAGATTAACACCACGCTGTCTTGTATGAAGGGCGCGCTTATTAAAGGTAATACTCGTACATAGTAATATTATGTGTACAATTTATATCTATCTATACATATAATAAAATCGTAACAGATCGATGTTTGTGCACACTAATCTCAGAAACGGCTGGGCCGATTTTGATGTAGTTTTTAGGAATATATTGTGACAGGTCCCACTTACGTTTTATCCCGGAACCCGGGGTTTTAAATGTTTTTATCTCGGATAATATCGACATTTTGTTTTTTCTACAATCTACGCGTACGGAGTCGCGGGCGTCTACTAGTAAAGAATAAGAATTCAGCTTTGTTTACCGAGATTTGGCTAGGGTATAGCTATAGGGATGAAAAAATAGCTATTGGGGCGCGGGGTGAGGTGCGGGGCGCAGGAGGACGCCGAGCGCTCGTTGCGCGCACGCACACACTCAAGATTATCGCGATCGCGCGGCTTCGGCTTTGCTATTGCTTTTACGTAATCAGGGGGCCGATATCGCATTACTTCGGCTCTGCTACTGCTAGTTACATAATCAGAGGGCCGATCGTAAATAACCGTCGTGTCATCTGCCCAGCGTTCGCAAGCGTAATCAAGGAGCTGTGGCAGAGCGGCTGCAGCGACGGTGTCGTCAATACCACGTCGTTGAAGTCGCAGGTGCAGCGGTTTGCACCACGGTTCATGGGGTACAGCCAGCAGGACGCACAGGTTAGTGGGGGGGATGGAATGATACAGACGCGTAGGGAATGATAGATGTTCCGGGTAATCGAATGAATGTATGAGTGACAGACGTGTGGGGGAGTAGAGTGAATGATTGCTGACATTAAAATTTGCGTTGATTAGTTTTACAAACTCTTAAGGTAAGGTAAGAGTAAGTGAATACATACGCTACGATAAACACTTCTTTAAGGCATTCACAGAGTGAATGAACGATAAACTACAGCATCCAGCAGTAGAATGAGTGATTTAACTTGAAGAAGTCAAAAAAAGTCCTTCTATGCTGCTCTGGGAGTGAAAAAATAACGTAACTACAGCTGCTGCTCTTCTCTCTCGTCTTGGTGTTTTGTAGGCGATGGGCTGACCACCTGTCACTACTAACCGAACTTGTACATCTCAACTATACCCTCAAAATTGGTCAGAAGTGTCAGCATGTGGTTCTATCGGCCCTTGGTGCTCTGCCTACACCGTAAGGGATAAAGACGTGATTATTATGTATGTATGTATGTAAGTCTAAAAAAGAAGCAATAGAATAAGTGAATTTATGTAATAAAAAATCTTATCTGTAATAAAAGAAAATACCTTTTAAAAACTTACGAGTATATACCAAATTTCTTCTGCAAAATCTACCTTAAAGCTAGCCAGTCTTTTTAACCAGTCACCCGCCATGTTCCAGGAGTTTCTCCGGTACCTACTGGAAGGTTTACACGAAGACGTCAACCGAGTCACCGTCAAACCGAAACCTATTCTCACGGAGATCGACGACAACTTGAGGTATGTAATTAATGCCTGCTTGATGTTGAATTGTATGGAATAAAAACTTGCATGTCATAAATCTTTTTATATGACGAAATATGTAGAACGCTTGCTGTAAATACAAATAATAACATGTATATATACATATATTTGAGCAAATAAACATATTGATTGATTGATTGATTGATGTAGTAGTAGGGTATTAGACACCATGTAATAAACCATATAAAAAATAAAAATAAATATATACTAGGATTACCTTGTAAGCCAGGAAATTCGGTATTTTTATCACGCAAAAGTGGTAAAACTGCAAATGTAATTTTAGTGTACATAATAAACAATTAGAGTATAACTAAAACTGTCATCAGAAGTGGGATACATTACATCATTGTTAGACTTGCAACGAATATTCGGTTACTATTCGGCTGCTTTTATTATATTCGGCCGAATACCGAATACTTAAGTAATATATTTTGTTATAGGGAGATAATTGGTAAAATGAAAAAAAAAAAAGGATTCATTGCGTAATTATCCAATCCGTAATTGTTTATTTGTTAAATATCACACATTTACAAACAGATGAAAACTGTACTTAACATAATACGATATCCACGAAATAAACTTGTCGAAACATGCAATGCGTTGGCAATATACCGCGCAGCGCAACTGTTATAACAAAAGAGCGCGAAACAATCACGTCTGTACAAGTTTTGACGCCAAAATCCAGCCGAATACTTTTGCCTAATATTTGGCTATTCGGTCAGGGGGCTCGCCGAATATTCGGTATACTGCCGAATATACTATCCGTTGCAAGTCTAATCATTATGCAACCAAAAATGACATTAGAAGTGGGGTACATCAAACTGTAACTAATTCAATTCTTTATTTGAAGTCATGAGTTTAGTTAGGTACGTATTATAATTTACAGCAGGGATGCGGATGCGGATTTTAAGAGGTTCACATCCGCGGATGCGGATCTGTATAAAAAACTTGAGTGCAAACAAACGTGCGCGTCAGATCTTGTCATTTGTCACAACAAAACAATAGCTAGTCGCGTCACCGTCACCGATTCACCGAAGTCCAAAACAAAAATTATTGCTTTCCTATTGGTCAATCAGCACGTGCGGTCGACACGCGTCACTCGCCGAGCCCTCCCCTTTCTTTCTTGTCGCGACCTGCTACACATCCGCATCCGCATTAGCTCCGCATCGATTCATACGGATGCAGATGCGGATGTGAAAATCGATGCGGATGTTCCGCATATGCTGATTTACAGATAATGTTTCTCCACAACTGCCTGCATGCTGCGGCGTACAAATCCAAAGCCTAACCTAATCGATACCTTTTTCTCTACAGCGACGCAGCCAAAGCGCAGGAGGCGTGGTCTCGTTACCAGCGCATGGAGGACAGCTGCGTGGGAGACATATTCGTCGGTCAGCTGAAGTCGACCCTGCGCTGTACACACTGCCACCATGATAGCGTCACTTTTGACCCGTTCTGGGATCTGAGGTGAGCTCATTCATTTGTGGCGTACTGCCTATCCGCCACTTGTGCACTATTCATTTGCTGTTGCCTTCTTCTGGATTTATTACATTAAATACATCGTCAGCGAGCCTAGCATGACCTGCGAAACACGATACGATACACCAAATTATCGACATTTAGCCTGTCAAAAATCTATAGATATCCTCGATGCGTGGTCATGCTAGGGGGGCAGGAATAAATTGATGTAGATCGTGTCGTGATCATCGTCGCTAACCACGAACTCGAAACATTCAAGTAGATTAATTAAACCATTGGGCGTTTTCCCACGGCACGGCCACGATATTCATTATTGTACACGTAAAACACACAAGATATTATAATAACAAAAGATAATGTACAAATGCGAGCTTGTCCCTAGAATAGAGATTTGTTCCAGCCAGCCAGTAAAAATTATGTGATTATCACATTTTTTCTGAGTGAAATATATAGGTTACATATACATAATAGAAAAACAGCGTGACTCTTTTGGCAGTTATTTGAGATTAATGAGGCACTATCCTGTGCTGATGCGGGGCTTCACTAGAATACATCAGCTGCATCTCCTTCCGTGCATGTCGTAAGAGTCGACTAAGGAAGTAGAAGGAATGCAGTTCTGGCTACCGGGAACACAGCCGTGTGTGTATGTACATGACTTCTTCAGCCTATTGCAGTCCACTGCTGGACGTAGGCCTCCCCCAGGGCACGCCACAAGGCTACTGCCACAGGGGGTTTTGCCCATAGTCACCACGCTGGGCAGGCGGGTTGGTGACCGCAGTTTGTATTTCGGACTATGTTGTCAGTACGGGAGGCGCTGCTGCCCACCTCCCGGAAACCCTTAATCGCCTCGTACGATACCCACGGGCAGACAGGGGTGGTATAAATAAACTCTACTCTGCCGGCACCGCGCGGCCAATGTACACGTATTATATGAAAAACATAAATTTGTCCAGTTCTGTTATACATGCGTATAAAGAACGGCAAAAAAGCTTGTCACAGTGTCACTAATTAAATAATATTTTGTCCCCAGCCTACCAATACCGTCCCGCACCGGCACGTTAAAGCTTCAGCAATGTTTGCAACACTTCACCAAGCAAGAGGAATTAGATGGAGACGAGAAACCGGTCAGTATAGCTCATTCATTCATTCATTCATGTAGACTTGTTCATTCATTTATTATTTTAGATTCGTCAGTAAATTCATGCAGACAGTTCCATTCATTCAAGTAAACTTCATTTATGTAGACTCTTTCATTTATTCATTCATGTAGACTCATACTTTTATGTGGATTTGTTCAATCATTAATTCATGTAGACTTTTTCGTTCATTTATGTAGACTAGTTCATTCATTTTCATGTAGACTTGTTCATTCATTTATGTAGGCTCGTTCAAGTAGACTCGTTTATTGATTAATTAATGTAGACTTGATCATTCATTCATTAACGTAAATGAGTGCTAAATGCGAGATGAATATTTTTTGTACCTTTTGTAAATCACACAAAATTTAATTAAAAAATCGGTATTAAAGCAGGTATAGTTAGTTACATTACCTCATAATGTTAATATGAAAAACGTGGATATGTAATTTGTTAAAACTATAATTTTGTTTCTCCCTCTTCTAATCGCCCTATCTCTTTTCCTCGCCGCGGACGCTGGCCACGTGTGCTTTCCCCCCCCCCCGCCGCCCTTCATCTGCCAGTTGCCCAACCACCGCGATACTGACCTCTCGCTCGACAAGTGAATTTTGTGTGACAAACCGACCTACCCAATACGAGTGCCCTCACCCTTAGAAGTGGACTATAGTGAGCTGTGAACCTAAACCCTACGATAAATTCCGCGCGGAAGACGAAAGAAGAGAAAACGCACAGGTCTCTTTGACATTACTTCTATTTTCCCTTTGACGCGACGCGACCCCCTAAATCCCGTAACATTATTTATTGTTCACCTATGTATTCAGTGTATTTTTTTTATTGTACACACAAACATTGGACAATACAGGGTGATTTTTGGTCGTCAACGTTCCCGAAAACTACGGAATCTCCTCATCATCACGATCATTTTTCTCCATGGAAGCATACCTGGGAAGTGTCTGGTTTCCAAAATATTAGGGTCCAAAGTTGAGTAAATAGACTGCGTTTTTCTGCATAAATGCACATAGACGCGCGTAGCAAGATTTTTTCACGAGAAATAATTAATATCTGTCTATAAAAAAACTAACATAAACACTAGACACTATAAATTTCGCCAGATCAAGTAATTAAAAAAAAATTAAAAAAAAAAATCCCAGCATTTTTTTTGGCATAAACTTACTTTATTTGATGTATAGAGTACGTACCCTTCGTTAAAGGTGGCCACAAAAAAACACCCTGTATAGTATTCAATATAACATTAATAATATTATTGTTTCTTTTCAGACGTGCTCAAAATGCGGCGTCCGTCGCAAGTGTCTCAAATGGTTCACCGTGCAGAAGTTTCCGCAGGTTTTAGTGCTTCATCTGAAGAGGTATGTTACTAAACTACTGCCATAGGCGGTTCTGTACATAGTCACCACGCTGGGCAGGCGGGTTGGTGACCGCTGTCTGATTTTTGGACTATGTTGTCGGCACATAAATAAGAAGATATTAAGATCCCTAAGGTCTTGTGTGTATATATATATGTTATAGAAACATCCATGACTCGTAAACAAACACTACACCTACACAGGCATATAGGCTACTTTTTATCCTGGGAAAATGTTTTTATTCCGGATAATTTCGACATTTTGTTTTTTCTACAGTCCTTGCGGGCGGAGTCGCGGGCGTCCACTAGTAGAAAATAGATTTAGAATGACACGGAAACATTTCCTATTGGATTCGTTACCGGTCGCTAGATTGTTGTATTTGTGCCCGAAAAGCGGCGGTAGGCTCACCCCTCACCACGTGGGACTTAATGGGCTATCTAGTGAAAAGTGGTAGTGTGCAGTTTGTACACTTCTGCCCAAGCTGTTTGGGGGATAATCTAAGACAGCGGCCCGCACTGAGTGTACCCAGAACCTACTACGAGCAAAAGATATAATGAACTACCTTCTACGCTGCTCTGGGAGTGAAAACAAAACGTATAATACTACAGCTGCTTCTCTTCCCGGGCATACTGTACAAGTCAGTAGAGGGACAAGAGGGTCTTGGTGTTTTGTAGACGATGGGCTGACCACCTGTCACTACTAACTGAACTTGTACATCTCAACTATACCCTCAAAATTGGTCAGAAGTGGCACCATGTGGTTCTATCGGCCCTTGGTGCTCTGCCTACCCCGTAAGTAAGGGATAAAGGCGTGATTATATGTATGTAGCAATCCTGAAAAGCGCCCCGCTTTATTGTTTTACTGTAGTTTTTTAATTATTGTTTATTCTCTTTTGGCTGATTTCTAATTTTTCTTTTATTTTTTAATATTTCTCGTCTATTGGTGGAGACAGTTTAATGGCATTGTACTGTTTTATTGATACATTTTATAGTACTTAGTAGTCTGTATGTCTTCCTGAAATATAAATAAATAAATAATGGGCGTGACTAACTATACAGGGTGATTTTTGGTCGTCAACGTTCCCGAAAACTACGGAATCTCCTCATCATCACGATCATTTTTCTCCATGGAAGCATACCTGGGAAGTGTCAGGTTCCCAAGATATTAGGATCCAAAATAGACTGCGTTTTTCTGTATAAATGCACATTGACGCGCGTAGCAAGATTTTTTCACGAGAAATAATTAATATCTGTCTTAAGAAAAAACTAGCATAAACACTGGACACTATAAATTTCGCCCGATCAAGTTTTTTTTTTTTTATTTACATCGTTTCCCAGCATTTTTTTTTTTTTGGCATAAACTTACTTTATTTGATGTATAGAGTACGTACCCTTCGTATGTATGTAAATGAGGTAAAAAATATTAAAATTCCTTTTTAGGTTTTCTCCAACGGAGCGTTTCCGCGGCAAGCTGAGCGTGGTTGTGGAGTTTCCTCTCACAGACCTCGACATGAGTGCGTACGCGGCCAGTCGCAGCGCCAGTGCCATCTACAACCTGTACGCTGTCAGCAACCATTCGGGTGAGTCCACGTTATTATAACATACACAGGGGGCATTACACACACATTGCGCATTACAGCCTGTATGAGAAACCATTCGGGTGAGTCCAAGTTATAGTGCGCTCTACAACCTGTACGCGGTTAGCAACCATTCAGGTGAGTCCACGTTATTCCCTGTATGTCACGTTGCGCTCTACAGCCTGTATGCTGTAAGAGTCGGGTGAGTCGACGTCACTATACAGGATTTTTAGAGTTTACGTCACAGTGCGCTCTAAAGCCTGTATGCCGACAGCAACCATTCGGGTGAGACCACATCACAGTGCGCCTTACAGCCTGTATGAAAAACCATTGGGTGAGTCCACGTCACTATACAGGGTGTTTCAGTCCACGTCAAAGTGCGCTCTACAACCTGTATGCAGAATAACGAGTCCCCAAAAGGAGTTATCAATGACAAATGTATGGCAAGTAGGGAAGAAAAAAACGAGGAGAAAATCTTCCGCTCTGCCAAGAGTTTATCGTTTACATACATACATATAATCACGCCTTTATCCCTTACGGGGTAGGCAGAGCACCAAGGTGGCAGGTGGTCAGCCCATCGCCTACAAAACACCAAGACCCTCTTGTCCCTCTACTGACTTGTACAGTATGCCCGGGAAGAGAAGCAGCTGTAGTATTATACGTTATTTTTTTCACTCCCAGAGCAGCGTAGAAGTTTATCGTTAAGTGTTTGAAATATTAACTTTGAACTGTTTAGAATCTATTGGTTTAAATGTGGTTATGGAAATAGATGGAATGGTATGAAAGGGTATATTATAAGTGTTCGAGACGCGATTATCCCGAAGCAAATTAAATTATCTTCTATGCTGCTCTGGGAGTGAAAACAAAATGTATAATACAACAGCTGCTTCTCTTCCCGGGCATACTGTACAAATCAGTAGAGGGACAAGAGGGTCTTGGTGTTTTGTAGGCGATGGGCTGACCACCTGTCACTACTAACTGAACTTGTACATCTCAACTATACCCTTAAAATTGGTCAGAAGTGGCACCATATGGTTCTAACGGCCCTTGGTGCTCTGCCTACCCCGTAAGGGATAAAGGAGTGATTATATGTATGTATGTAAATTAAATTATAAACTTATAATCACTGATAAACTGTATATTGATATATAAAACTAGGTCTAATATGAGCCGAGAATGAGGATCATGTATGAGCGCGCGTAGCTTGCTTGATAGCTAATTGCGAACTGATTCATTTGTATGGAAATTAGGGCAGTATTTTTATGCCAATGCGGCAATGTACAAGTCAACTTGTACAAACTTGTTGGCCAAATCTAGAAATGTTAAATCTAAAGGTGTTCCCATAAACGGGGTAACCAGACCCGCAAGATAACAAAGCAGATCTCTTGTAGAGACACTGTACATGCATCTCTTCTTTTATTTTGTATGCTATATTCTTTTGTGTATGTGCAATAAAGAATATAAAAGAAAGGTCCTACGGTTAACAAAGCGAGGTAGTTAGCTCGTATTTCTAGGGTATACAGGGTGTAACAGAAAGGGCATGTTAAGCGAAAAGCTATGTAAATAGCCCACTATAGAGATCCTATTTCCAAAAGAATGAAGAACAAAAAAGTTATTTCAAGTCTCAAATTTTAGAAATAGGTTCTCTATAGTGGGCTATTTACATAGCTTTTCGCTTAACATACCCCTTTTGTTACACCCTGTATAATCGGTGGCACCACTGTGTTGATTTGCACGCTGATTCAATTGTTAAATTTCGCAGATCTCTCTGTGAGGCCATGGGAATGTCTTGCGGCCGATTTCAATACTAGAGATCATAAAGAATCTCGGATATTTTTTTTATTTATCTTGTATGAAAACATTGAAACAATTTAATCTGAAACATACAAAAGATCTCTTGAGATGGGTTATTGAAGTTGGCTGTTGGTCTTGGTTGATATTGTTTCGTGTTTTAACTACAGAAATCATAAGACATAACTAAATTGATATTATATATGTGTGGAGTAGCTGAAGACGTGCAACATGTGTTAGTTGAGTGTGTGCGAAACCAGTCTGGCAGCTATTGCAAGACTTGGGGATTAATATAATCAATATAGGTTATTTTCAATCTATATTAAGTAACCCCTCATCTAATGATTCTCTTTGTACATATAAATTCATGTTAAATAGCATTTTTTTTTTTTTAACACTTCACAACACATTGACCTAGTCCCACACTAAGATCCCTAAGGTCTTGTGTCGTGGGTACTAAGCAACGGTATATAAATACATAGATAAGTATAGAAACATCCATGACTCGGAAACAAACATCAATATTCATCATATCAATGTTTGCACCTACCGGGATTCGAACCCAGGACCTATGGCGTCGCAGGCAGGGCCACTACCAACTACACCAATCGGCCGTCATTAGCATTAATACTCAAATAATAGCTTATGTAAGTTTAATATAAGTGGTCCAATAGGGCTGACATGTTCACACCGTGATCAAAGCCCTTGAATAAATGAAAAAAAAAAGAAAAGATATTATGGTTCAAAATTGTGCATGCTGTGTGTGTCTATAAATAATTCTAGAATTAGTTTTAAATTTTATGTCGCTAGTTAGCAAGTAAGAACATTGTAGTGATTGTTGACAAACCCATAATAAATAAATAAATAAATAAATAACTTTTGTTCCAGGCACGACGTATTCCGGCCACTACACCGCTTACTGCAAACATCCGTACACCGGGGACTGGCATGAATACAACGATTCACGGTGAGATCACTATAATATGTAGTTAAAAGGCCCGTTTACATGGAATTACATTGTTTAGGGATTTAAGTAGGTGGATCAATGGGAAATTTTAGGAGTAGGTCAAAGAGTTACACCTGTGTGTTTTCTCTTCTTTCTTCTTCCGCGCGGAATTCATCGTAGGGTTCAGGTTCACAGTTCACTATAGTCCACTTTTAGGGTATAGGGCACTCTGATTGGGCAGGTCAGTTTGTCACACACAAAAATTCACTTGTCGAGCGAGAGGTCGGTACCGCGGTGGTTGGGCAACTGGCAGATAGGGGGAAAACACGCGGTCCTCATTCGCGGCAAGAAAAGAGATAGGACGATTAAAAGAGGGAGTAACAAAATTATAGTTTTAACATACATTTATAGTTTTCTGCTTCCGGTCCTACTAGGCAGATTTTTCACATATAAGTAATTTTATCTTATCTAACGCAATAGTACCCAAAATAATGATTTTTTTAATTTTTGTCGGTTAGTCTGTGTGTTTGTGCACGCTAATCTCAGAAACGGCTGAACCGATTTCGATGCGGTTTTCTGCAATACACAACTTTTCCCCGGAAGGGTAGGTAGAAATCACGAATCTCCACTTCCCACGGTCCCGGTTTAGGGTACTTTTGACCAGACCTTTCTCTAGATAAAGTTTAGAATTTCCGGCGAGGTCTTCCCCTTCCAACCCTTCCATCCACTCTTCCGTTGTACACTTTCTTTGTCAGTATACTTTCACTCATCCTCTCCACGTGCCCAAACCATCTCAACATACCTTTCTTGATCTTAGTCACAATGTCCACACTTCTCTTTTAGCAAGCCAAGCAAATAGAGTGAAATTTTTAACCTAATATAATTCGAAACATAGTGAATGAATAATTCGAAACGTTTATTGTGTGTTGTAATTTGCACACTTCTGCCCAACCTCCATGGGGGTTGGTGGGCAGGAGTGTGCAAATTACATACCACACAATAAACGTTACCCTTTAAAAATTTCATTTTATTTGCTTGGCTATCGTGTTTTAATTATCTATATCGTGCCGTTTTTTCATGTTCATTATCATGTCTTTGTTTTTTAAAATAAATCATAGGCCTCCCCCAACGACCTCCGCTCCGACCGGTCGGAAGCAGCCTGCGTCCAACCGCGACCTTGGCCAGGTCGTCCGTCCACCTCGCTGCGTTTGCCGTTTTAATTTTTTTTTTTTTCCTTTTCCAGAGTAACACCTATAAATCCACGCAACGTCGTCTCATCGGAGGCGTACGTCCTATTCTACGAACTGGCGAGGAATTCGCACACGTAGCGACGCGACCCATCGCCCGATCGGTCGGCCGACGGGTCGACCCGCGCGAGTACAGGGGCTGTTTCGATATGCTGTTACAATAGATAGGGGGTGAATACATACATACATACATGCATAACTTAATGGATGACTTTTTAAACTTAACGGTGAATTTTATTTATTAAAAGGTTTCCGAAAAAACACTGACCGTCAGAAAAATATAGGGCGTGAAAATACTGTTAAACTATAAAATACAGTTTATGACAAAATGTACAAAGGCGTGCTTACCTTCTAGAGAGATTTCTTCCAGCAAATCAATCGTGAAAGAGGAATAAATATAGGTATGTGTGCACACAAATAGAACAATAAACTAATTAATTAATTAAATAAAAAGAAGACATTTTTGGTTCTTTAGAATTAAAATCACATCATTTATTTTACATGAAAGCACATACACAACTTATTTTTAGATTGTAATATTTTTATGTTACTTTCTTTATTTGTCACATGCTTACGTCATCGCATTTTGTGTTCCTTGTACCCCTTCCACGCGATCATAAACGAATAAGATGTCATAGAGTGCTAATGTCATACTAACTGTTACGATGCACCATTAGACTTTTCGGCGCCTCACAATTCCAGTCCTTGACACTTAGATTCTTTTAGTGTAATGTATAGTAATGTACTACATTACTAATGTATTGTAACGTATAGTAATACAATCTAAGTGTCAAGGACTGGAATTGTGAGTCACCGAAAAGTCTAATGGTGCATCGAAACTGTTAGTATGACATTAGCACTCTATGTCTACATCTTATTCCTCTATGACGCGATACAATCTAGTATGACAATCCTTACAGACTACATTTAGTAGGCAATAGAGCGCTCTATACTATGATCCGAAGGCACAAATATGAACAGACAACCCGTGTCACTGTCAATCAGTAGAAAACAAGAAAATTTTGCTTATGCAGGGCACAATAGAACGGAATGTATACTCTAAATGCCAATCTGATTGTAACATCACATATAAAACAGTGCCCAATTTACTAAAGATTTTGAATCCTCACGATACAGTGCGATTGCAAATCTAGTCATATTGTGCGGAAAATTGTGGAGTGTGGAAGGGGTGTTATTCTTGTAACAAGAAAATACATATACAGAATGTTTTTTCGTTGCCACCATTAACGAAGGGTACGTACTCTATACATCAAATAAAGTAAGTTTATGCCAAAAAAAATGCTGGGAAACGATGTAATTTTTTTTTTATTACTTGATCGGGCGAAATTTATAGTGTCCAGTGTTTATGCTACTTTTTCATAGACAGATATTAATTATTTCTCGTGAAAAAAATCTTGCTACACGCGTCTATGTGCATTTATGCAGAAAAACGCAGTATATTTACTCAACTTTGGACCCTAATATTTTGGAAACCAGACACTTCCCAGGTATGGTTCCATTGAGAAAAATGATCGTGATGATGAAGAGATTCCGTAGTTTTCGGGAACGTTGACGACCAAAAAACATCCTGTATACGTATACGCACGGCTGTGTTTCCAAAATGGGATATCCAGAACTAAGGGTAACTAAGGAGATCTCACAGACACGTTCAGCATAGCGGGGACAGATGTAAAAGATCAGGGACAAGTTGCTGGTTAAATAAATGTTTTCTTTGAATATTTACCTAAAGGTCTTTTCACGCCCTGTATTTTAATTCCTATAACTTACGTTAAAAATGGTTTTTTTTATTGTAGATTAATCATCAATTATTTCTGAATTTTTTTATTTAAATGACTTTTTTTTGTCTAATATTAATAATGTACAAAAGATTATATTTATATATTGAAATTATAATGAGAAAGTATATTTTAAAATTTAACACCTATGTATGTGTTTATTTTTAATATAACACGCAATATTATTTGTAGTTTTATACACTTATTATTATGAAGGACATATTTACTTGCCACTAAGACATTTCGACGCTTAAGCTAGTGCAGCGAAATTTCCAGTTGTAAAATTAGTCGCATTTCGTCAGCTTTATACACGAAAAACTGAAAATAACATATAATGTGTTAAATTACATCGCTAAATACTAATACAGGGTTATTACAAACAATGTTGAATATAGTCAAATTTTGACAGAAATGTCAAATGTCATTTTTAAACTAAAAACTAAATTTAGACGCGGTTTTGGTATAGCACCGACATAGGATATTCGGCTCAATATTCTTCAATTTTTCTTATATACTTACCTACACTGCATCCTTTTTTATGTCAATTGAACAAGTGGACAAGTGAAGTAGTAGTGTGTATTATGTGAGCCAAAAAGTTTACGTGAAACAGTTTTTTTTTTTTTAATTATTATGGTGTCAAAAGTGGCTCCAAATGGTTCGTGTAAAATTACACACGGTGCTTGCTGCTCGCCAGTTCTGCTAGCTGGAACTTTGGCGTGACACTCTACCGCGTGTCTAGATGAGTTTTTCTTTAAATATTAATTATTGTACACACTAAAATTAAACTATATGCTTCACATTTAATGCAGAATGGTAAAAAACATGACTCATATGTATAGGGGACGAGCTAGACTAGGGGGCTTGTCGTGGGCGGTCGACTTCGTCCGCGTGAGAGATCATTACACCCGCGCGAAGCCGGGGCGAGTCCCTAGTTATACATATAAACCTTCCTTTTGAATCACATTATATATATTTAAATAAACCGCATCAGAATCCGTTGCGTAGTTTGAAAGATCTAAGCATACATAGGAACATACAGCGGGAAGCGACTTTGTTTTATAATATGTAGGTGATGTATGATCTATAGGGGATGTATATTAAGGTGCGCAGGCGGGGGTGGGACTGGGCTGCGACTGACGGCCAATTTCAATACGGGAGATCGAAAAGATTTTTTTTTAAATCCTAATTTCATAATTTTGTATGAAATCAATTGAAGATTAAATTTAAAAAATCTCGAGATCGGTTATTGAAATTGGCTGTAAAACAGCATTACGATTATTGTCTCTCATTTTTGACGCAGTAAATAAAAATTATCGGTGTTATTAAAAAACCTCGAGCAAATGTACTTGACACTTTTAAAACACCGTAAAATGACAATAGGGATGTTTACTATGGTTGAATTTTAATGACATTTTATGCTTATTAGAATAAATCATCAAAATCATACCTATCTGTAAAATTACAATTTGATTATGTGTCCAAATGAGGTAGTAATAAGCTTTCAAAGTTAAGTGGGCAAGTCCATTTTTCAAATGTGAAATTAATTGAAAATTACAACATCACATGTCCACCTGTATCATTTACAGCAACTTTTGATTTGTGACCATATTTATAAACGCAATATTTAAAATAGCTGCAGAACAAAAGATCTTTTACGCGCATACAAGTTACGAAAGAGTGACGTCATAATTGTGGTAGCCGTTTGTATGGAGCGTTTTTTGGCAAGTCTAAAATTGTGATTTTGAAATCGTTATATCCCGGAAAGTTTTCACGCTAGCGAAGTTTTTCTTTCGCAAATGTTTCTTTTATTTTATGATCTTTCGATATTAAATTAAAATAAAAAACCGTAAACGACCCTATTGACAGCTATTCTGTCAAATTTGACTATGTTTAGCTCACACTATAATAATATCTAAAATTGACAGAACAAATGACAGCTCTTACTGTTTATGTCAAAAAATCAAGTCAGCATTATGGTCGATTCTGACCGTTACACTTAAACCTAAACTTAATGTTAGTCCTATCTGTCCCTTTCTCTCAGCCATTTGTGTTAAGAATTGAGAGGGACAGACCTGACTAAGTTTACGTTTAAATGTAACGGTCTGAATCGACCATGTTGTATGTTAATTTTGATTTTTTTGGCCTTAGGATTTCTGTAATAATACGATACTTATTTAATTGTGTTTATCATTAGCAGCAATTATATAAAAAGGCAGAATTTTATTAGTTTACATAACACTAATGTGCCCTACTTCTCTTTTAAATATAATCGGCGTAACAAATCGAAACACCTCCCCGAACGATCAAAAAAGTTACTTTTAACTAATCAAAAAAGTTACTTTTAATTAATATTCTAGTTTAATAATGTGTAATATATTTAAATTATTTAATATATTAGAATTAATACCAGCAATGCCTCTCGTTTCGAGCGAAAATCTGTAGGTTAGATTTGGGATGCGCGCGAATATTGACGAACAATTATTTAGATCCAAAATGGCGGATGGGATAATCAAAATGTCTGCCGAGAGTCCGTTTTATAGAATAACTGCTATTACTGATTTCGGAACTAACCTTTTTTTTGTATGCAGTGACACAGATAATGTGGTCAGACCACATAGTAACTAGCGCCAACATTCAAAAGAACTATTGTATGAAACGCACTTTATACAAATAATTATAGCAAAAAATACGATTTTTGTATTTTACTATCAAAAACTTAATATTATATTTAAATGCCAATCTATTTGGCAGAATAAGCTATTTTTCTTACTAGTTATCTGTCGGATAACTTTATTAGAAAATAGAAAAAACTATATTCGTTTTTTTTTTTTAAAAGAATTTTGTTCTTTATTCGCGCGCGAATTTAACCATGAGTGACTAAGTACATAATATATTATATGATAAAAAAAAGAATATATACTTAACACTATGTTTGTAATGAAAAATTGTATTTTCCTGACTCGTCCTATTCTCAACTCGCGACCATGAATAATTTAATGGAGGTGTATAATAAATTTTTATGTAAAGTTTATCATAGGAAATTTATTTAAATGGCGAATTAGGTATATAGACGAGTCAGGAATAAATTTAGACACCATTCATTTATTACGTAAGACGATTTAGGCGAGGTTCGACCATTTCTTATTTTTCTAACAAACGGCTCGGCTTATTCTTTATTTTTTCTTATAATATTATAAAATATATAAATTATAGGAGGGGAGGGGGTTAAAAACTAGCGGCGCAAATAGTCTTACGTGATAAATGGATGGCGCCTTGTAAATCGGCGGGTCTCCGAAAAGATGTCCGCTTTGTAAATACGAGTGTAAATGCTTTCTATTAACATGTTGTTTAGTTGAATAATTAATTTATTTGAGAAATTATGTTTAAAAATATTATTATAAAAATGTTTGTCCTGGTTTTTTTATATGGCGCGAAAACGACGGCCTCTTGTTTGCGGTGACTTAAAATTTGGTATTCTAAGTCTCTTGATACCCTCAATCGCGGGGATATTTTTGCTTAGACATTGCGTCCATTGCAGTTTAAATAACGAGAGAGGTTGAGTGTGAGTTAACCACTATTAATATGAGTGTGAATGCAGTACATCCGTTTATCAGTAGTACATTTAAGTCATAATTTATTTGTACTTAAGCCGATGTGAATCGAATATAATCGACAGTGGAAAGGCAAAAACGCCAAACCGCCATCATTGTCGAAAATGAAATATAACTTAGGTTATATACTTAAAATGTTTTAATATTGAGTATATTTATTTAATAATTAAATTGTTATAAATACACGCTTGCTGTAAATAAGAGGCCAGCCTCATATTTCATTGGAATCTTAAGTTAATGTTAAAGGGTTTCAATGAAGTTGTTTTTTTTTTTTGTATGCCCAAATAAAATAAATAAAAAATATTATTGTATATTAAAAGAAATGTAAGATATACATAACAAATGCTAGTCTTAAACTTTATTGTAATTGTACGAGATAGAATTAGAACCGATTTTTCCAATAATCAGATAGCTTATCTGAAGAACTTTGTTGCTGTCCTTCTCTAAAACTTGATTGGCATAGAGACAGCATCAACTTTGCCCTTTAGATAGGCACGACCACTGGAAAAATCTGTCGTAACAATCATATTTATTGTATAAATATTTCACTATCTACCATCTTTGCGTGAAGTGGAAAGAAACTGATCTAGGGTACGTTTCATAGAATAACTGCTATGCCTGACATCGAAACTAACATTTTTTGTTATACACATAGCAACTAGCGCCATCATTCGAAGGAACTTTTTGGTGAAACGTACTCTAGCGACACTTTGTTTTTCGTTTGTAGATACGTTTTCGCGCCATATACACAAAAAATCTAACTGTTAAGTATTTTGTACTACGAGTATAATTTATACAGATTAGAGTTTTGACAGTTTAATAATATTTTATTTATTTAATTTAAAAATGTGCACAGATTTAAACAAAATGGCGGTCACTTACATTTTCTGCTATTCTGGACCTGTCTATGTGTTAAATTACAACCAGATGCGTTAAGTATTTCGGCGGTATATAACCCTTTATGGGCATACATAAATCCTCATACATTTTTACGTTAACATTAAAACATGATATTTTATGATTGTCACATTGAATAAAAGGCTGTATGCTTACGTTTGCCTTCCTTTAGGAATAAATTTAAGACTATAGAAAAATCTTGCTTTTTAGTAAATTAATATCATCCAAAAATGTCTTTTAGTCCCCCCCCCCTCATGGTTACCTATGTAATGTCAGTTACTAAACATAAACGACTTTTTAGTTCTCGAAACTACTTTTTTTTTGTTTCGTTTTCAAAGTTTCCGACTATAAAGTGTCGACTTGTCAATATCTTTGTCCGTTCATTTGTGGTAGTCCAAAGATAAACTGTCAAAATTGCTACATCAAAGGCGTAAGTATAGAAGACACACGCTAGAATCCATTGGATTTGTTCCGAATTTGTCGTGTGCCTGATTTGTAATTTTTCGGGCATCAACTGTGGGAATAATATAAAAATTACATACTTATAAATAACATGACAGATTCGGAACATATCATCCATTGGTGATTCTAATGTGACGGAAAAAAGAAACGAAATTGCAAGAAACGAACATAATGTCACTTAAGCTTTCTTCGGATGACGATGCCGACATATCGCGACCGTTTAGAAACATTTTACCTACATGTCGCCTCCGTAAAGAAGATTGTTTTTTCGTACGGCCGCTATACAAAATAGCGTCAACGCTATCTAGCGAAACTATAGCATAAATGTGAATTTTCATATCGAACTCGATAGCGTTCGTGTTTCGTGATCAAACAATCACATTGTGGCGTGATGACGTAATGACGTGGACACATTCGCTGCCGGCAGATTTTCTAAGGGTGCCGACAACACATCAACGCCTAATGCCAGGACGCAAATAAGCGTCAGCGCCTCTAGAAAGGCTAAAAGACGCAAATACGTAATCGCCGGCACTAGATGTGTTAGAATCTAAATAATAGAAATAGACCTCAATGGTTAAAATAACGGCACTGCGTGATTGGTTAATTACTAAACGTAAACACGAACGTTTTCGAATTAAATACTTACCAAGCCCTCAGAGGGGTTAGTGTGAGTTTTGACCTCGGAACTCGTTCGCGTTAACGTAAAGCGGCCAACCAATCACGTAGTGCCGTTGTTCCGTTGGAGAAGAAATAAAAGAGAAATATTTTCATACAAAAATAGTGTGCCGCGGAGCGAGGGCGAAGTATGGGACGAGGGGAGCATTGAACACTGTAGCCCTGCCCATTTACATTTACAAAACCAGCAAGTAATTTGACTAGTAACTACAAGGTGGTTCAAGATTGTTTTACTAGTGCAATTACTCATCACTAGATGGCAATATTATATTACGTTATAGTAAAATAAAAAATACCCTGATAGAAGCGTCTCAATGTCTTTGTAATTTTAATACGGTTACTTTTCAGAGCACAAGCGTGTGATTACAGCTACTGCGTTACACTGACGCTGAAGCTCCGCCCCTATCATGACGTCATGGCCTCACGATTGCCACACGACTCAGTTCATAGTCCCACCTCCTCTTTTATACCTTCTTCATGCGTTGTTCTCACTTTTATTACATCACGCCATAATGTGTTAGGATGACTGCTTTACGTTAACGCGAATGTTTTCAAATTGAAAACTTACCAAACCTCAGTAAAAGTTGTAAAAGTTATCAAACCACGTCCTCCAATGGAAAGCCTTATTTCATTTAGCGGTTGTTAAATGACGTCATGAAGTGTACTGCTATTGGTGGAAATGTGGCGATAACGTTGCGAACTTCGCTAACAATCGTAAAGTTGTTTCATTGTCTAAAACCGCGGTTTCGTTTCTTTACCTAATACTTATTTTCTTTGGTAAGGAATAGTAATTATTAGAAGAAAAATCATGTTTTATTCATATCGAGAGAATAATAATTTATTTTACCATTTTCCGCTCTGCATTTAATTATATGGAAAATTTATTATTGTGTTTTAAAATAAAATAATGCACTAATGAAAATGGTCGACGCTGTTTTAATCCTTTTCTTTTAGATATAGTTTTTTTTTTTGCCGCACTCAGAGAAAAAAGTACCTCTTAGGCACATTGGCAAGAAAAAGGTACCTATTTAGGTAGTAGCAAAAATAAAATTCACATTAATAGTACATACATAACTATCTATACCAGCCCCCCTAGCATGACCACGCATCGTGGATATTGTATCGTACGATATCGTATCGTCTCTACAAAATTCAACATGGCGGCTATATTTATCGTAAATTGACGCTAAATGTCGATAAATCGGCTTTACCATATTTTTCCCGAAATGGGGGTAGCCAAAACAGCAGGATCATTAAGGAGATCACACAGCCATGATCAGAATAGCGGGGACAGATGTAATTAAATGATTAGTGACAGGTTGCTAGATTGGCGCCTGAGAGAATGCCCAAGTTCTCGTAAAATAGAGTGTAGGTACCAGGAACTTGGTGTAATACCATTTCTTTCCATGGGAGGTACCTATTTGACGCGCGGTAGGCAGGGCGTCGGCGATTTCACTCTGTAAAGTCACGAATTTTCAGTGTAAGGTTTCGACAAATGCAATAGGTACACCGCGAATAACGTTACGTCGACGTTATAAAGCGGCGGTAGACTGGAGCGTATTATAAAATGCCCTACCGCGCATTGAATGTTTTTTTTTTTATGAGGCCTTTAGTCGAATCTTACGACATGCACGGAAGGAGATGCAGCTGATGTACGGGTAAACCACAGACTAAGTAGAGATGCTAACAAGAAGTAAACAAGGAAAATAATGGACATGGACTTGCTTCATATTTGGTTGCCTACGCTTTTCTTAGAAATAACGTTGAAAGAGAAAAAAACACATAAGCAGAATCATTCATCTGAGAGCAGAACCCTAAGATCAAAGAGTATAGCTTAGAATCTAAGGAGTATAGTAAGCAAGTAAGTATATGAATGATATGCAGAACCTCAGCCCGGCTTCAGTTCAGAATCTTCCATAGTAAATTCACATGATGTCGCCAAAAACTTCATAGTTTACCCGCCGTTTTATAAAGTTTTGACGCGTAGTCTGGAAAAACATGTGACTTCGATATAATGGGTTGCCATATTAAATTTGTAAAAACTTAACTTCAAGGATATATAAACAAGGTATCGATCGTATTCCGCAGATAGCTCTGATACATTTCTTTTGTGCAAGGGTCCCGACTCCACGTATTAACTGTGATAGTGCATAAACTGTAAATAATAAGTTTTCTATATGTGATTTCCAATCTAAGTAGTTACATTAAATTAAAAAATTAAAATTATATTGAGGATGTTTTGATTGATTAAATTGTATAAAATTAGACTTATAAATGCCAATTATGATGTCAATAGTATTATTAATGTCAGTTTCATGGTATGGATTGAATTGTATTTTATTAGTTGTCACAATAATCGAGATGTCATCAGCAAATGAATATTATTTATATATAAAATAAATAATAATGGTCCCATGTACCCCACATTTGTTATCTCGGGACTCTTAAAAGTTCGACTATTTTATTTATTACTAGCAGCCGATAGGTACGTCTATTTGAAATTAGCCTATACTAAAGATACCAAATTTCATCAAAATCGTTGCGAGGTTTATATAATTTATAATATTAGTTGGGATTACAAATTGTTGACGGCCACTAAGATAAGAGATATCCACTGAGGCCGTAGGTAGTAATCTCATGGGAAACAAAATCAAAAGCTTTTGATAAATCAAAGAATCTTCCTTTTCTGAGCGAAATTCATAGTTTCCCGCCGTTTTATAGTTTTGACGTTTGGAAAAACATGTGACTTCGATATAATGTTGCCATATTAAATTTGTAAATTTATCGATTACTAAGGGTCCCGATTAACTGTGACTGTAAATAATGTAGACATTAAATTAAAAATAAATGAATCAATAAATTGTTATCGATACGATATACATTTGTTTATATAAATGTGCACAGGGTAAGTCAGGTTAATTTATAGAATTATACTAATACATTTTAATAATAAAATGCTAGTAAGTAGGTACATATTGAAATTTCATAACACATGTTTAAAATAATACAAATACCTACTTATATACTACCTACCTACGTGATGTACCTAATGGACAATTTTATTTAGAAAATATATTTGCGATTTAAATATTTTTATGATTATACAAATATAAAGCGTTTGTTTGAAATGATTATATTAAAATAATAATTATAAAATAGTAAGTAATTTATTATACCTATTAATTATTATTGATATGAAATTAAATTAATTTTTAGAGTACGTTTCATGAAAAAGATTACGTGCGCGATTTCGTAACTAGGTATATTTTTTTGTTTGAAGATACACAAATAATGTACATATTCATACACGGAGCAACTACTGCTGCTATCGATTCAAGCTCTACCATTATTACTGGTGACCACCCTAACTAGGCATGCGTGCATGAATGACGTATGGTATAATGACGATACTTTGCAAATGGCGTCCGCGTGACGGATGTTCAGCTGCCGTCAAAAAAATAGCAATGTGAAATATCTAATGCTTTAGTGAAGTGTATTTTTCCTCATTGGATAATTTATGTGGTAAGTAACCTTATTATACTTTTATAACCATGCAACATTGAAGCAGAGACATACGCAACATTGTTCTATTAACTCTAAAGTAACACCGTCTCACTCATTTGTTATGATTTGCCTCTGTCATTATTTACAATCAGCGACGTATATGCATCTCTTTCACTTCCACAGTTTTCTTGCAATAGGTTTTTCATTTTTAAGAGGGACTGAGACCGCGGGAGGAAAACGGGGTCCAATGGAAAAATATTAACAATTTGGTGCTCTTAAAAATTATTGATTTTCCATCGTTAAAAAACATCAAACGCTAATTGCATACGCGAAGTAGGAACGTGTCGTGTAGCCCTTCACAACTGTGAGTATTGTGTCTATTTTAGCAGTTTTACCTTAGAGGTTGTGGTCGTGAAAAGTCACATTTTCAGCACATTAGAGTCGACCATTTCGTTTTCGTGGTATTGCCTATTGCGCTTTGACTCTATAGAGTCCTTGTGAAGATCTAAAGATAGATTTGAGTAATTGTTTAAATATTGATTTTTTTATTGAGGGCTTGCATGTGTGAGTCAGTCCCGACCATGCACGAATGTTTATAACATTAGTTGGGGCCTGCGATATACTATTTTGGGATCGGCGGCCAAACCAAATGTTGGCTTTTGCTCATGATTTAACCATCATTATACTCTCGAATACAGAGTCTAGACGATGTGAGTTCCCGGAAAAGTTTTGATACATTTAATTAGTTGTTTACAAAGCAAATCAACTAATGGTAAGTTTTTTTATTTTGTCTCGTGATTTAAGTGCTAAGTGCATGGTGTCATTAATTTTATCGGTCAAATGGTCAAACCTTGTGTTAACCGCGCCACCGTGTTAAATGAAAACCTGATAAGGTATTTATTTGAAGTACTTTATACCTACCTAACCTATTTTATAGATGTTCCATATTTATAACTGGGACCCAAAATATTAAAAAGTTCCTCTAAACCTTGTGAAGTGGTAGCTCTTATAGTTATTAGATAATCACTTAAGTAGGTACCCACTTAACCAACCTTGTAAAATATTAAGAAATAATTCTATTAACGATTACTTTTGAGTTATTAAGTATTCCTTTATAAGTCTCTTAAATGTAGTTTAATATTGTATCTATTATTATTTATTATAATAAAATTCTAAAAAAAATAGTTTATCTGAGCGGTTACCTGTTATCCAAATAGTAACACGTAAAAATTATGTTTTTAACAAATTTATTTAAGTAATTTTTTACCCCAATTTAACTACTACTAGACCGATAATATTATTATTATTTTGCTACTTCAAAGCCACCTGAATTAACCAAACTATTTGGTTTTATACCAATTTTGTACCGCCAAATATAAATATGAAAATGTAGAAGGTTCATGAGTGGTAAAGTATTGAGTAAGTGTATCAGTTATTAAATAGTTCTTTTTTTTTCAGTGAATATAATATCATAATATCCTGTAGTATGTGCCAATGAAGGTACAAACCATAATTCAAGTCGTGGGATAATATTAATGTTGTTCAACGCAACGCGTCTGTCAATAAATATTTATATTATTTACGTAACGCATCTTAATACAACACTATTGTTCCATAATCGAGATACCAACAAATTATTTAATAAGCTTATATCATTTCCACCTGGATCCAAAGATACGGCGTAGGAAACTGAAAAACATGATTCAATGCAAGCATCATCGATTCTAAGAAAGATACAGATAGGTTGCCCTCAAAATGCTCCTGCCAAATATAAACCACACAATACATGTATACCAGGAGTAGAGACCCCCGCGCGGACTATTTTGGGCGCGCCCCCTAGGGTCGTTGGCCGCTGCCCTAACCAGACCCCCCCACACCGGCGAGTGTTTTTTTACTTATCTTCCCGAAGATAACGTGCTCCCTTTTCGTACATTTTCGGGATCGCGTTCACTTTTAGACTCCTACTCTTTATTACTCACATAATATTTCATTGGCTTTATTTTGAAATATGCTTGTGTTATTTGTGTTTTCTGTCACTACGACTATCGTATAATGATTGTTTACACTGTAGCATGTTAGAATCTACACATCCTTTCTTGGATTTTCAGACTTAACTTTATGTTTATCAATAAAAAATGACATTATTAATCCTCCTAATATTATCATTATAAACGCAAAAGTTTGTATGGATGGATGGATGTTTGTTACTCTTTCACGTAAAAACGGCTGGAGCTATGTATTTTAATAAAATTTGGTATGGACTTAGCTGATACCCTGGATTAACATGTAGGCTACTTTTTATCCCGGACAATTTTGAATGTTTTTGTTTTTACTGCAGGCCACGCGGACGAAGTCCAGGACAGGCGTCCACTAGTGAAATATAATGAAGTGTTATAATCACTCATTAAGTAGGTAATTACATCTTGAAAGTCAATCATAACAACAAAATATCTTTCGTGTTTTTACATTAGGTAGGTAAATTTGTTAAACAATAGGTACCTTAGTAAAATGTAGTACATGCAAACATATATTTTTGTGACAATGTTTATCTGAGTTTATTTTAAAGTGCTGTCGATTCATATTTTTATTATGTTCCACTTATACTATACGCCTAGTATATACTAGTATTTGTAAAATTTGGTAAGATTATTTATATTGTAAAAGTACAATATAAATAATCTTACCAAATTTTACAATTTAAAAACGACTAGTTTTATAAATGAAATTGTGTTAGGCGTTACAATTCGGAAGTTCAAAAATTCACTATGGGTGCGCCCACCACCGGCCCTACACCCTCCACTGACCCTCGGATCTGATAACTCATAACTGCGAAAACAAGCACTTGCACTAACTACAAACGCCACGAGAAACCAGACCCGAGCACCTAGCATGCAAGATTTCCAAAATCAAAAACTAGATTAATAATCTCCATATGTTTAGCCAACAATCTTCTTCAGGATCTTAATATTAATTGTTAATAATAATGCCCAGAAACTTGGTCGGCTGGAAGAATGGCATTATATCTATGTCCGTTGATCGTAGATCAATGGTGTAAACGGAAAATGCAACCAGGTCAATTCCACATTAGCAGGCCATAAATAAATCATTATTGAAATACTACGTACGCAAGGATTTATCTTGTCATGCATATTTTCAGGGACAATACAGGGTGTTTATTCGTTTCCACCCTTAACGAAGGGTACGTAGGTGCTCTATACATTAAATAAAGTAAGGTTATGCCAAAAAATGCTAGGAAACAGTGTATTTAAATAAAAATATCAAGCTAAATTTGTAGTGTCCAGTGTTTATGCTAGTTTTTTCATAGATAGATATTAATTATTCCTCGTGAAAAAATCTTGCTACGCGCGTCTATATGTATTTATGCAGAAAAACGTAGTTTATTTACTCAACTTTAGACCCTAATATCTTGGGAACCAAACACTTCTCAGGAATGCTTCCATGGAGAAAAATGATCGTGATGATGACGAGATTCCATTGTTTTCGGGAACGTTGATGATCAAAAAACATCATGTAGATTGCTCTGCAAGTCTAGCAGGCATACCTTAGCCTATACCTACCTACATTAAAGTAAGGGCGATAAATGCATAGGTTCCTGTACCTATCTACTTACCTATGGTACCTACATCATGAAGGCTTCAATCAAACTAGTGTGTTATATTTACATCGAACTCATTCATTTTTGATCCTGATAATAATTAAGATTACAAATATCTAATTTCATCTTCTATGCTGCTCTGGGAGTGAAAAAAAAAACGTATAATACGACAGCTTCTTCTCCTCTCGGGCATACTGTACAAGTCAGTAGAGGGACAAGAGGGTCTTGGTGTTTTGTAGGCGATGGTCTGACCACTTGTCACTACTAACCGAACTTGTACATCTCTACTTTACCCTCAAAATTGGTCAGAAGTGGCACCATGTGGTTCTATCGGCCCTTGGTGCTCTGCCTACCCCGTAAGGGATAAAGGCGTGATTATATGTATGTATGTATGTAATTTGGTACGACATGTTTGTTTCATTTGTAAGCAAGTTGAGAATTATCGCGAAAAAATCTTTTAAAATATAAAATAACCCTTATCTTAATTAGGTACCTATACCTACATGATCATGAAAATAAAACGTATGAAAATGGCCTATTTCTTTTAAAATATTTACGTAGGTAGCTTCATAGAAGATAATTATAATTACTATGAAATAAATAAAATTGCAGGTAACAAATTTTACATGTAATAATAGGTTCGCTAAGCAACAATTGGGCCGCGGAACATGTAAAAGAACTTTTAGGGTCAGACTTGCCCTCTTTGCGACGCTAGATATTGATTTTTATGTTCAAACGCCTTTTTGTTTGTTACTTAGCCGTAGGGGAATTTTCCGATCGTCTATCTCGTTTCTTCCTCGCAGAAAGTTGTTTAATCATGTCGCAACTTTTATGCGCGGTCTAAGTATTTTTTTTGAGAAGCTCCAATATTATTTAGGTCCTTACGAGGAATGGTTGTTTAGATTCTACATCTAAACTAAATCGACTAAATCTACATCGATTTAAATTAATAGTTTAATTATAATTTTATAATACCTTCCAACTTACAAAAAGTTGTTAAAATCTAAAAAAAATGTTATTAATAATCCTAAAATTAAGATAAAACATACATTTCTTCAGTCCACGCGGACGAAGTCGCGGGCGTCCACTAGTACGAATATATTTTTACTGAGGAATCGATTTTTGTGACGATACTAACATTAAAAATCGAGTTTCTTTTTTATAAATGGTAACTTAAAAACCCGAAAAACGTTCCTGTTTACGCAATCATTTTTTCTGTTATCATCTTTTTATCATTACATATCAAATGTCAAAGATGCTGTACATATGTAATTATTTGTCAATTTTTAATTTTGTTATCAGCGGCGTGGTTTGCATCTTTATTTATTAATTTTGTTATGCACTGTGCTTGTTGTTATTAATGTGTATTATTAATATCTCCGGTCCATACCTACTAAGTCAAATCTACGACCTACTCACTTGTCTTCTCTTTACTAAAAGAGCCGTGTGGACTATTTTTCTTATTTTGGTCATATATTCCAGTAAGATACTGGCAGTATATTAGTTTATCTTCAAAACTGCCTGTTAAACTTATTTATAATCCGATTGGAACAAATGGAAGAATTAATTGCAGTGTATGGAAGAGAATACAGGTAGAAACATGTGGTATAAGACTAGGAATAAAAAGGTAGCACATAAAATAAGGTCCTTGGTGATATGTTTTCAGTCATTATATTTAAATATTACTACCTTAGATGAAAACAAAATAGCGGATTACTACAGTACATTTCATAGTATAGGTAGGTACTGTAGGTAGGCACACAGCAAGTAAAAATAAACTTTTTAGTTACAAGTTGAGAGATAATTATACATACTCAACGAAATGCTAATGGGAAATGCTTTAGAGTCATTCTGAAAAGGCCTAATATTATTGCTTTAGTAATAACATTGCATTTGTCAAAATACACACTAACCAGTATACAGCAGAATTTTATGCAAATTAAAATCAAACTCAACCTTCCTGTCCTGCTCTTAACCTATTCCATTATTTAGGGGGTGGTGTAATATGGCTTCTTTTGGAAATCATATTGCCATTGATTTGGTGTGTGTTTTACAGCTGGCTTTCTGTATTTTGTACAGCAGATAAAAATACATATCTTGATTTAGTTAAGATAAAATTATAATACACATTAAGGTATAAATATCTTTTGATACAGTTTTTATTCAATTAAAGACAGATAATTAGTTATAAGTACGTACTTAATGTCATTTACAGCCCTGAGAAGTCCACTGTTGGACATAGGCCTCCCCCAACAACCTCCACTCCGACCGGTCGGAAGCAGCCTGCATCCAACCGACGCCCGCGACCGTGGTCAGGTCGTCCGTCCACTTCCCACGCTGCACTTTCCGATACGTGGTATCCACTCTAGAACTTTCCAACTCCATCGGCCATCAGTTCTTCGAGCTATGTGCCCTGCCCATTGCCACTTCAGCTTGCTGGACCGTTGAGCTATGTCGGTGATCTTACGTACTTAATACATACATAAAAATCACGGATAAAGATCAAGGATCTCCATTTGCTACGATCCTGACACACCTCTTTCACTTCATCTACTTTCATGATATTCTTAATGCACATTCGTTGGTTTAGGGTACTCTTGACCTGACCTTTCTTTAGAATCACACCAATTTGATCTGTGAAGGTCTGGCGAGGTTAGTTATAAGTGATGGATAAAAATGCCGCCTTTCTCTAAAATCAAGATACAGACATCTTTAACTTTAAAAATTATTAATAAAGAAATGGAAAAAATTCTTCACCCGAGTGGGAACATTAACTTTATCCTTCTAATAGAACTATTATAAAGCACCTATTTCTGTGTCTAAAATTAATCTACACTTCCATAATATAATCCGCTAGAATATGGTTGATTGTTTCATCATTAAAACATTGTTCTGAGGGATTCAGCTTTGTTTACTGAGATTTGGCTAGTGTATAGCTATCGGGATGAAAAAATAACGTTGCCAAAAACATATTGTAAAAGAGATGGTAAAGTTCGTCATCCGAGTTAAGTGACCCGATAGCTCAGTTGGTTGGAGCGAAAGCACGGTTTGCGAGAGGTCGTGAGTTCAAATCTCACTCGGGTGAAATTTTTTTTTTCATTCTTTAATAATAATTTTCATAATCTATTTTGTTTCAGGTATTCCACAAAAACGATATTTACTTCGAATGTGAGAATAGAATCAGTATTCTTTAAAAATAGAATCTAGTCCTAAAAGTTTCTACTTAATAATAGTATTGTCTGTACTTAAAAAAAAAAAAAATATTTTTACTAAATAATTAATTATTACTGTGATAAGGTATTGGACTGTTTATGTGCAATTTTATAATGTTTTTTACATGCCAAAGATGAAAGTTGTTATTGTATTGAGGTGTTAAAGTGCACGGAAACTACACAAGATGGCGCTACAACCGCAGCAGTTCTGTGTCCGATGGAACTCCTACCACACAAACTTACAGGTAATTACTTAAAAGCTGTTGCGTAGTAGGTACGTATAACGGTCGATTCTGACCGTTACATTTATACCACAACTTAAGAGTCCTACCTGTCCCTTTCTTTCTTAACCATTTCTCTTAAGAATGGAGAGGGATAGACCATTTTTACAATAATTTGCCAAACGAATTAAAAGAATGTACACACATAAATTCATTTAAGTTTAAAAATTATTAATAAACTGGGGGGACTCTGTAGTCCCGTGAATTTCAAAAGAGATACAATAATAATAATTTTATTTCAACCAAAATATTTACACTTCATCCTTATCTAGTACATAGTGAGAATCAAAGAAGACTTAAAATAATGAAAGGAGAGCAAAGTTTTATAGCGGTCCCCACACTAGGTCAAGCCTGTATCGTGGGGGCCAGTTTTTGCCAAACTGTTTTTGCCAACGCATGCCCCTGGCCATGATGTTAGTATAAATTAGTAAAATTATTATATCTCATTCTAAATGAACATTTTGTACCTTGTAATTTGTTTGTATTAGAAATAAATATCTTTAAACCTATAGACCTGAATAAGATTAAGTCAGAATCAACCATATTATTTCATTACATCAGCCTATTTCAGTCCACTGTTGAACATAGTCTCAAAATGCTCTCTCTCTTTCACTACAATCCACCCTCTTCAAGTCATTAGTCCATATATCCATACCTTCCAAGCGGGAGGCGTAAGTTCGATCCCAGTCACGGGCCTGTACAAATAAATTTATTTCATGTACAGATTTTAATGTTGCAAAAATTGTCACTTAGCTGGTGCTGCGGAAAGCACGTAAAACTGTTGGTCCTGCGCCTGATCTCTCTCCGGTCGTGTCGGCTTACCGTCCTATCGGACTATGAGAGTAACGGAATAGAGAGTGCATCTGTGTTTGTTTGCGCACACACTTGTGCACTATAATATCTCCTGCGTACCTGGCCAATCTCCGTAGAGATTGGTCGCCTTGGCCGAAATACAGTCGGAGATCATCATTATTAGGTTAGGTTATGCTAGATCTGTTAAAATAATAACGCACGAGCAGAACGAGCGAAGCGAGCGTGTCGCCGGAACGACACGCGAAACACTAGATCGTATTCTTTCGCATTGAAATTGCCTAGACGTTTTGTCATACGGCATGTTATACAATATGCCTTCGACAGATGTACGTACATACATAGTACATATACGGCTATTTTCCCGAAATGAAGTAGCCAGAAGATCATATAGGAAATTCCAGCGTTTAGCATAGCAGGGACAGAATGAAACGATCAGTGACAACGACTTAGTCGACTCTTACGACATGCACAGAAGGAGATGCAGCTGATGTATTCTAGTGAAGCCCCGCATCAGCACATACTACCTGATTTATTACCCTAATATTTTAACATTGCAGGCGGTCTTCCCCCGTCTGCTACTAACGGAACAATTCGCGGACGTGACCCTAGCGTGCGAGTCCAGACAACTCCGCTGCCACAAACTAGTGTTGTCAGCCTGCTCTGCTTACCTCGAGCGACTGCTACTTCAGAACCCTTGCAAGCATCCTATTGTGTTACTTAGGGATATGAGGTGAGTAACGATTATGTAATTGCAGGGTTCGAAATTATCGGACAATTATCCGTACAATAAAAACGAATAACATTGATCTATACATATAATAAAAATGTAACGGATCGCTGTCTGTACATGGAAGATATATGAGAAAAAATATTATAGGAGACCTTTATCAACGCAATAGGACCCAAAACGATGATTTTCGAAAGATAATTTCGATATTTTGTTTGTTTTTTTTTTCTGTAGTCCACGCGGACGGAGTCGCGGGTGTCCACTAGTATTATAATAATAATAATGTAGGTATTCCCCCCAGGTTCAGTGAAATGCAAGCTCTGGTAGACTTCATGTACAAAGGGGAAGTGAATGTGACACAGGACGAACTGCCCAGTCTGCTCAAGTCTGCTGAGGCGCTGCAGATCAGAGGTGGGATATGTTATCATCTATTTATATATTTAGGTACACAACGACGTTCTAGCACAACATTGGAATAATGTTTATTTACAAAATGTCATAGTCACAGGATCGCTCGATACAATTGGCTCCCCGATTTAATTCTGGGGCTTTTGGGTATTCTTTCTCGGTTCGGGCGGTTAAGCTCTGGAATGAATTGCCCCACACGGTTAGAGATTGTCACACTGTTGGCACATTTAGGGAAAAGCTGAAGGATCACTACTTGTCCATTGTTTGAATATGCTGTCATTTGTTTTTTTCCTTTTTTTTCTTAATGTAGTTTTGTAGTTTCTTAGAATTTGTTTAATTGCACATGTTACCCTGTTGTTAACAATTTCTCTTTACTTGGCTTGCTGGAAGAGATCTCTGGTAGAGATAAGCTTGCCATTGTACATGCATCTCTTCTTTAATGTTGTATGCCATATTTCTTTTTGTGTATGTGCAATAAAGAATAAAGAATTGGCGCGCAGTGCAAAGATTACTGATAATCAAATCAAAAATACATTTCCTGCGAGTAATACCACTGTCGTATAACTAACTCAACACAATGGGACTTGTTCAGCATTTCAGTATTTGCCTGGCTGTCATCCCCACCTTGCTTATCGCCTGAGAATTCCAGTCGCCTCTGACGACATGCAAATGTCAAATCCACAGAGCTAAGTAATAACTAGACAAGCCAAGTGTTTCTACTTGGTGTGTAAATTAAGAGATTGCAAATCACTTCTATCAGCCCTAATTCCTTCAGTCCTGGCTCGAGAACGAGTGTCTATTCTAAATTCTTAAGTCTATTTTTTACATGCAAAGTAGATACACTTAGTTTATCTAGTTATTAATAGCTCTGTGAATTTGACGTTTAAAAGTGAGACATCTCGCTCTCACCAAATTCATCATAGGGGGGCTGATGTATTCTAGTAAAGACCCGCATCAGCACAGGATAAAATTATTTGATATAAAAGAAATCGTTTTTCCCTTTTTCATCATCACGATCATTTTTCTCCATGAAAGCATACCTGGGAAATGTCTAGTTCCCGTGATATAAGGGTCCAAAGTTGAGTAAATAGACTGCGTTTTTTGCATAGATGCACATAGACGCGCGTAGCAAGATTTAATTAATTTTTGAAGAAATAATTAATATCCGTCTATGATAAAACTAGCATAAACACTGGACACTATAAATTTCGCCCAATCAAGAAATTACATCGTTTCCCAGCATTTTTTTGGCATAAACTTACTTTATTTGATGTATAGAGTACGTGCCCTTCGTTAAGGGTGGCGACGAAAAAACATCCTGTATAAGGACCTAGTATTTCTAAATAAAGATATATATATATAATATTATTACTCTGCCGCGTGGTGCCGGCAGAGTAGAGTTTGTACCACCCCTGCCTGCCCGTGGGTATCGTACGAGGCGATTAAGGGTTTCTGGGAGGTGGGCAGCAGCGCCTCCCGTGCTGGCAACGTAGTCCGAAAATCAAACTGCGGTCACCAACCCGCCTGCCCAGTGTGGTGACTATGGGCAAAACCCCCCTATGGCAGTCGCCTTGTGGCGTGCCCTGGGGGAGGCCTAATATCATACTAACAGTCCAGCTTTTCGGTGCCTCAGTCGACTGCAATAGAATGTAGTACTTACTATACATTACACTAATAGAATCTAAGTGTCAAGACTGGAATTGTGAGGCTCTAGAAGAAGTCCATAATAATATAATAATATCACCTAACATTCTACCCTACCCTAATGACTTGTAGGTTTGTGCTCAAGCGACACAAGTGGTCTCGCCGAGTCTTCCAAACAGGAGGGCAAAGACTTCACCGTCGCCAGCGAGGCTCTGGTCGCGCAGGCGCAGAAAGAGACGACTAACGGTAAGTCAGACGACACTTGCTTACGTCATCATATCTGTCATTGTTTTATAGATGCATGTATGGAAGACTCGCGCAGGCGCAGAAAGAAGCGACCGATGGTGACAATGTGACACTGGGCTACGTCATCATAGCTTCTTCTATCTATAGATGTAATAAAACTGTAATTGATCGCTGTTTGTGCATTCTAATCTCAGAAACGGCTTAACCGATTTGGATGCAATTTTCGGGAATATATTGTGATGTGTTTTTTTGCTGATTATGATTATTATGATCGTTTTTGCTGCAGTCTACGCGAACGGAGTTGCAGGCGATCACTAGCCTTGAAATATTTCCTTCCAGGACCCAACCCGCCCAGTAAACCCGCTACGAATGGTAAGAAACGGAAATCAGAAGAGAGAGAAGTCAAAGAGGAGACGGTAGAAGAAGATGGACTGTACTACGGAGAACTAGAACACGAACATATGGAGTTTAACGAGGTATTTTGTAATCATTTTCTATTTATCTTGTTAAGTTTCTATTGTACTTGAACTTGTACATCTCAACTATACCCTCAAAATTGGTCAGAAGTGGCACCATGTGGTTCTATCGGCCCTTGGTGCTCTGCCTACCCCGTAAGGGATAAAGGCGTGATTATATGTATGTATGTATGTTGCTATTGTATTCTGACATCAGGTTAGTCCACTCTGGTCTTCAACGTTCCCGAAAACTACGGAATCTCCTCATCATCACGATCATTTTTCTCCATGGAAGCATACCTGGGAAGTGTCTGGTTCCCAAGATACTAGGGTCCAAAGTTGAGTAAATAGACTGCATTTTTCTGTATAAATGCAAATAGACGTTCGTAGCAAGATTTTTTTACGAGAAATAATTAATATCTGTCTATGAAAAAACTAGCATAAACACTGGACACTATAAATTTCGCCCGATCAAGTAATTAAAAATGTTTTTTCAAAAAAATTTACTTTGTTTCCCAGCATTTTTTTTTGGCATAAACTTACTTTGTTTGATGTATAGAGTACGTACCCTTCGTTAAGGGTGGCAACGAAAAATCACCCTGTATACATTGTCTCGGTGAAATCCAATTACGATATCGTGATCAGAGTGTACCCACAAGCATGATCAGTTTCCACTCACAACGGATCATATGATCAGAGTGGACTAACCCGTGATATCTCTATTTAATTCTCTAATTATTATGTGCAGGTAGTACATTTTCATTTTTCACTATTTCAGTATTAATCCCATAGTAATAGTTGTTTATTTTTACCTACCTATATAGTCTCGTATCAAAAATGAATTCATTTACACGAAAAATCCTTAGGTAGCTTTCATACTATAGGGGCACAACTCGAAAATTTTGTGATTTCGAGTTTTTACAATATCTGGATATTCTCTATGGGTGCGCCCACCACCGGGCCCTACACCCTCCACTGACCCTCGGATCTGATAACTCATAACTGCGAAAACAGGCACTTGCACTAACTACAATCGCCACGAGAAACCAGACCCGAGCACTATTAATATTAATTGATTAATCAAAATTAATATTTGGATACAAAATCAACACGGCTACATCTTAAACGCATTTTCCCAATACTCTTTTTTTTTTCGAGTTGTGCCCCTATAGTATGAAAGCTGCGATATGTATCTATGGAGTTACGTTTAAACATTTACTACAGGAAACATAAGTTTTTGATTACTTTTTTTAGGATGATGAACCGGGCAAACCAGGCAGCAGTCTAGGGCAAACCTCGGGTGAGTGTCTTGTATTTAAAAAAAATAAAACTTTTTTCTTATTTTATTTTTTTTCATAAAATTTTCGATGTTTATTTGCAATGTGACTTCCCTCTGTCACTTGCTTTTATGTTGTTATTTTATTTTTTGGATTTTTTATTCGCGTCCGTCGTCGAATTTTTGTTACAAAAAATGTGCCAAAGATCTGTGGTCTGTGATGAAACCATAGTGTTTATAGAGTGAAGATCATATTGTGAATGGGCATTAATAAAAAAAATGAATGTCTGTAAGGTAGGCCATGTTCTATATTAAATTTAATACTGTTAAATTGATTATTTACCTTAAAATGAACCATGAATGTATTTCAAATTTAGTAGTTTTTTGGTAGTTTCTTATTATGGTAGTTTTTATTTTTTGGTTCTGGCAAGGATTATCTTACAGACATGTCATTTTTGTTTTCAATTTAACAGGCATTCATGGTTCAATTTAAGAAACTTTTCATAGAAAAAATGCCAGTAAATAATTATTTTCTTTTAGGACGCCGCGCACCGTATATAAGAGTAAAACCTGAAAGCGAACTTTTCTTCCAAAATAAACTGCAGAATTTGGCCAAATCGAATTCGGAATATATAAATAAACTGTCAAAAATGACGCCAACAGACCTCCAAAATGAATTCTCCAAATATGGCCTTCAAAGCAACTTGTCTCCTGAAGATGTGTATACGCAAATAACTAAAGAAAAAAACGAAAATGACTATTACAAATCCTGGTTAGAACAAAACGGCGAATTGGAGGTATCATTACTAAGAGCGAGTCAAATTAAGAAGGTCAAGAACGAAATTCAAAAAAACGAAGTCGAACTAATACCAAAGATGAAAAACAGTGTTGCCAGCAAGGATATATTCCCCAAAATAGTAGAAAAGGTCCGCAGGAGAGGTCGACCGCCGATTTTTAAGGATAAAAACATAGATATTGGTGATACAGTTTTGAAGTCAGATTTGGACCAGTTTTTAGAAGGCAAGGAGGTCAGTTCTTCAGGGTTGTCACGTAAAGACCTGGAAAGGGTTATGATGGGAAAGTTTAACCCTAACAGGCGTTATTCTAATGAAGCCATGTGGGCAGCCCTGATGGATGTTAAGAAAGGAGGAAGCATATACAGGTGAGTTGATCATTATATGTTCTGTGTTGGACAGCGTTGGTTCGATCCTATATCATACATAGACAGGGTTAATTTTAAAACATCAATAACCTCGCAGTACTAGATAGCTAAAATCGTAAACAATAACATTTGTTCTACGAGTTTTATCATAACGCGATACATTAATTAAAAATAATTTTCCAAGCTTTTAATGTACTGTCGTGACATTTGTAAGTCTATGTTCCATTCGTAGGTATACGAAAAGGTTGACGCCCGCGATCGCCTCAGTATTATATACAGACTTCAGAGGTAAAATTAAATTGATATTTACTACAGGATCGTAAAGAAGACACGTTAAAGCATAGCAGGGTCAGATGTTAATGACATGTTGCTAGCTTATCGCCTAAGGGAACACCTCTGAGTTCCTTAGTCGACTCTTACGACATGCACGGAAGGAGATGCAGCTGATGTATTCTAGTGAAGCCCCGTATTAGTACAGGATACAGGGCGGTATATCTATCTACAATAAAACTCGATAATATCGTGTATAATGCTATACATACACATCAGCTGGACGTTGGTCTCTCCCAGAGCACGTATATATAATCACGCCTTTATCCCTTACGGGGTAGGCAGAGCACCAAAGGCCGATAGAACCACATGGTGCCACTTCTGACTGATTTTGAGGGTATAGTTGAGATGTACAAGTTCGGTTAGTAGTGACAGGTGGTCAGCCCATCGCCTACAAAACACCAAGACCCTCTTGTCCCTCTACTGACTTGTACATTATGCCCGGGGAAGAGAAGCAGCTGTAGTATTATACTTTTTTTTTTCACTCCCAGAGCAGCGTAGAAGAAATAATGCTATAATAACACTAAAATTGTCTTCCAGAGCGGCGCAAACGCACAAAGTGCCGCGAAAATCCCTCCGAAACTGGATGAAGCGTTGTCACATAAAATCCTCGTTCCCTATGCCACAACAGCTAAAACAATTCGTAGAAAACAGCAAGAAACAGAAGGAACTGCACTATGACTTCGCAACACCGGAAGCGGAAGCGAGCTACGCTGATAAAAATGAAGACAATTTCGAACCGGATATTGAATTTGGAAAGCATTTTCTAACGTTCGCGGATAATCATACGAGTGAGGAGGAAAATGTTGATAAGAAAAGTGAGAGCGGGACGGCAGATGCGGCGCTTAATATGTCGATTCACGAGTAACCGGTGGCTTAAAAATGTCATGGTAGATTTTGTGGTCATGGTAGATTTTTTGTTTTGTGGTAGATTTTTTTGTTGTGTCTGCGACGATTTAATTACATAAAAGAATTATTTTCTCCCACGTGGTGACGCTAGATAGTCGCTAAATATTCACCTATTATCCCCTGAAACGTTGTGCAAAAGTGTGCAAATTTCACACCTATTTCTCCGCCTGTCCGCCATTTTTTGTGTGCCACACAATAGGTAAGCCTACTGCTGCCTTTTAGCCGCACGCATATAACAATTTAATTATGTTAGATTGATTCATCATGTAGTCGCCTTTCTATTATTTTTGGGATCTGCGCAATATGTTTTCTCTGGAATATAATACAGGGTGTAACTGAAGGGGTATGTTAAGCGTCGTCGTCAGCCTACAGTCCACTGCTAGACGTAGACCTCCCCCAGTGTACCCCACATGGCTCGATCTCCCGTTTTCACCATCCAGTCACTACCAGCCGTCCTCTTTAAGTCATCTGTCCATTTTAATGCTATAACAGTAGCCCACTGCTTTGCTTACATCAATGCGAGAAATCGTTGACCAAAACAATATTCTGTATACATAATTGTAGTTTTTACATTAAAAATGTCTCGAGTTATTCTAAAAATATCTTCCTTGTCGGTTTTATCTAGTTTATTTCTAATTTGTACATTTTAGAAAAATCCCAGCGTTTTATTAACATAATCAATGTTATTTTTAGTTTAGTAGATCTTTCAGTTCCTTGGTTTTCAAATACAAAATGTCGCCGCGCCGATTCGAATCGTATATTTAAAAAAAAAATCAAATTTACTAAATTTTTAAAATAATTAAGAATGGGCCAGTTAAATTAAAGCGATAACGTCAGATTATAATATATCTGACTGATATATTAGAAATTAGATTGGTTTTACTGTTTCTTGAGTAATGTGATTTAAAAAAAATATATCGATTTGACGCTACTGGGAATCAAACCCTGTGTCCAAAAAAAATCCTAATAAAACTTATAAACTCAAGAAGCTGGAAAACACAAAAAAAAAAATTCGTGCCTAAACCAAATAACTTAAAATTGTACTTAATTTTTATTTATTCGTAAAACATAGAATTATACATTATTATACACTAATGTATACATATATAATTAGCGTTTTTAAAGTGATTATACAATTATATGAAACTTTAATGTTTCCGTAATTAAAAACTTAATGTAAAAATAAAAAAGCGTTCCCAATATTATATACTTGAATATAAAAAACCTGCCTATAAAGTACGGGCTTATTTTCGTTTGTTTATCTGTTTTTTTTAAATACTAAAATTGTCTTTTACTAAGGCTTTAATAAATGCATAAATAGGGGACAATGTGTACGAAGTAAATTCTGAGTTTTTTAATGTCACCAGTATGTATCATACTATAAACATGCGACATATAGGTACTTCTCACAGGTCACCACTGTAATTTATTATTTATTCAGTTAAAAATATCTTAAAACGAAACACAACGTCTCATAAAACTACTTGCGCCGTTTAACTGCGGTACCTATGAGTAAATATTATTTATACTATGATTGATATGATACATACCTATATATCTAATACACCTATATATTTTTTCTTGGGAATGATCTAAATACCAAAACTTAAGTGCCCTATAAGGCGTATACGAAATTTCTAAAGAATACTGCCAAAGAGAAAATAGCAAAGATTTAATTAATTAGGTTAGATTATTATTTATTTAAAAAAAAATACATATTTGAAAAAGTAATATTTTTTTCTCTATTTATTTATCTCGCAATAGAACTGCAATACTAACCCAAAGAAAATTTAAAAAGAGGCGAAAAATCTGTTATTATTTATATTAATAGTTTTAGTCATAAAGTTGCCAGTTATCGAAAGCTTTTCCCTGAATTGGGGAGAATATTTTAGTTGTCAAAGTTATTTATTTATATTTTTTGTGTTATTAAGTACTGTAGTTATAAGTGAAAATTATAGTTAATTAAAGTAAAAATTGGCCTTTTGGAAAGAAAATAGAGTGCTTGTTTGGACGTTGTCCATAAATTATGAAAAGACTTAAAAATTGAAATTTGTATAGTTTTAATAAATACTGTAGCATTACTTAATGATAAGTATGTGTATTTGTCAATGTTGTTATAGCAATTTGTTTATATGTATAATAAAAATAAAATAAAAGAAAAATAAAAAATACTGGATAGCTCAATAATTATATTTTATTTAAAATATAATTATCTCAGCAGTCATATAGGTAATTTTCTCAAGAATCATATTAAAGCAATTGCTATTACAACAAATAAGTAAGTTATATAAAAGGCTTAAATTTTTAAATACAATTAATTTATTTGTGTTAAATTATAAAATGTACTTAAACTGAAGTTGTTTAGACTGCGTTTTTATGTGGAGTATTAAGTAGTTTTACACTATAAATAATAAATTATGTTTTTTTTAATGACAGTTGATAAGGCAATCACAATGAGCAAAATGGGCAGTAGGAAATTCTAACGTCTCTGAAAACTAAAATGCACAAGCAAAACATATCACGAGCTTTGCAAGTTTCAAAGATTACATAATTATCATGGAGAAGGTATAAAAGAGGACGTGGGACTATGAACTGAGTCGTGTGGCAATCGTGAGGCCATGACGTCATGATAGGGGCGGAGCTTCAGGGCCAGTGTGTGTAACGCAGTAGTTGTAACCACACGCTTATGCAAGTAGTTTGGCTAGTCACTACAAGGTGGTTTCTATGTAAATGGGCAGGGCTACAGTGTTAGGATGCTCCCCTCGTCCCATACTTCACACCCGCTCCGCGGCACACTATTTTTGTATGAAAATATACTCAGCCGCTGCTCCTCTTTTATTTCTTCTCCATGATAATTACACACATCAGCCTGTTGCAGTCCATTGCTGGACGTAGGCCTCCCCTAGATCACGCCACACGGCTTCTGCCATAGGGGCACTATTATAGCCACCACGCTAGACAGGCTGATAGGTAAAAATATTGGTTCATAAAATGCTTATTGTTTTCTGGCAATAGGGATGTTTACTATGGTTGAATTTTAATGGCATTTTATGTTAACAGAATAAATCATCAAAATCACAAATATCTGTAAAATTACAATTTGATTAAGTGTCCAAATGAGGTAGTAATAAGGCTTCAAAGTTAAGTGGGCAAGTCCATTTTTCAAATGTAAAATTAATTGAAAATTACAACATCACGTATCCACCTGCATCATTTACAGCAACTTTTGCTTTGTGACCATATTTATAAACGCAATATTTAAAATAGCTGCAGAACGAAAGTTCTGTTACGCGCATACAAGTTACGAAAGAGTGACGTCATAATCGTGGTAGCCGTTTGTATGGAGCGTTTTTTGGCAAGTCTAAAATTGTGATTTTGAAATCGTTATATCCCGGTAAGTTTTCACGCTAGCCAAGTTTTTCTTTCGAAAATGTTTCTTTTATTTTATGATCTTTCGATATAAATACAAATAAAAAAACCGTAAACATCCCTATTCTTGCAATGTTACTTTTTTTTCATGACCTTAGATGCAGAGTCCTTCAGAGTTGGACTATGTTACTTCTACGTAAATGTTGCCTATAATTTCTTATCAACTGCCTATCTTTTAATAGTGCTACAAATAAATACATTATGTTCCTATATTTCCAAATATAATGTCAATTTCATGTTTAGTTTCTTGTAAAGTTAATTACGGGTGTGTCAAATGCGATGAAAGTCTTATTTAGAAGAAGCGTTGTGGTCAAGCGTAAGCCTATTTAATATAATAATATACAGGATGATTTTTGGTCGTCAACGTTCCCGAAAACTACGGAATCTCCTCATCATCACGATCATTTTTCTCCATGGAAGCATACCTGGGAAGTGTCTGGTTTCCAAAATATTAGGGTCCAAAGTTGAGTAAATAGACTGCGTTTTTCTGCATAAATGCACATAGACGCGCGTAGCAGGATTTTTTCACGAAAAATAATTAATATCTGTCTATAAAAAAACTAACATAAACACTAGACACTATAAATTTCGCAACTTCAAGGATTTTTTTTTTTTTTTTCAAAAATTATTTTTTTTCCAGCATTTTTTTTGGCATAAACTTACTTTATTTCATGTATAGAATACGTACTCTTCGTTAAAGGTGGCCACAAAAAAACATCCTGTATAAAAAAATAACACTTTTTTTAAATTTTGAGGCACATTATACTCTTTAAATTAAAAATGTAAGCTTTCTTACTTATCTATTTTTGTTAACAAAATTCAAAGTACATGATATTTGTTTATTATAATGTAATGTTTTTTAATAATATTTTTTTTTTATGTTATTTTATCTTTTTAGATACTTTATGTATGTTTGTCACTTATATGCTACGGCTAAGGGACATGCAAAAATTAAGTTTTTTTTCTAGTGCAATAGATTTAAAATCGGTCTAAATATCTACTTAATAATAAGGTAATATACATTTGTTGTATATTTGACATACCCTGAAACCCATCAAGTGCCTACTAGTGTAACTAAATATACATACATACATAGATATAAGAGCCTATAGTTATGTGTTTATATTATTATTATTGTATATGTATAATTCAGTGTTCACACAGTATTAATAATAATCAATTCCCGGTAATATTTTAAAGTAAAATGGTGGTTTGTCAAGATTTTTTTACTATTATTTTACATGTATACTGCTGAAGATTTAAAAAACAAAACAATATAATAAATTACTCTGCTGTCTATTAATACAATTACAGTCAGAATATTAATTTTAAATCAATGTAAAACTTCTTGATTGTCTATTAGAGTCTGTTTAATAGAATAACTCCTTTGTCTGATTTCGGTACTAACATCTTTTGTATGATGTGACATTATCTGAGTCATAGAGAAATAAGATGGCATAGAGTGCTAATGTCATACTAACAGTTTCGATGCACCATTAGAATTTTCGGTGCCTCACAATTCCAGTCCTTGACGCTTAGATTGCATTACTATACGTTACAGTACATTAGTAATGTAGTACATTACTGCACATTATAGTGATGTAATCTAAGCGTCAAGGCCTGGAATTGTAAGGCACCGAAAAGTCTAATGGTGCATCGAAACGGTTAGTATGACATTAGCACTCTATGTCTACATCTTATTCCTCTATGACTCAGATAATGTCACATCATACAAAGGAACTATTTTGCTGAAACACATTCTAGCGGCAGCCAATGAAATTATTTGACTTTTCAATTTTTTTTATCAATGGAATGTTTTGGTACTGGAATACGAGTACACAATTATGTCTTATGCCAGTAATTGTAAACACTTAAACCTAAACGTAAAATTAGTCCTACCTGTCCTTTTCTCTCTCAGCCATTTATGTTAACAACGGAGAGAGATAGATCTGACTAAGATTAGGTTTAGGTTCAAGTGTGACTGCCGGAATTGACCCTATCGTGGTCCCTAACCGTCACACTTCAATGTAAACTTAATATTAGTCATGTCTGTCCCTGTCCATTTTTAAGGAAATGGCTAAGATAGAAAGAGACAGATAGGACTAACTTCAAGTTTACAGTAAGTATATAATAATTTTGTTCACATTTTGATGATGATATTTTATTAAATTAAACTTCAAAATTATCTTGCATCGTTTATTATTAAAGTATAAATGGTATAATTATATAGGTCAGAACTTCAGAAAAAAACAATGACATCCGCCCAATAACACTTTTAATCATTGCCTCTCTTTCTCACTTATACAATTTCTGTACGTGTGAAAGGGAGCTCGTCAAATTATAGTGAGTGTTTAAGTTTGTAACTATAGTGTAGTTTTATTAAAGTTTTTAAAACTATTGTACTTACCACTTTTGGCTATATTATACGAGAGTTAATAAATATTATAAAAATTATATTATTTTATTTTCACGGACGAGGCGAATGAGGTAGGAACGTACAAAAAGGAGATCTGTAGTCTGCCTACCCCTATGGGACATAGGCGTGAGGTTATGTATGTATGTATTTTATTTTCAATTGAATTAATAGGAAACGAATATACCTAGTATGTAAAACAGTGAATTTTATTGTTCACTAGCATCCGCTACATCGCCTGCGTAAACTTTAGGATTCCCGTTATTTCCCGCCCCCTGATTACGTAAAAGCAATAACAAAGCCGATGCCGCGCGATCGCGATAATTGAGTGTGTGTGTGCGCGGGGCGAGGTGCGGGGCGCGGGAGGACGCCGAGCGCTCGTTGCGCGCACGCACACACTCGAGATTATCGCGATCGCGCGGCTTCAGCTTTGTTATTGCTTTAACGTAATCAGGGGGCCGTTCCCATGGGAAATAATATGTTATTCTAGTATATGTACCTTCCATATGCATACAGTCATCATTTCAGCCCTGGGAAGTCCACTGCTGGGCATAGGGCTCCCCCAACAACCTCCATTGTAGTTATTTTAATATTACAGACACTAAAATTTTATTTATCGATATACGATAAATCATCACGGAAAAAAGGTATACAAAAATTAGATATAAAAAAATAGTGCGTCTTTTCCTCGCTTTTTGCACCCCTATCCCTTCCCGCCGCCTGTAGGAAGCCAGGAAAAGAAACGCCCAACCACCAGTGTTGTCACCCTCAAAAAAACACCCTAGAATAAGGCCAAAAATACCGACTAATGGGCAGTTTCTTTCCCTTGCTTGTTGCAGGTGTGCGGACTTCGACGGAAATCGTGACGCGGCATTTTATCGATATGGACCACGGTATACCGCTTAATATACACGCAAGACCTCGCATCGTTGGCAGGCGACCGAACTCCATAGTGAATATAGAAACGGACGTATTCCAAGAGAAGGCTTATAAGCAGTATTCGTCTCAGCATTTGAGAGATGCTCTTATAGCTGTCAAAAAAGGCTACAGTGTTTACGCAGCGTCGAATAAGTATGGTGTGCCTAGGAAGACTTTACGCAATTGGATGGAAAAGTATGATATTAAGAGCCAGTTCTCCAAAGGTCGGCGTGGGACGAGAACGAACCAGATTTTGGACCCGTTAGATTTGATGAGGGAGGCCAGATCGGACGGATATGATGAGAGCATTTAGAATGGTAGATTTTTTCTACCGTTATGGTAGTTTTACTAATAGGTACCCTTGTACTGTGCAGATGTAGACAAAATTATAATTTCCAAAATTTAAGAGAATAAGGTAAGTTTCTACTCCTTAAATTATTATTACCTACATAAATATCACACACACACACACACACACACACACATATATGTACTCGTATGTAATTAATAATTATTATTATTTATAAACAGCACGGTTAGCATAAGATGATTGAAAACATCACATATACATATAGGGTGTTTTTTCGTTGCCACCCTTAACGAACGGTACGTATTCACTATGGGTGCGCCCACCACCGGGCCCTACACCCTCCACTGACCCTCGGATCTGATAACTCATAACTGCGAAAACAGGCACTTGCACTAACTACAATCGCCACGAGAAACCAGACCCGAGCACCTAGCATGCAAGACAATACATTGCACTATTCCGAAATCAAAAACTAGATAAATAATGAAGGGTACGTACTCTATACATCAAATAAAGTAAGTTTATGCCAAAAAAAAAAATGCTGGGTAAGGGTGTAAATTATTTGTTTTTTTTTATTACTTGCTCGGGTGAAATTTATAGTGTCCAGTGTTTATACTAGTTTTATTATAGACAGATATTAATTATTTGTCGTGAAAAAATCTTGCTACGCGTGCTATTTACTCAACTTAGGACCCTAATATCTTGGGAACCAGACACTTCCCAGGTATGCTTCCATGGAGAAAAATGATCGTGATGATGAGGACATTCCGTAGTTTTCGGGAATGTTGACGACCAAAAATCACCCTGTATTTGTTCAAATGTACTTTCAAAATATTTCACAGTTATTTATCGACTCGACAATCTAATACATATACAAAAATATGTGGTAGATAACTGCTACGAGTATTCAAACTACGTCTGCGTGGACTGTAAATTACGCGGAATAAAAACATTATCCTATATGGTATCCAAGTTAACTCCTTACCAAATTTTATTAAAATCACTCCAGCCGTTTAGACGTGAAGAAGTAACAAACATTGTGTATGTCACTCACAAATTTTTGCCTTTATAATATTAGTGTGATTCTAGCGTGGACTAAATGAATCAACTTGCGCTGCAAAAGTCATGCACATATACATCTATGTTATAAGTTGCTACTGTTTCTGCAAAGTAATATTCTTGATTGTCATTTAGTAAGTACTTACTTATTTTAATATTTTACTAGAAAATGTGTATTTTAGTGTGTAAGTTTGTACTTAATCTTGCCAAATATAATTTAAATAAGTATTTTATTTATTTGATAAGAATAATAAATATATCTTGTATTATGATTTAGAAAAGTAAACCAAAATACTAGTTAATTTGTCGGTTGTGTACGCAATATAATTTATATATATTTATATATATATATATATATATATATTTTAATATAAAAATATTTCAAAGTATAATTTTTCATGCAAATATAAGTAATTTTATTATATTTTATATTATGCTCATGAAAATACGTGCAATTCTTATCTTTACATATTTACATAGATTATATTTACAGGGAAATAATTGTAAGTTTCAAAAACATAGGAAATTGTCGACATAATAAATACCAGTTGGTAGCTTTTTTAGTATTGGCAACTTTAGTTATAAAATTGTAATATTATCACAAGCTTATCGGTCCGAATTTTGGAGATCTTTAATTTAAAGTATCACTATAAAGTAGACATAAAAAGCTGTGAAAATCCTTCAGTATCGTATGCACAATAATAAGACATCGTGCAGCACTACAAAAGCATTGCCGAAATGTGGTAGCCCGTCCTCTGATTACCTAATTTGCAATAGCAAAGCCGAAGCAGCGCGATGGAAAAAATTGATCAATATTCGCGTTGAAGTGTCAAAATTCCTTTGAAATTTATTTACTTAATTTGAATTTGACATGCAATGAGCACGAATTTTGTACAATTTTCGCTATCGCTTTGCTTTTTCTAGATAGGTAGTAGCAGGGCTGTAGGACCATAAAGAAGATCACACCCAAAGAGAACAGATGATCGAGAAATAATGCTACAGTGTCTAACCTCTCTGAACTGTATAAAGACCAGTAGGCAGACAACTAGCCAGATGGACTTGCTATGTATGTATTTTATTTATTGTATATTTATATCGACAGTGTTTCGTCTACTTAATAATTTTAGTAATTTTTGCAAATTGTACTTACTTATTAATTTTAAGCCAAAAATAGAGTTATTATTCTGTTTCTAGTCTAGAAGGTAATATAATAAAATGTATATTTAAGAAATTGACACTTATTTATACTGGCTAATCCAATGACCGATAAATAATAAATATAAAAAACATAAGATTGGAAAGTTGCCATTTTATCTATTTAAAAATGGCGACTCTTGCTGTATTTATTTATTATTTTATGCAAACGCCATTGGGCCATTATAAAATCAAATATTTGGTTATATGAGGTTTATTTTTAATTATTAGAATGTTTCAATATTATTGGGATTAGTGCAAAAAATACAAGTTCGGGATTAAATGTAATTTCCTGAAATGAAATTTTTGACATTGTTTTCTTAGGTTCGAAAATTGTCGTTAAAAATATATACATAGAGAAATAGAAAAAAAAAACATTAAAATAAATATTTTTACTTGCATTATTAATTTGAGTGAACAACTACCGTATAATTCTTATACGTTACGCAGCTGCTTAAAGCCAAAAATATATGAATAAATTACAAAAAAAAATATTTTGTGCCAATTTTTTTTATTCTTAGTTCCTATGTAAACCAAAGTAGAACTTTGTCCAAACGATTTTAACTGTTATTTTAGTTATTAATTTAAATTATTGTATTATTTTAAGATTATTATTGCCTTTTAGTTTTATTGTATAGTTTTAAAATAATTTTTATTATATATCAATATGTATTTAGCAATTTAACCTAATTTTTTATTGTAGGCTCTTGAAGATTGCCATATTAATAGTATTTTATTATACTATTTAATTTTAAAAGTGATTATATTATATTTATTATTTTATTTTATTTTTTTAATTAAATACTTAACTGTAAGCACCGTATAATAGTTTACGGAAATGATAGATGGAAATATTTATATACTATCTCTACGCATAAATAATATAAAACGAAAAGCTATCGAATAATTATAATTTTTTATAATACTACAGAAAGGTGCAAAAATAATAACTATAGTCAGACCATGGAGAAGGAATAAAAATTAAATGTAAATACATAATGTTGAACCATATTGGCTAGTCACGTTAAGGTGGCGTTTCTATGTAAATGGGCAGAGCTACAGTGTTAGAATGCTCCCCTCGTCCTATACTTCACCCCCGCTCCGCGGCACACTATTTTTGTATGAATATTAGCCGCTTCTTCTCTTATATTCCTTCGCCATGTGTCAGACGAATATTACGGTGCAATATAATTTTCCTATTTCATCTCTATGGCGTGTACACACATGTCATTGACATACTATACTAAATATATATACTTAAACTAAAATAAGTTAATTACAGAATTCGCAGTTAATATAACAATATTAAACTACGTATAATAAATATTAGAGACATTAAACGAGTGTATATAAAGTTTATACCAAGAATAATACGTCACTACTAGACAAAATAATTATTTATTATTATTTTATCCATAATATGTACTTAAATATGATTATTATTTGTGATGGACCTATTTATTGACGGGTGACTGTATCAAATGATAATAAATAAGTTTATAAATATAATTAAATACATTTTCGTCGTGTATACCGTTGTTTTATTTAACAGCTGTAGGTGTAGACATAAATATAGTAAAATAGTTTAACCCATAGGTGTGGGCAGATACTACAGATCGCCATTTAGTACGTTCCGAACATACCTCTTTCGCATCGTTCACATTCATTAGGTTCTTCATACATGCTCGTCTTCAGGTTCTCTTGACTAGCACTTTTCTTAACACATCCCCAATTTGGTCTGTATAGGTTCACCCAACTTACTTGCTTTTCGCTTATAATCTAGCGCTAGGAAGTGGAGGGGAGTGTATTTGGCCAGACTAGAGAAGACATTCTGAGTAAAATTTACTAATAATATGGGGCATTATTTTTATATTTTGTCTCATCATCATCCTATTGCAGTCCACTGCTGGACGTAGGCCTCCCACAGGGCACGCCCCAAGACTGCCATGGGGGGTATTTGTCTCATAAGTACCTAGAATTTTTATCGGGTTCGGATACATAGGTAATAGGTATATGGGAAAGGTGCTCCAGGCCTTCCCAGCGAAGATTTTAAATTAAATAAATTAATAGCGAAAATATAATACAAGGCGGGAATTATTTACATAGCAAAGCAAATTAAAAGTAAAGTCAAATTATAAATGAGCGTTGCCTAGCTGCACGTTTATGCAATCGTTGCGTGGTTTGGTGGCGGCGGAACCCAGCCGCTACAGGTATAATACGTAGGTATCGTACGAGGCGATTAAGGGTTTCCGGGAGGTGGGCAGCAGTGCCTCCCGTGTTGACAACATAGTCAAAAATACAACTGCGGTCACCAACCCGCCTGCCCATCGTGGTGACTATGGGCAAATACCCCCTATGGCAGTCTTGTGGCGTGCCCTGGGGAGGCCTACGTTCAGCAGTGGACTGCAATAGGCTGATGATGAGGTATAATAATAATGGACGATCTACCTAGCCAAAGACGCGAGTATCTGCTGGATGCAGGCCGCTTACAAACGGACACAGTGGAGGTCATTATGGGAGACCTATTTTCAGCAGTAGACTTCTCATAACTGAAATAGATGACGATGACGAAGTATATCGATGAACATCATCGAGAATGAATAGTCTTCGATCATAGAAATGGAGTTAATGCCGAATCTTAGATCGTTTAATCGTCGACTCAAAACGTCGATAACACTCAACCATTGAAAATATCTCTCATGTTAAAGAAAAGAACCTAGGTTCTAGCATCTCTTCAAATTACCTTCAAAAAAAGAGTAAGTAAATATGTGTGTTGTTATCTGACTTTATCACAAGTGAAAAATCGTACCTACATCAATACAAAAACAATTTTCAAATTGAAATGTAGTCGAAAATTACCCCTCAATTTCAATTTTAAAATGGTTTTATAGTGCTGTACGATTGTTTTGCGATGCCCAATATTAATCTTGAACAACTGTACCTACACTGGTTTAACGTGAAATAAATTACTTTAATAAGTACCTTGATCTGCCCCATATTTCTTCGATACCATTCATGTCTCAATGTAAAAATGGCAGCAAGGATGAGCCGCCGGTTTTTCTTCAAGGTTTAAGTTTATTCTACTCTATGTGCTGCAAGTTATATTGAACCTTAGAATTCCCTAACGTGCCTAAGGGTTATATGCCTAGTGCCCAAAGATCGCATAGGCCTAATGCCAAAGGGTCCGAAAAACCTGCTAGTACAAGCCTATTTCGTAAGTTATATAGGGTGTAACAAAAAGGGTATGTTAAGCGCTAAGGCTATGAAAATAGTCCACTATATGGAACCAATTCTCAAAATTTGAGACTCAAAATCGCATATATATTTTTGAAGATTGTATGAACATTCCTAAGTTGTTTAGGAATTCTGCATACTAAATTGAACAATAAACATGTGATTTGAGTCTCGAATTTTGTGGCCCATCCTTTACACAGACACATACCCGGCCCGCCCGGCCGGCCGGATCTCGTTCCATTCTAAAATTTACTTCGGGCCGGCGCTGATAATCACGCCTTTATCCCTTACGGGGTAGGCAGAGCACCATTCCTTTACAGTGGACTATTTTAATAGCATTTCGATTAACATACCCTTTCTGTTACATCTTGTATATGTCTGTGACTCATGGTCGCATCAGCCTAGTTCTTAAGGCTCATATAAGCCTAGTGCAGACATACCGGCGCCTAAGATATACAACAGGTTACCAAAATACATTTTGCAAAGTGATAGTGAAAATAAATTTAAATTACAATTATAAAATTATCTTATTGACAAATGCTATTACACTGAAAACGACTACTTATCTGGAAAATAATTTATATGGCTGCATGCTGCATGTTAATTTTAATTTTAATACCCTATAAAAGCTACATTTTATGTCTTAAGGTGCATTCTTACCGTTTATATTTGTACGCCATTTGTAGGCAGAACATAGTGATTCATATTATTATGCCAATGTAACATCTACATTATGTACACACCTATGTTTACAAATAAAGAAACTTTGAATACCTCTCGTCATACCTATTTCAGAATCAACAGACTATGCGATAGCAAATGTGCAGTGTCACTACGACAGCGGGTCGGAAGTTGAGGACAGTCCGGTGGTGTCGCGTGATGATGACCATAACTACGGCAGCAAGGATGAGCCGCCGGCGTTTATTATACATGCTGTAAGTTATATTTTGCCTTAGAAGTCTCAAGCCTAGTACTTAATGGTGTAATTTATATTGAGCCTAAAAACTCACGAGCCTAGTACTTATACATGCTTTAAGTTATATTGAGAGTTAGCAGTCACAAGCCTAGTACTTAAGTATTGTATAAGCAAGCCTAGTGCCTTAAGGTTGAAAGTTATGTTGAGCCTTAGAAGTCACAAGCCTATAGTGCCGAAGGCTCACGTAAACCTAGTGCCTCAGAATCCCATAACCCTTAGCTTAACGCTCACATGAGCTTAGTATCTAAGGTTCACAAAAGCACTGGCCTAAGGATCGCATAGGCATATTACCGAAGGATAGCAAGCCTATTGCCTAACGCGCCTATAAGCCTAGTGCCGAAACCTCCAAAACTGTTTAAGCTAATACGCAATTTAAAACCCGATTTCAATTGAAATTAATGTGAACTAGGTTAATGTGTTGTGAAGTGTGTGAATATTTATTATTTAGTCATTTATTATTATTCTTATTTTTTACGTTTTTAAATACATACAGGGTGTTTTTTCGTTGCCACCCTTAACAAAGGGTCCGTACTCTACCTATACAGGATGTTTTTTCGTTGCCACCCTTAACGAAGGGTACTTACTCTATACATCAAATAAAGTAAGTTTATGTCAAAAAAACGCTAGGAAACAATGTAAATTTTTGAAAAAAAATAATAATAATTTACTTGATCGGGCGAAATTTATAGTGTCCAGTGTTTATGCTAGTATTTTCATAGACAGATATTAATTATTTCTCGTAAAATAATCTTGCTACACGCGTCAATATGCATTTATGCAGAAAAACACAGTATATTAACTCAACTTTGGACCCTAATATCTTGGGAACCAGACACTTCCCAGGTATGCTTCCATGGAGAAAAATGGTCGTGATGATGAGGAGATTCCGTAGTTTTCGGGAAGGTTGACGACCAAAAGATATCCTTTATATTTTATCAATAGGTACATTTATTAATTATTTATATACTTTTGTTTCAGCCAACGCAGCAAACCCAGTCTCCATTCGCGGACCTGCCGAAGATCATGACGATAGGACCAGCCTATACGAGTATGCCCACGGTCAACGTCATACATGTGGCTGATCGGTCACAGGTATGTAGGTTTGAATCAACTTTAGAATAGAACCCGGTGGCTCAGTTGGTAAGAGCACTTGCACGGAATGCAGAGGTCGTGGGTTCGAGTCCCACTCGGGTGAGGAATTTTTTCCATTTCTTTATTAATAATTTTATAACATGTTAACCTGTGCTGATGCGGAGCTTCATTGCATACAGCAGCTGAATCTCCTTTGTGCATGTCTTAAGAGACCACAAAGGAATTTAGGGGCGTAGTCACTGATATTGAATTGTATCAGGCGTCACTATTCGGAAGTTCAAATCTCTATTCACACATTAATTTAAAATATTCACACATTAATTTAAAACACAACACATTAACTTAGTCCCACATTAAGATCCATACGGTCTTGTGTCGTGGGTACTAAGCAACGGTATATAAATACATAGATAAGTAAAGAAACATCCATGACTCGGAAACAAACATTAATATTCATATCAATGTTTGCACCTACCGGGATTCGAACCCAGGACCTGTGGCGTCGCAGGCAGGGTCACTACCTACTACACCAATCGGCCGTCATTATTATTATTAAGGGATCGCCCGCCACCGGGCCCTATACCCTCCGCTGATCTTGAGTCGTTCGTGATCATGAGTCGGCAGATCCGAGGGTCAGCGGAGAGTATAGGGCCCGGTGGTGGGCGATCCCTCAATAGAGGTAATCACTGATCTTTAATATTTGACCCCACTTTAATAGTGGACTGCAAAAGGCTGACAATGACGATGTTGATATATAATTGTTTATAGCAACCCCGGCCGCCCCAAACGCCGGAATACAACATAAACAAGCGAATCCGGCGCAGCGAGGTAGTGTTACGGGCGGCCGCCGACTGCGTCTCGCGGGGACTCACGTTTCAGACCGTTTCTGAGCAGTTCAACATACCTATTTCTACTATAAGGTGAGACATGTCTACCTACTACTTTCGATCGTATCTATTTCTATTGTCTTATTCTACTCTATTCATAGACAATCGAGGGATTTTCAACAAAAAGATAATAAAAAAATTACTTAAAGCGAAAAACCCGACTGCATAAAGATAGGGATTTTCTGGCAACTCTAAAATTTTATTATGTATTTCAGATTTTTCATGGCACGTAAAGGCATATTGCCAAATCGGCGAAGAGGAAGGAGTGCTATGGTAAGCTACATAGCTATTAAGTATATACATGATGTAAATGAAATTGTATTAGGCGTTACAATTCGGAAGTTCAAACATTCACTATGGGTGCGCCCACCACCCTCCACTGACCCTCGGATCTGATAACTCATAATTGCGAAAACAGGCACTTGCACTAACGACAATCGCCACGAGAAACCAGACCCGAGCACCTAGCATGCAAGACGATACATTGCACTATTCCGAAATCAAAAACTAGATAAATAATCTACATATGTTTCGCCAACAACCGTGGCATCCTCAGGATTATAGAAATTAGTAAATTAGTAAACCACTAATTATTATGAACCTCTAAAACCCAACACATTCAAATTTACATAGCTTTTCGCTTAACATACCCTTTTTGTTACATCCAGTATATGTATTATAATCGAATACTTAAAAACTACGAGTACCTACCTACCATGGTCTACTAACAAACTACGGACATCTACCAACAACAAAATATTCTACAGGATGTAACAAAAAGGGTATGTTAAGCGAAAAGCTATGTGAATAGCCCACTATAGGGAACCTATTCACAAAATTTGAGACTCGAAATCACATGTTTATTTTTCAAGATTGTATGAAAATTCCTGAGATGTTTAAGAATTCTCCATACTATCTGGAAAAATAAACATGTGATTTCGAGTCTCAAATTTTACAGATAGGTTCTATACAGTGGGCTATCTTCATGGAATTTCACTTAACATGCCCCTTTTTTACACCCTGTATAGGAATCCTGTTATTTTCGTTCCCGGGAATTATAATATCTTTCCATACTAACTTAGGTATGTGGAAAATAAACATGTGATTTTTAATCACGAATTTTATACAACATACCCTTTCTGTTGCATCTTATTATATTCATTTACTAGTGGACGCCCGCGACTCCGTCCGAAACAGAAAAACAAAATGTCGAAATTATCCGGGGTAAAAATATTTTCCCGGAATAAAGTGTACCCTATATGTTAATTGGGACATGTCACAATATATTCCTGAAATTGTCGAACTCGATTCAGCCGTTTCTAAAATTATCGTGCACAAATATACAGATAAAATGGAAAAACATTCTTTTGGGTTCTCTGGCCGCCCATTATAATTTTTTCAATATATTTTCCATGTACAGAAATCGATCCAATACAGTTTTGTTATATTTAAATTTATTCATCATCATGAAGAGGCATCATATGAATCATGCGGTGTGTCAGACCTAATGTTGGTTTTGCCATAAAGGAGAACTGTCTGGCAACTCTCCTGGATTTCGTCTTTAGGCGACCTTAACTCTTATTAGCTCCATGTTGGTGGCTATTAAGCCCCGAATCACCAACTTATGCCTGACAGACCGTAACAAATCGCACCTTGGGGTGGTGACTGTTGCCAAAGCAAAAGCTTTTCGATTAATTTTTTTGGGTTGTTTAAATTCACCTCATTTTTGTTTGGTAGCGGTTTCATTTTGGGGTGCGAACATAGAAAGTAACATATAAAAAGACAATCGACAAACAAGTTGTTAATGCTTTCATGTCGAATAAATGATTTTGAATTTGAATTTATTTCAGATGCCAAAGCCCTGCGGTAGTCCCGAGCCGCCGTATCACATGCAACATTATAAACTACCCGACATGCTAGCTTTACAGGGCGACTGTGAAGACGAACAAAGCAATAACTAAGTAAATCTCGACCGTATTTCGGTCCTGGTGGCCAATCTTATCGGACGTTAGCGAACTGCGCAGGATATTATAATAGTCTCCGACCGTATACTGCGCAAGTGATAATAATAATGTATTCGACCGTATTTCGGTCATGGTGGCCAATCTCAACGGTGCAAACACGGATGCACTCTCTATTCCATAGTCCGACGGGACGGAAAGCGACCGGAGATAAATCAGGCGTACGACGCGCTTTACGTTCTTTCCGAGGCAATAGCTAAGTGGCAACTTTACACCATTAAAATCTACACATGAAATAAATTGAGTGATAGAGGCCCGTGACTGGGATCAAACTTACACCTCTGATCGTGAGGGAAAACTAAATATCGAACGGCTATATAACCTATAAGTATACAGGATGTAAAGTGACGGCCAGGTAAATATTGATATGTGACTCACAAGTTATCTGTAAACAGCAATGTTAAGCCTATTTAACTAGTCACAGGTTCGTCCGATACAATGGGCGCGGAAAGCAAAAATTATGGATATGTAATCAAATTAAAAATGCATTTCCTGCAATAACACTATCGTACAAGTCAACACATACATACATGATTATAATCACGCCTTTATCCCTTACGAGGTAGGCAGAGCACCAAGGGCCGATAGAACCACATGGTGCCACTTCTGACCAATTTTGAGGGTATAGTTGAGATGTACAAGTTCGGTTAGTAGTGACAGGTGGTCAGCCCATCGCCTACAAAACACCAAGACCCTCTTGTCCCTCTACTGACTTGTACAGTATGCCCGGGAAGAGAAGTCAATACAATGGTATTTAGCATTTTATTATTTACCTGGCTTTCACTCACGTTGAATAAAAACTGCGCTAGGCACTTATAGAAAGTGAAGATTGCGAATTTTAAAGCATTTCACTCTATCTGCCCCACTATTGTAACACGACGCATGACCTTAAAGGCCTAAGTTAGACTTTGCCCAACAAATATAAGGTCTATCCAAAATTAGTGATTATATTTTGACACGAAACTAGGTAGGTAAAAAAAACACTTTCACTATGGGACCAACTCCGAAATATTGAAAATAAAAATCAGCTGTTCCATACAATCTTGAATAATTACTGCACTGAAATGTATGGAACAGCTGATTTTTTTTTTCAATATTTCGGAGTTGGTCCCCTAGTGAAAGTTGTTTCTTTTTACCTATTAATTGGATAGTTTCGTTTAATATCATCTATCTATATGCAAGTGCTAGGTTTAGAATGTAAATATAATGATTAATGACACTTCATATAAATCTCTTTTCTAGAAATTTAAAAATAATTATAACTTTTTAAGAAGCCATTGTGTAGATTAATAACACGGTACATGTATGTATATAGCATTTAAAATAATTTTAATTTATAAAAATGTGAATAAAACATAGTGAAGTGATAATTAATATCGTTAATAATTATTATTTAGTATTCTACTAAATGGTAGAAATATTGCTTGTAACTTACTGTGGCAACTTCGAGTTGTTTAACTTTTTATCCCGAGAAAATGTTTTTATCCCGGATAATATCGACATTTTATTTTTTCTGTAGTCCACGCGGACGGAGTCGCGGGCGTCAACTAGTTATCTACTGTATTTCTTTTTAGCCCAGTGATATGATTAGGCAGCTGGCAAAGCTATTATTAGAACCGTATTAAAATCAGTCCCCTTATAGAACTAAGTGTATTAAGATCAGTCCCTTTATAGAACTAAGTATATCTATTATAATGCTACAGGGCAGCTACTCGTACTTATTAATCTTATTATACTCATTTTTGAAGCAGTATTCACATTAAATAACAATCAACTTAGACCTTTTAGAAAAAATAGTGAGAAGACAACAAATCAATGTTTTTTTTTTTGCTATGACAACATTTTCACTACATACCTACTTTGTTATTACATTTACTTTACCTACGTATTTATTGCCAATTTGTAAATAAATAATAGACGTTCTTAAATAGTTAATACTTACGTATATTAGAGTTGGCCTTAGCCACAGATTACTGACAGTGTGTTTAGGATTACCCCAATAAACCTGAAATAAAAATTACAATTTATCCGCCCACATTCAAATGAGTACCTACCACTTTTGCTACATCCTGTATAGTATAATATAAAACGTGGAACAAATTTGAACATTATACCTATATACTTAAATATTAAAACCCATTAAATGAAATACAATAACAATGTAACTAACATTACACAAAATAGTATTTTAAAAATTATAGTAGGTATGTATTTTTGCATTTAACCAACAGAATATAATATTTTAACAGAGGGCTTAGTGCGAGTTTTGACTTCGAACTCGATCGCGTAAACGTAAACAGTTCAACCAATCACATGGCGCCGTTGTTCTCACTTTTATGACATCACGTTATAATGTGATTGGTTAGCCGCTTTACGTTAACGCGAACGTGTTCGAAGTGAAAACTCACACTACGCCCTCAGAATTCAAATGTTAAAGGCATAAAGATATCTTTCTAACAAATGTTACTACGTTGATACGGATGCGTGAAATATTTACCTATCATATTAATTAGTCCCAGATATCAATGAATTTGATTAGCGGATTTCAAACGCGTCCATAGGAACGTAGCATAACACATCTCTGGTAGTAAAGCAGCCTTAACCTACAATAACAAAGAACATAATTACCGTGTTTATATACTGACATCTGATTTTCATAAGCTGTATTGCATTTGTAAATATTAAAATAATCAATCCCCAAACGGTCGAACAAGTTATTTAACTTTATTTGATGTACTTATAGAATACCTACGTACCTCTCGCATACGATGGCAACCAAAAACAAATCCTGTAGGTACTGTTAGCTCATTTTGGTATGAAGCCTTGTTATGTTACACACAAAGTGCAGTTACATGTGTAAAGTACGCCTGATAAGTGTATCGTGTTAAAAAACGATTACACATTATTAAATGAAGGTGCGAAGTAAATAAATTTTAGGTAGGTATATTGGATGCCTACTATTGAGAAAGGTGCGCGGATGTGCGGGACTACTCAACAGCAAAAATATAATGTCGCCGATCGTATTTCGGTCATGGCGGCCAATCTCAACCGGTTAGCCATCTGCGTAAGAGATATATAGTACACAAGTATGTGCGCAAATACAGGTGCTCTAATTCCGTCACTCTCATAGTCCAATGGGACGGCGGCAAGCCGACACGACCGGCGAGAGATCAGGCGCAGCAACGGTTTTACCTACGCGCTTTCCGAGACACGAGCTAAGTGACGAAATATACCTAGCATCTATCAATTTCTTTTACACCAACACTTTGGAGTATGTAAAGGTTTAATTAAAGTCAAGAAATGTACGGAGAGAAATGGATTTTGGACGCCCATACAATTTTTGTAATTAACCCCATCTAGCGGTATTTAAGTCTACTTTTATGTTAAGTGTTGCAAGATTATGAAATAATTTTGGTCCTTTTACTCAATTATTGTTGTGTTATTTTCTTATGAAGTTTTTTTAATAAGTGCAAACTATATTTATGTGATTTTGTTGGTAGGTGTGTCAAACAGTGTACAAATGTACTTACCTACTCATTAACAAAATTCTAGTTAATTTAACAACTTTTGTTACAAGGTTTTTCTTATATGTGAAATGGCATTTTGTAAACTCCAACATTGTGTAATATGACTAGACATTTTGTAATATGCCTACGACCTAAACCTAAAAAGTGTGAATCAAACATACATACAATATTTCGTTTCATTAAGTGGGTCATTGTCAAATTTTGAGCAGGTAAACTTGTCTCCAGAAGAAAATATTTAGATGTTATAGCAAAATTGTGATAATTGATTATTTAACTGTGTCAAAATAAAACTGATTATTGGAATGATCTAAATACTGAAAATAGTTTAATCATGTAAAAATACTCTGACCAATTTCATCAGTAACAGAATGGTTATCATTGGTATTTCAGTATAGACACCTGAGACGGTAACAGAGGTGTACATTTTGCATGCCCCCAGCTATAAATTGTGGAAATTAAATAAAAACCAAGAGTAACACGTCAAGCTTATACTGTGTATATCATATTTAAGTAGTTACTACAGATTCCAGCACATTATAAACACTTCAATTTCAGGACCTTTTAAATTCATAGTTACCTGCTCAAAATTTGACAATGACCCAAATACTGTAGTCCATTCTGACCGGCATACTTAAACATAAAGTTAAAATTAGTCATATCTGTCCCTCTTCAATCTTAATGTAAATAACTGAGACAGGGACAGTTAGAACAAGTTTTAGGTTTATGTGTCGTGAATCGCCCACACTTAGTATATTCGCAGCTGTTAAATAAACTACATCTATCTACTTATTAGATTTGGGTATGCCTAAATACTATATGTATTTATTAAATATATTTTTATGTACAAAGTAGATACATTTATGTTTTATTTGACTTGAAAATCATTATACCTCCCTAGACACACTTCTATATTGGGATTGTTTATTACCGGTTGTCTGTCTGACGCCTACTTTCATTAGGAATAGCTGAGTGACAATAATTTCATCATCATCATCATCAGCCTATTACAGTCCACTGCTGGACGTAGGCCTCCCCTAGGGCACGCCACAAGACTGCCATGAGGTGTATTTGCCCATAGTCACCACGCTGGGCAGGCGGGTTGGTGACCGCAGTTTGTATTTTGGACTATGTTGTCAACACGGGAGGAGCTGCTGCCCGCCTCCCGGAAACCCTTAATCGCCTCGTACGATACCCACGGGCAGACATGGGGTGGTACGAATTCTACTACCTCTGTGAGTGACAATAATTATAAAATTAAAATCCTATCCTAAAATAAATTTTGTGGTACAGACCCGTGACTGGGATCAATGAATCAATATCTTCAGGGCGTACCTACCTACCATAGAAACTCATATTAGGTACCTATGTATAACATCTGTTTATACCCTTAGATAAATTTATTACGCCTATGTACCTATGCAAATAAAAGCATATGATTTTTTTTTACAATTAACTAGGCAAACATTTGACCGCCATCGTGCATGACGTTAAGCAAGATGCGGCCTAGGGTGGTACATGTTTGCCTATATTTTATATACATTAAATAGTAAAGAAATGACAGTAGGTAAGAGTAACAAAACACGAAAAAACACCTACAAATAGTAGGGTCCAAGTCCAAATATCATGTTTCTAGCTTCAGTAGTTTTGCCTCGGCGTTGATGAACCAGTCAGATAGAATTTGATAGAAGTTATATACCTACTTAATAGAAGTAGATTTCCTAAAGAGTGGTAATTGACACCAATGTTTATAAAAAAAAAAACAATCTAGTGACGTCATTCACCGCTCTGTGACGGCACCGCATCCAAGAAAAGCTTAGATTAGAGGTTGATTTCCTAAAGTGTGTTGACACCAATGTTTATAAAAAAAACAATCCAGTGACGTCATTCACCGCTGTGTGACGTAAGAAATTCCAAATCCTGTGTTGACACCAATGTTTATAAAAAAAACAATCCAGTGACGTCATTCACCGCTGTGTGACGGCACCGCATCCAAGAAAAGCTTATTAGGGTCCGTTTCATAGAATAACTCCTATGCCTGATTTCGGAACTAACATTTTTTGTATGCAGTGACACAGATAATGTAGTTATACACATAGTAACTAGCGCCATCATTCAAAGGATCTATTTTATGAAACGCACTTTACCTATTGTAGTTCCATCTACTCCAAGGGTGAGGATCAGGACCCTTGGAGTAGATGGAGTGGACAGGTTCAAGTTCATCAGCTTCAGCTTCCCGACAGGTTCAAGTTCACTTCGCGACACTATAACCTGAAGCCTTGCTTATACTTATATTGCTAAGTGCATGCACTTAACAGTGTGATCATTTAATTGGTTTTACTTAACACGTCACACCTACACTAAACACGTGCACTTCGCAACATGTAAACGAGGCTGAACCGCTCGCACGTGCACATGGGTCGGTACGCATTAGGAAATCGTTGAATCCAAATTGACTCTATTCATAAATATCACACGCACATTGACAGGACTGTGTTCTCGAAATGGGAGGATTTAGGAATTTACGAAAGTATCATAACGACCCCACAGCCACGTTCAGCTTATCGGGGCTAGATGTAAATGATCAGTTCCAGATTCCTTAGTTGATTCTTAACGACATGTACGGAAGGAAATGCCGCATCAGCAAAGGACGAATATCATTTGCCGTAAAAATAATGATTATTGGTTGCACTAAAGTTTTACCGACCGTGTACGAGCGATCAATAAACGAATCACATCACAAATCATCACTTGCTCAACACCACACATCAGATAACTAAACGGTATTAAGAACGCGTGACAGGTAAGCTGAGTAAAACTTTAGCCGGAATACGATCTCTTCATGGGCCCATGTAAGTTGTTTCTTGAGGATTTTCCCGACGTTTCCATTCATCATCATCATTATCATCCATCATAAATTCTGAAATCAGTAAAGACAATGGCTGTATGGGCTGTTTGTGCGAGAATAAAGACGCCCGTAAATAAAACCAGAATTATGAAGACGATAATTATGTATTAATTTAATTAATAACATATCTAAACTGTTTACAAGAAATCCCGTTTGGAATGTAGTTTCTACGCTCACAGTATCGAGGTTTTTGAAAGGCAAGAGAAACTATGTCCATACAGCCAATACACCATGGACCAATATGTCGAATAAGCTTATCGTTTCTATTTACATAGATTCTCTTTTCATATCTATTTGTCTAAACAAAAAAATAGACATAAGTACTTTCCTTTTCGAAATGGGGTAGCCAGAACTGCAAGTTCATAAAAGACATGCCACAGCCGCGATTAGCAAATCGGGGACAGATTTTAATGATCAATGATGCTAGCTCATCGTCTGAGGGAACGTCCCCGAGTTCCTTAGTCGACTCTTACGACATGCACGGAAGGAGATGCAGCTGATGTATTCTAGTGAAGCCTCGCATCAGCATAGGTACAATAAAGAAAACACGTATTTTTCTAAAACATTAACTTTATTTTATTCATAACTCTAAACAATGGTAAGGCAATTGAAGGCTGGACGCGTTTACTTTGTACTGTTACATTACAAAAAGTGCTGAAAAACATATGGACGTCTCTTTCACACACGCAGAAACTGCCATAAGCTCGAGCGAGATAGAGTATTAACAGGATTTAAAAGTTTTTGTTATAGCCGTGTGTATTTTAAACTGTTTTCTAAACAAAAGTGGCTAAATAAGGGAGTTTAGCATTTTTTTTACATAAATCCATCTTAGCAATTTTTTTTTTCAAACAGACCATGTCAAAATGTTAGTTTTGTAGGTACATTTGTACTTTGCGCACCAAACGAAAATACATTGCTTGCAATAAAATGTCATTTTTTTCATCATATTTTTGTCGTTTCCCAGGGTTGGTTCTATAGAAACAAACGATCGTAACCTTACAAAGAATACGAGGTTTTTATACTTTATTTATATAATTTACACCCTGTATATTTGATTAGAAAACAGTTTAATTATAAATAATTATAATATAGCGTAAGAAAATAAATTTTACGCAATGGCAACTTTTTAGCACTACATTTAATTGCATTTTTTGGTAGTTCTTATAGCTCAGATGGTCAAAATGTTTATTTTTCAAGATTATACAAATATGTCCGGAGAAATTAACATTTGATTTCAGGTTTTCAATTTTGTGTACAGATTCTCAATAGTAGGATAATTAATTACATAACGTTTGGCTTAACATACACCCTGTATACATATTCTTTATGTAAAAAAATAATACAAATAGAAATCCTAAATGAATATACCAAATATGTAGTAGTGTTTTGATCTAAAGATATACAAAATCACTCAAAAATAGACTTTGAAAATTAAGCTTTAAGAACTACCATAAATATATCATATGGTTTATTCCTTGATATGTAAAATTATTGTTCTAGTTTCGCTATATTTCTAAATAAAATAGCTAACAATATTCACGTGGGGTGCCGTGCGAGTTAAAAAGAAAACGTTTTCGTAGTAAAACATACTTCCTATTTCGTGTGAATTCATCATACTAAGGGCTGATTTTTTCAAACGTGATAATAGAGGTAATATGCTTCTTCTTCTTTATTTGTAGTCATGCTGGACGTAGGCCTCCCCCAGGGCACGCCACAAGGCTACTGCCACAGGGGGGTTTTGCCCAATCACCACGCTGGGCAGGCGGGTTGGTGACCGCAGTGTGATTTTCGGACTATGTTGTCAGTACGGGAGGCACTGCTGCCCACCTCCCGGAAACCCTTAATCGCCTCGTACGATACCCATGTTGTCTCTACTATGATCAAATTTTCGAGAAAGACAGCATGTAGTTTATTCCTCTGAGAGACTATCTGGCGTTTGGAAAAATCGGCACTTAGTGTAATATAATAATTCATTTTGACTTATAATGGGATAGTTTCCTATGGTTGAATCTTATTAACATTTTTTATGCTTATCAGAATAAATCATCAAAATCATACCTATCTGTAAAATTACAATTTGATTATATATGTCCAAATGGGGTAGTAATAAGCCTTCAAAGTTAAGTGGGCAAGTCCATTTTTCAAATGTGTAATTATTTGAAAATTTCAACATCAGATGTCCACCTACATCATTTACAGCAACTTTTGTTTTATGACCATATTTAATATAGTTGTAGAACAAAAGTTCTTTTACGTGCATACAAGTTGTTTAAAGAGTGACGTCACGTCGTGGTAGCCGTTTGTATGGAGCGTTTTTTGGCAAGTCCAAAATTGTGATTTTGAAATCGTTATGTCCATTATTTTTCATTCCTATTCTTTATTGGACAGACACAAAAAATAGGATAAAAGAAGAGATGCATGTACAATGGCAAGCTTATCTCTACAAGAGATCTCATCCAGCAAGCCAATCAACGATTATATTTGTTACTAGTGGACGCCCGCGACCCCGTCCGCGTGGACTACATAAAAAACAAACTGTCAAAATTATCCAGGATAAAAACATTTTCTCGGGATAAAAAGTAGCCTATATGTTAAGTGGGACCTGTCACAATATATTCCTGAAAAGTACATCGAAATCGGTTCAGCCGTTTCTGAGATTAGCGTGCACAAACGCACTGACAAACCGACAAACGGACAATAATTCTAAAAAAAAAATTTTTTTTCCTATAATATTTTTTCTCATATACAGGGTCTTACATGTACGGCCACCTTTAGCGAAGGGTCCGTTTCTACATGAAATGAAGTAAGTTTATGCCAAAATATGTGGGATTTTTTTTTTTTTAATTTAATTATCTAGTGCGAACTAAAGTAATATTTGTTTCCGATTGCAACGAATGTTATAATATCCCGCCGCCGATTAGGAACCTAAGAGTATCTCGAGTTTTAAGGCAAGGCTAAAATCATATTACCTGCTAAACTGGCAAAAGGAGCAAGAAGATTGAGACTTGTACACTATTTCCAATATACAGTAAGTGTGTAATAGTCCGGGAGGTAGCGTTGCATTTCATGAAATGGTCGAGCATTTCATGGTCGATTTCATGATGGCCAATAATGTCAGATAACGTACATTTCACGATAGTCATCCACGTTTGGCCAGTAATCGTATTAACGGGTCAGCAGCTCCAGTAAAATCCGAATGTGGTAAGAGCTTACATTATCAAGTATACCATCCAAAATGGTATTATTTCTGTTCGTGAAAATTTTCACAATAGTAATATTTAAAATACATAATAAGACTTTACAGAAAGCCGTCATCTGGCACATCGAAGAAAATGCCTGGGCACGGCTCGGCTTGTACGTCATTTGTCATAGTCTATATAACCTATATCGTAATCTAAATTTATTTAAACCACCATCATATACATTATACAATATAACACACTATCCGGTCGAATTCTTCTGTATACAGGTCACCCTATTCTTTATTTGCTTTTATAAAAATGATCTTCAAAAAAAAAACGCCTCAGCGCCTCTACCGGTGATCTGTATCGATAGGGGTGATCAAATCTTGACCACTCAGCAAATGGGGCGTTTAATTGCATACTCGGAAACGATTTTTAATACCTGCCCAAACCATCATGATGTGGCCAATAGACATTGATAAAATGCGACCCATGAAATGCTGACGATTTTACCCACGACATATATACTATATAGATATTATATCTGCTGAGGCTTTTCTTTTAAATCATTTTTATAGCATAAAGAATAATACCTGTAGTCAGTTTCATTCGACCGGATTTATGAAATGTGTATTTATTAGTATCTGTGTTAACTTATTTAATTTTATTATTTTGGTTGGGATAGTATATCAGCGCAGGCTTCATAACCTGCATATGCTGACGTACATTTCACCCGCCATTTTGTTTTCTAATATATTTTTTACTGTTTTAATTTTAAATATTAGCTGATAAGGAATTAACGGTTTCTATGTTGTGAATTATTATTATTGTTAAAACTACTGTTTATGTGTTTTTTTATAGACAAATTTTCGGACGAACAGAAATCCTGCTACGCGCGTCTATTTTTGGATGCAGAAAAACGCAGTCTTTTACTTTTTACCCTATATTCTTGGAAACCAGACACTCGCCCCCATGAGAAAAATGATCGTGATGATGAGGAGATTCCGCTGACGCCAATTCAATCATCCTGATGTCCTCATCTAAACTATAATTGCACTCGAAAATGATCGGCCTTTATATGTTAATCACCAAAAAATGCAACCTGCTACCTCCTATAACGTTTAAATGTCCAGTAACAATTTCTATAAAACGATCACGTGCATAGTAGTTTTACTTACGACAAATATATATAGGCGCTCAACCGAACAAACTATTATAAACGTTAAAGTGCTACAGCATTAATGAACCTTTTTTACTGTTCATTTGTTGTCAAATTTCTTCTGAAATATACATTACTACGAAAACATATAAATAAGTTGTGTACAAAAGTTCTAAACTTGCAAACTGGACAAGATAAAATATCTATAATATTACAGTGCATTTAAATAATATACTATATGTAAAAAAAAATGTTTTTCCATTCCTCGTGCGAATTTCGGGGAATCCTTTATTTATGCTATCCGACACTCCTCGGCTTAGTTTCATCTGTCACCCTGCTTGGTATCCTTAGGGGGGGGGGAAATCAGGAAAAGGTTCCATCTGTCCCCCTTCTCTTGTTGTTAACTGGGTGACAGTTTGAACTTTTGTATCTATCCCCTTTATAAGCAAAGTGGTAAATCGGATTAATCCCACTCCTGCAGCAGTAAACGTTAAATTAAATGAGATTTTAATCAGTAGGCTATTGAAGTGAAATATTAATGCGATGTTAAACTTTTTCGTTGCTAAGTGACCGACTAATAAAATAGAAGCCGTAACTGCTGGGCATAGAACGCTGATTGGCATGCACTTAGGGAGTACAGTCAAACCTGGGTAAGTGAGAACTGGATAAGTGAGAAAACTCCATAAGTGAGAGTAATAGCCAGGACCCGTCATTTTAAGCTCCCAAAACCTCTATTAGCGAGAAACAGAAACCTCTGTAAGAGAGAGTCGTTTTTCCCTCATGGACCTCCGTAAGTGAGACTGCTACTTATCTATACCTCTATAAGCGAGAGATGAGCTTTATTTATTATTTAGGAGGAACTATTGCTACTAAAAATACATAGGTTCATACAATAACAAATGACAAAACAAATTACAAATTTAACATCTGCTATCTTATGACTCATTCTTAACTTTCGTGGAACTTTCTACCATTGTTTTTTTATTGTTTTCTCATCAATATTGTACCTGTTCAATATTAGGCGAACAAAGAAAAGAATTTGATTGCTTTTTTTGGAAATTTATTACATGAAGTGGTGCTAATTCGTTACAGACATCGTACTTACTGTAACTTGTTATTGCTGCATACCTCTATAAGAGAGAAACGCTACCCATGTACCTGCATTAGCGAGAAACTCGGGTTAGTGAGAAACCTCTATAAGCGAGAATGAGATTGTGCTCCCTTGAACTCTCGCTTATCCAGGTTTGAATGTATAGGGTAGCATTAAAAGAGGATATCACGAAATTCACATGGGGAGGGGTAAAAGGGGAACTCTTAAAGTTTACACAGATGAAGTCAAGGTCAACTAGTGAATTACATTTATTTCTATTTATTTATTTTATAGTATATTATTTAAGCGCACCTGTTCAATGTAACAAAACACGATTAACAAATATTGTTCTAAATATTTACGACTAACATTACAACTTATAATCTAAGCTCAGAGGAGATTACTACAATCCGAATTGAAAACATGGAGTACAAGCTATTTTTGAACAATGTGAACATTCTTATAATTACAGAGTGGCGTAGGTAACTGTGCGTATATCTTTTAAAATAATTAATTACTTATGTGTTACACCCTCAATTAAAAAGATAATAATTTTACTAGAAATCATAGCTATTGGACCTATTATAGAAAAATATTTTTGATCTTTATTTGATAGTATTTAAGCTGCGTGTTTTTGATGTATTATTTTATAGGTACACATTATGTCAATCGTCTTTTATATTTATGAAACAAAGCATTATTTATAATAAAAATAATATACTAACAATATACATAAAATGTACATTTTATAGGTGGTAACAGTGGGTATGATTTAAGCGAATTTCTATGGGAAATAGGTTATTATAGTGAACCTTTTAATTGAATTTTCCCTAAAAATACCCCTTCACTTATACCATGAATGGTTGTTGATATTTTCAGCCACAAAAAAATATTCTATTATCTAGCGATACATCTGATTTAGTTTTGACCTTTGAACTTATTTTGTAAAAAAAAAAAAAAAAAACCTTTTAAATTTTTAAATTCAAATTAAATAAACGTCGACACAATGTGCAAGTAGCCAAATTTTAAAACTACAAGACCGTAATATATTACAAATTAGTACTAATTTTTTTCGTTAAGTTTATTAGTTTTGGTCGGAATCGTATTCATTTTATTATTTCAAAAATATATTTTATACCTAATCACTAATTTATGAAGCTATTTACGTGCTGTAAAACTATTTTGAGTCTTAACATAGGCTACTTTTAGATAGATTATTACGATTAGTCCCCCTGTTTTATACCTTCAGGGGCCAGAACGTTTAATCTGTCCCCCTAAGGGCACGAAAAAGGGGAACAAATAGGAATAATCTAATTTAAATTACAATTGTTTGATAAAGAATAAAATCTTATTAAATAGAGCATAAGTTTTAAGTACAGATATAATAGATTCGTCAAAATATAATCGTAAAAAAACTTTAAAAAATAAAATGCCCTAAAAATTAACACTAAAAATAAATATTTACACTTAAAAATGAGTATCACTATGTTATATATAACAGATAATAATGTTAATGCTTATAATGGATACGTGGCTTGTAATTCACATTAAAACGTCAAATAATTATACAGGGTGTAACAAAAGGGGGCACTTTAAGCTAAATAATATCGAGAATTCCTAAACAACTCAGGAATATTAATGCAATTTAAAAAATAAACAAATTGTTTTTGAGGAGTCTCCTTTTGTGATTTTAATAGCATTTAGCTTAACATACCGCTTCTTTTACAGCCTGTATATACTGGGAGCGAAAAAAAATTAAAATGAGTACTAATAAAACGTGAAATAATGTTATACATAGCTATATTTATATCAAGCATAACATAAGAATAAATAAACTATCGCTTAAGTTATGCTTGGTACAACTTTATACCACGACTTTTTATACCACAATATGTAAATAAAAAAAAAGATCTATATTTATGGCAACACTGATAGGAAATAAGCAACCTTCACTCAGGTTGACTACTCTATGGTGGCATATAAGATTCAAGCCTTGTATTCATAATCTTTTACTATTGACGGCCGATCGGTGTAGTAGGTAGTGGCCCTGCCTGCGACGCCATAGGTCCTGGGTTCGAATCCCGGTAGGTGCAAACATTGATGTGATGAATATCGATGTTTGTTCCCGAGTCATGGATGTTTCTATACTTATCTATGTATTTATATACCGTTGCTTAGTACCCACGACACAAGACATTAGGGATCTTAATGTGGGACTAGGTTAATGTGTTGTGAAGTGTGTGAATATTTATTTTGTTTTGAACTAACACTCCACTCTTAAACCATTGAAAAATAACCCTTATTGTATGGACGTAAGTGTACCGGAGCCACCTATCGGACGCAAGACAGAACCGCAGTCCAATATAAATCCTAAAACGCGATATTGAAGTTTCTCACAGTGATTGGAATATATACACGGGCCAAACAATAACTAGTGGCCCGGTGGGGCCAGAAGCGATTCCCTTTTCACCAACCCCACATTAAATTAAGCATTACTGCCTTGAGTAAGGGTGACTGCAAACTATGAATACAAGAGGGAGTTTATATTTTTTATCTATTAAGGCACCGTGATTTTAAGAACAGATATAAACAAATAAAATTAATAAGCATTTGAACTCATCATTTTTAATTTAGTTTCGGTAAAAATATATCAAGTATTTAGGTAAGTATTTGATTCCCGGTCGAGTCAAATATTTGATGTCTATGTTTTTACTATTGTTTATAAACAGAACAAAAGGTTATAATTCTATTTATTTTTAAAGGCTATAATATATAAGATATTTATAGCTATAACACAGAAAACATGCGCAAAAATTATTCTTTAAAAAAATGTAGATTAAACTAAAAAAGGCAAGTTTATATTTTACGGTGGCATCTAACATCTGAAGCAACGTTTTAGTCACCTGTTATTTTAACGTTGTCAGTTAGCGTTTACATCACTATCTATAGCCGGCAAGTTATCTATAACCGAGCTTATAGTTTCAGCTACATCACTGTTACCGTTATTTGATTCGATATTATTATTTGTACTGTGAATTACATTAGACGTAACATCGTTTAAAACACTCGTGAATAAAGCTGCGTTATTTTCACTGCTATCTACCGTGCTATTAGCCGTTGCAACATCGTTATTTAAAGTGTTATTTATCGTTGCTACATCGTTATTTAAACTATTATTAGCCGTTGCAATATCGGCATTTAAGTTGTTATCTGCAGATGCTATTTCGTTATTTAAACTGTTATTAGTCGTTGCTGCTTCTCTATTAACAGTGTCATCATCGTTATTAGCAGCTGCCACATCGATATTTATCACGTTATTAGCGTTTAAATCACCTCCAGCGGCTTCATCGCCATTATTATTAACCGTTTCATCATTTAACTCATCATAATTAGGCGGCAATTCCACATTTCTAGCTATATCATCAACGTTAACCGTTACAACGTTATTATCATCGTTTAAACCGTCCCTACTCAAATATTCCGGTGGGGGACCGTATAATTTATACCTCATAGCTTCATTATACGGCGGCGGTCGTCCGCCCTCGTTTAGGTTTATCCCGGGATAATTTTCAAAACTAGCCCCTAATAAGCGTATAGTGCGTCCGTTTAACGTATAAGTATCGTTCCCATTTAATCGAACAAAATCAAGATCATCTATATTTATTTCTGCAACATTAGGCGTGTCTGGACGTCTGTCATTAGACGACCTGCGACTAAATCTAGGTATGCTGAGTTGGAATCTACCTAATTGCAACGTTAGAGGTCTTTGACGTTCTATATTATCTATCACCCTGTCCAAATGGTTTCTTAAGGTCCGTCTACGGTAAACCTCAATAGGTGTTGCCATATAATTAAGGTCTCTACCGCAGTTGCTAGTGTCTGGGTTTGAAAAGAATAGGTCTGGATTCATATCGCAATAGGTGGGGCTACGGTAGGGGTCCAAGGTTCGATTCCTGGTTGGGGAGTTTTGTAAGGAGGTGGTACGCACGTCTGACATTTCCACGTCACAGCATTGTGTTGGTACCTGAAATTAATATTTTGAATGAAATCGAAACCATTTGATATAAAATCATCGTCGTCGTCAGCCTATGGCAGTCCACTGCTGGACGTAGACCTCCCCCAGAGTACACCACATGTCTCGATCTCCCGTTTTCACCATCCAGTCACTACCAGCCGTCCTCCTTAAGTCATCGGTCCATCTGTCCGGAGGACGCCCAACGCTACGCTTGCCGAGGCGCGGTCTCCACTCGAGAACCCGTTTACTCCACATATAAAAGCATACACAACTTATTTGTTGATTGTCATTTTTTTATATGTCACTTTTATATATATATTTATTCTATATTTGTTACGGTCTGTCAGGTATAAGTTATGGCCGTAGAGTATTAAGTATGAGCAAAATTTAGTTTAATTTTTACCCGACTCCGTCAGAATGAGGGTTATGTTTTTCGAGTGTATGTACAGGGTGTTTTTTTGTGGCCACCTTTAACGAAGGGTGCGTACTCACGATATATATAAAATAAACGTAAGTTTATGCCAATTAAAATGCTGTTGAGAGTTTCTTTTTTTTTTTTTTTTAATTTTTATTACTTGATCTGGCGAAATTTATAGTGTCTAGTGTTTATGCTAGTTTATTTATAGACAGATATTAATTATTTCTCGTGAAAAAATCTTGCTACATGCGTCTATGTGCAGGATGTTTTGGAGGATGAAAACGCAGTCTATTTACTCAACTTTGGACCCTAATATTTTGGAAACCAGACACTTCCCAGGTATGCTTCAATGGAGAAAAATGATCGTGATGATGAGGAGATTCCGTAGTTTTCGGGAACGATGTAGTATATCATTTATGAACCTGCAGTTCTTGCTACCCCATTTCTGGACAACAGCCGTGTGTTTATGTATGTTTACTCACCTGTCTGTATCTAGAATTAAAGATGGCGGACAGTCGGGCCAGTCCGAAACCGTTGTTCTGATCATCCGCTGTAGACGCTTGATTGTCTGTTGCACACTGTAATAGGTAAATTTTATTTTATTTTAAATTCTCCTACGCTGCTCTGGGAGTGAAAAAAAAACGTATAGTACTACTACAGCTGCTTCTCTTCCCGGGCATACTGTACAAGTCAGTAGAGGGACAAGAGGGTCTTGGTGTTTTGTAGGCGATGGGCTGACCACCTGTCACTACTAACCGAACTTGTACATCTCAACTATACCCTCAGAATTGGTCAGAAGTGGCACCATGTGGTTCTATCGGCCCTTGGTGCCCTGCCTACCCCGTAAGGGATAAAGGCGTGATTATATGTATATATGTATATGTATGTTAAATTAAAAAGATATAACAGGACACTATGTTCGATTCTGACCGTAACCATTGCTTAAGCGTGACGGTCAGAATCTACCATACTATCAAAACAAATAAAATAAAAGCAATTTTATTTATTTATAAATTTTACTTGTACATTTATTTTTGTATATATTTTTATTTGGCCGCGTGGTGCCGGCAGAGTAGAATTCGTACCACCCGATGTCTGCCCGTGGGTATCGTACGAGGCGATTAAGGGTTTCCGGGAGGTGGGCAGCAGCGCCTTCCGTGTTGACAACATAGTCCAAAATACAAACTGCGGTCACCAACCCGCCTGCCCAGCGTGGTGACTATGGGCAAATATTACATTATTACATACATTAACCTAGTCCCACATTAAGATCCCTAAGGTCTTGTGTCGTGAGTACTAAGCAACGGTATATAAATACATAGATAAGTATAGAAACATCCATGACTCGGAAACAAACATCGATATTCATCACATCAATGTTTGCACCTACCGGGATTCGAACCCAGGACCTATGGCGTCGCAGGCAGGCTCACTGCCTACTAGACCAATCAGCCGTCATTCAGTCAATTTATATGTATGTATATCTTACCTCACTAGGCACCCTTATAGGACTATTGTGAGCAGAGACAGTTGGAGTGACTCGCGGTAACTCACTCAACAAACGAGACTCTTCGTAGCATGGAGGGAAACGATGCGTCTGAAATGCGATATGTAAAACTATCATATCAAATCATTTTTACGACATGCAAGCGTGTACAATTTACTTTTAGACTGTTATTTTTAAGGTACCGTACCCGAAGGCTAAAAACGCGAACTACAAGACTTCACTATACACGGTGTTTTTTCGTTGCCACCTTTAACGAAGGGTACGTACTCTATACATAAAATAAAGTAAGTTTATGCCAAAAAAAAATGCTGGGAAAAAAAATCTAGTGTTTATGCTAGTTTATTTATAGACAGATATTAATTATTTCTCGTGAAAAAATCCTGCTACGCGCGTTTATGTGCATTTATGCAGAAAAACGCAGTCCATTTACTCAACTTTGGACCCTAATATCTTGGAAACCACACACTTCCCAGGTATGCTTCCATGGAGAAAAATGATCGTGATGATGAGGAGATTCCGTAGTTTTCGGGAACGATGACGACCAAAAATCACCCTGTATCTATCTTGAACCGCAATAGCTATAGTTGGAATCAAATCATTTATTCAACATGAAAGCATACAGTATGTCTTTTGTCATCAAAGTTTCAATCATCACGAAGCTTTTCCTCCACAGAAGCATACAAAGGAAGTCCAAAGTTATCATTGATTTATATTGCATAAATGCATTTAGACGTGTGTAACCAACATTTTTCTTGACTAAAATGAAATAATTCCTATAAAAAAAAACCAACGCAAAGATTTGAGACCATACATTGCGCGCTTTCACGGCAAAATATAAAACAAACATGCCCAAATTTTAAAAAAATCGTCTTATAAATTATGGAGTTTTGAGGTAACATACATAAAAATATATGAAAAAAAAAAACATTCCAACGTATTGATAACCTTTCTTCTTTTGGAAGTCGGTTAAAAAAGCTACTACTAACCTGTGCATAATGCATGTTATAGTGTTGCCTCGCGACTCTGTCCGCTGCACCGTAGCTGCGCCTCTTCATGTGCATCTTACAGATAGCTGACACCAGCAATACTACTGCTATCATGAAAATTAGGGCGCAAGCTGAAAAACACATTTCATAATGTTAGTGTAAATAAACTAGCGGCCACCTACGTGCGAAGCCGGGGCGGGTTACTATAGCCTTCCTCGATAAATGGGCTATCTAACACTGAACGAATTTTGCAAATCGGACCAGTAGTTCCTGAGATTAGTGCGTTCAAACAAAAAAACTAACTCTTCAGCTTTATAATATTATAGTACAGATAAATAAATATTCATATATACAGGGTGTAACAGAAGTTTCATAGTTCACAGTACATGTCATATTCAAAATAATATAATAAATATTATAATTCACTAGCAGCCGCCCACGACTTCGTCCGCGTGAGAGATCATTACACCCGGGCGAAGCCGGGGCGAGTCCCTAGTTATACATATAAACCTTCCTCTTGAATCACACTATCTATCTTCAAACACCGCATCAAAATCCGTTGCGTAGTTTTAAAGTACTAAGCATACACAGGTACAGACAGCGGGAAGCGACTTTGGTTTTATAATAATTATGTCATGATTTGATAACGCTACAAGCGGAGCCATCTATCGGACGCAAGACAGAACCACGGTCCAATACAAATCCTAGAACGCGATATCGAAGTTTCTCACAATGATTGGAATATATACACATGGGCCAAACAATAACTAGTGGCCCGGTGAGGCCGGAAGTGCTTCCCTTTTCACCAACCCCCACATGTTAAGAGGAACTATTAAAGTCATGACTTTATGTTAAAACAAATATAAAATAGGCAGGGTTCGAAATTATCAAGATAAATATTTTTTTGGATAACTATCCTAGATGATGATTTGTCAATTAACTTATTGAAATTTTCTTTATTTAAATTATAATAATATTTATCTCAAAGAGGGTCATAGTTTTTTGGCATTATTAAATGAACAGCAAAGAATAATACAATTTAAATGAGAAAAATACAATTTAATTCAGAGTTTGTTTTTATGGCGTCAAAAAAAGTAAGAAATTACGTAAAAAAAAAGAGAAATTCCTGAAATTCACACTTCTCTTGTCAGTCAAAGCTTTTTTTTTATGTCTAGCGCGTTTGGATATGTAAATAAACGTAGATTATTTTAGTGTTTGATTTTTATAATTATCAAAGATAATTAATTATCAAGGTATATTTATCAAGATAATTATCAAGGTATATTTATCAAGATAATTATTACTTCGAACCCTGAAAACAGGTACATTACCAGTGACAGTATAAATGGTGGACTGTATGAAACCGTAGTCATCTGGCGCGTGTCTGTCTTCGAACAGCGGAGGAAATTCCACGTTGAAATCTGAATGGAAATGAAACATTTTACATGAGATTAAATGATTATTCATTAGAAATATAAACTAGAGTCCGTTTCATAGAATAGTTCCTATGTTTGATTGCGGAACTAACATTTTTGGTATGCGGTGATACAGAAAATGTGGCCATACACATAGTAACTAGCGCCATCATCCAAAGGAACTATACTGTGAAACAATTGTTACTTTCCCGGGATTCGAACCCAGGACCGATGGCGCGGCGAGCAATCAACCTACCAACTACACCAATCGGCCGTCAAATCGTTTGATGAATCGATTGATTGCTTTGTTACCTTCCTTGCAGCTGTATCGAGGATGCTGGAATAAAATGGTTTGTGTCGATTACTCACTGAAAACACCTAGATTTATTTATTATCTTACCTGCAGCTGTATCGAGAATGATGGAATAGACTGAAAACACCTTGTTCTAATTATATTACCTTCCCTGCGACTGTATCTCGGATGTTCGTCACAGCACGCCGGCTGTCGACACAGACTGGCGGACCGACAGCACGCGGCCGACGGCACGCAACGACCGGTCGAGCAGTTTAACTTGTCCGCGCCTAGAGAGAATTAATAAATATTCACACACTTTACAGCACATTAAATTAATCCCACATCAGGATCCATAAGTACTTACATTAAGCAACAGTATAGTATATAGTATGGAAACAGCTGTGACTCGGAAACACGGACGAGAATAACGTGTGGGGGTGGTGAAAAAGGAAGAGCCACTAGTTATTGTTTGGCCCATGTGTAACATAAAGGATATGATAAACGAAATGCTATAAAAATTGCCGATCATCTATATCTATATCTTACTAGTCGACGCCCGCGACTTCGTCCGCGTGGACTGCAGAAAAAACGGGATAAAAATATTTTCCCGGGATAAAAAGTAGCCTATGTGTACATATACCAAATTTTATCAAAATCGCTCCAGCCGTTTTTACGTGAAAGAGTAATAAACATCCATCCATCCATCCATACTCACAAACTTTCGCGTTTATAATATTAGTAGGATATTTGCCTTATACATTGTTAGATTAAATTAGATTCATTTATTGCATATACCTTATGTACATATATATGTCGTGGCCATATCGTAGAATTGATCATTTCATGAAATGGTCGAGCATTTCATGAAATGGTCGCATTTCATGAAAAGTTCTACTGTCTATTGGCCACATCTATGGTTTGGGCAGATCGATGATTAAAAATTGTTTCTCGATATGGGCAACTAAACGCCCGATCATTTCATGAAGTGGTCAAGATTATTGATCATATCGTAAAATAGTTACATGAATCACCGGTAGAGGCGCTGCGCGCGTTTTATTTATGTGTGAAGATGGCGGATTTTTCTTTTTAGGTTATAAAACAAATTAAAGAGAGTAGGGTGACTATGCAGAAGAAGTTCACGGATAGTGTTATATTGTATAATGTATATTAGACTTAATGGTGGTTTATAATAATATTGTTAAACAAAAACCTTAGATTACGATAGGTTAGGTTAGGTTAGGTTAGACTATGACAAATGACGCACGAGCCGAGCGAGCGGAGCGAGCGTGCCCAGGCAGCGTCCGGCGATGTGCCAGATGCGAATCGCTTTTGTAAAGTCTTTTATGTTTTTAAATATTATATTGTGAAAATATCACATAAATAATAGCAAAAAAAATCATACCATCATACCTTATGGTATACTTATATATGGTGTACGGTATATATTATTTATATAAGCTCTTACCACATTCGGATTTTATGGACACCCTGTTAATACGATTTGGCCAAACGTGGATGACAAAATCGTGAAATGTAGACGATTTAACGATCTGGTCAAATTGAATTGGCCACTTCATGAAATGCGACCACTTCATGAAATGCTCGACCATTTCATGAAATGATCAATTTTACAATATGGCCACGACATATACATGGGCCAAACAATAACTAGTGGCCCGGTGGGGCCGGAAGCGTTTCCCTTTTCACCACCCCCACAAAGCTTTAAACTAGGTATAAGCTACTCAGTTTAATTTGACAAATTAGGTAGACCTAAGAAGTGTCAGATGGACTGTGTGAGAGAGGATATTAGTGAGCGAGTAACGAGATAATAGGGATGAATGGAAGAAAAGTACATATTGCGCCGACCCCAAATAAATGGGAACAGGGCAGGAAGATGATGATGATATACTCACGTAGACACGGTCTCTGACCACACAGCGCGGGCGCTTCATCTTCTCCTTGCCGACAGTCCTCGCGACCGTCACACACGTAAGATGCGAGCACGCATCGCGCGCCGCACCAGAACGCGCCGCGTGCGCATTGATGCGGCCCTATAGTGTTATAAAACACATAATAGTACCTAATTTTACTATTATACAGTGAGCGGGAATAGTCTAGTGGTTAAGACGTGCGCTCTACAAGCGGGAGGCGCAAGTTCGATCCCAGTCGCGGGCCTGAATGTAATTACAGAATACAGAAAATGCAAAGATACAGATTTTAATGAGTGGGACAAATCACTATGAGAGTGACGTAAGAGTGCATCCGTGTTTGCGCACTTTGGCACTATTAATACCTCCAGGGCACGTTGGCTAATCTCTGTAGGTATAGAAATACGGTCGGGACTCGGGAGTTATGGCAGTTATAGCACGTACGATACGAGCACGCACCACGCGCCGCACCAGAAAGCGCCGCGTGCGCATTGATGCGGTCCTATAGTGTAATAACACCGATTACATAACTTTACTACTAGGAAATCCTCCCCGGTATTAGATAAGAATACATCAGCTGCATTCCGTGCATGTCGTAAGAGTCGACTAAGGAACTCAAGGGTGTTCTCTCAGGCGATGAGCTAGCAACTTGTCACTGGCTTTGCCATTCTAAACGTGGTTGTATGATGATGCTGTTGTGGCTGCTACTCCATTTTGAGGACACATGGTGTTCTCACGTCTGTAGACGTATGTATAAAAAGAAGAATTTCATACATTTTGGGGCTTGAAAAGAACAGAATAGAATTTCTTTATTTGCCATTGTATAGGGTACATTACAGGTGGTGGATTATATAAATACAAAATCTCCTATACAGCCATAAACATACAGCTTGCAAGAAAAGTAAAAATAAGCGTTAAATATAGTCTCACCTCTATTCTGCACAAGAATATACTTCTTCTGACTGAATGGTGGGGAGGAGCACATATAATGTCCGCTGTCACTGAGCTGCAGATTTGTTTTAGTCAAGGTAGAGACTTGTGTACTTGGGCCTATTGGCTCTGTTGTAAATGGCCTGAACAAAAAAGATTTTTAAGTTAATAGCTTCATTTATTTATTTGCCAGTTTGTCACATTACATAACCTTGGTATGTCACAATATACAATTATCATTACTTAAGTCATAACATGATTACCAATAGATTTAAGCATCTTCTTCTGCCTGTATTTGACAACTACTCCCGATTACAAATCATAACCAGTACAATAAGTGGTATACAAATTATCATCATCAGCCTATTGCCGTCCACTGCTGGACGCAGGCCTCCCCCGGGGCACGCCACAAGATGGGGGGTATCTGCCCATAGTCACCACGCTGGGCAGGCGGTCACCAGACCGCAGTTTGTATTTTGGACTATGTTGTCAACACGGGAGGCGCTGCTGCCCACCTCCCGGAAACCTTTAATCGCCTCGTACGATATTCACGGGCAGACATGGAGTGGTACGAATTCTACTCTGCCGGCACCACGCGGCCTTACATATAGGCCATGCTTAAAAAGTAAGGGCTTTAGGCCACTAGCTATTGTTTAGCCCATGTAATACTACAATCATTGAGTGAAACATTCTAGAATTTGTATTGGACTTGAGTTGTGTCTGATATATCTATCAGCTCCGTAACAGCCCCCTGATTACATAAAAGTAATAGCAAAGTCGAAGCAAAGCGATAGCGAAAATTGTACACTATTCGCCTTGAAACGTCCTTCTGAAGTTCCTTTGAAATTCATTTTAAGTGATACGATTTTGACAAGCAATCAGCGATTTTTGTAAATTTTTCGCTATAGCTTTGCTTTTGCAAGTTAAGTAATAAGGGGGCAGGTCTATTTGAATGTTATAGTTAGCATCAACTTCCAATCCAATACAAATCCTGGAACATGATATCAAGGGCTAAACAATAACTATTGGCCCGGTGGGAAGACTATCTTGATTTAGTTTTAGTGAAAGACAGCATCTAAATTCATCAATTAGAACTATCTGCTATTTAAAAATCTGCCTTAATTATAACATACCTGCATAATACAACATCTATACATATAATAAAATTGCAACAGATTGATGTTTGTACACGCTAATCTTAGAAATGGCTGGACATATTTCAATGTAGTTTTCGGGAATAAATTGTGACAGGTCCCACTTAACATATCGGTTTTATCGTACTTGTTATCCCGGGAAAATATTTTAATCACAGATAATTTCGACATTTTGTTTTTCCTGCAGTCCACCAGAATTAGTTGTGACTAGACTAGTGGACTCTAGTAATAAATACAAACAGTTTTATGGCACCATAATCTAGAAATATATTTTACTTTCTAATTAAATATAAGAAATAAAAAAAATACAAACATCTAAATCACCCCCATTATGCCATAAGAGATAGCCCTATCTCAACATGTAGAAGTGTGCTAATTGCACACCTACTTTTCTTCTGTTAGCCTATGTCCCATGTGATAAGGGATGAGTCTAACACATAAGTGGTTCACGTGTATTTAAATTAGCTTTGGATTCAAATCAGAACAATGTTAGCTTAGTATTATGTAAGAAAAACTCCCTTGTGTAGATGAACACCAACCTTTATTTTCACAATCTCGATCACGACCGTACCTCACCGTGGTCACCACCCAAGAGCCACCATGGGTTTACAATTTTCTCATACGAATAAGTCAAAACAAACACTTTTATACTAATGGTTTTACAATCATAACTGTTAAATCGTTCGAAATATAGTATAATATGTTTCTAATAATATCATGATTATTTAAAAGTTTTAACTAAAATAAACTTGCAAAATTAATTAAATGCTAAATTAATAAGTTGTTGGTTGCGTATTATTTGCCCCACTTCCGTATGTCAAATAATAAACAACCAACACAAGTACTTTTTCTTTATAATAATAAATGCTATTAATATGGGCATGAACGGAACCTTACAATTAGTCAAACCTAAAAATTCCAACACTCCTAACTTTAGTAGAAGAATTAAAAATACCCATACCTATTCTCCCCACTCTCATTGACAGCGACATAATTCCACACAATGACTTTAGGAGTGTCTCCTTTGAGTTCACAGACCAGCGTCAGGTTATCCTCAACCCTTTTAACTATGACATCGGTGTACTCCACCTCTCCTGGACTGTACAGGGTTAGGGATGGAGGCTGAGGTAGCTCGGATGTGCCTGGAATTTATATGACATAATTAATTACAGCAAAAAAAACCTTATTTGTCTTTGAATGACTATTTTAGTGTTTTAATGGTGTGGTTTGTGAGGGGTGGATTGTGTTTGAGGTTTATTTCTTTAAGTTCTAGTGCAAAATTTTATGACCTATTCACAAAAAAAAAGGAATATACATGTTTCTTAAACTTTGCCATGTGGGTTGTGTTTACTGTATGTTAAATATATCTAGGGGCCTAATGGGTGTAGTGAACGAGATTCGCAAAGGACATCAATGGCAAAAAGTGAAAGGAACATAGTAAAAACACCGTTAGAATAAAAATAGAAATCTCTTGGAGTATAGTAAGTTTGGTAATGGAATACTTTCAGATTTTTTTGTATATATGGCTTAATTTATTAACTAATAGATGAAACTAACAGATCTGTAAATCTTATTATAACGTTAAAGCCAGCTAAATATGAAAAAGTGCTCAAAAATGCACAAATATGCAGCAAAACCTTGATACCCCCTAAATTTATATTTAAAGAGATATGACTAAGTTTTATGTATGTAAAAAGAATACTTACATAGAACCAAAACATTAATAAGTATTATAACACATGATAACGCACTGGTAATTGAGGAAATCATTTTTATTTACGTATAAACATTTTCACGAGTGACATTCAACAAGACGCCATTTTTGTATTGAATTTGAAAGTGGTACGTTTTACGCAAAATCCGTAGCACTAGCAATTTAACTTTTAAATTGTTGACTACGAACAAATTAAAATAAAATAGGTTTGATATAAAAAAGAACCAAAGAATCATGGTTTTGTTTAGAAATACATTTTCAATACATACTTAGATCTTTTCTTGCTTGAATTATAATTCATACATTCCCTGTTTGCCGCTATAGGTTAAATGGAACGTAAACCTTTGCATTTAGAAAACCGCAGGCTTGCTTGTATATCTTTTCCATACTAACAATCGAGAACTAGTTAACAAATAGAAAAAACGTGTTGCATTATTTTGTTGATTTTAGATACAAAGAAATTATCTGAAATTTATCATGATCTCAGTGCCACTCACGGACGTACAGAAACCAAACATTCTTCATCTTGTATATCGTCAAGGTTTCTTACATCTACAGGCACATCCCTAAATGTTTGCCGATGGTTTGCTCACTACTGTCAATGTCAAAGGGATTCGGCGGGAAAAGCTGGAAGGGTGCAGGTGTAATTTTCTTGTTAAAATCAAAAAATATTTGTAAATGGCTTGCATGTGTCCGTAAAGTGATGTTTTCTGGTAGATAAGTTATATTTTGATTACTTGTGATGTAAATCTAGTGCGTGTGCATGGTTTTATATGCAGGTAAGCCGAGTAAAACTTTAGCCGGTTTACGATCTCTTCATGGTCGCATGTAAGTTGTTTCTGCAATATTTTTTCATTTTGACTAACTTTACACTTTTTCTTGAGGATTTTCCCGACGTTTCCATTCATCATCATCATTATCATCCATCATAAATTCAGAAATCATTTACTAAAGACAATGGCTGTATGGGCTTAGTTCCCCTTGCCTTTCCTTCGGGATAAACTAAACAAAAAAAAAAACAATAAATAAAACATTTTCTGCATGAAATCATTCAAATAACTGTATTAAAATAAACAAAAATGGATTTAAATAGACTACCAAATGATAAAAAGTTGGAATTATGCAGATGGTATTTTAAAGGTACACATATTTGCCATGTAAACACATTATTTTACTATGTAAATGGGCCAGTGAAGAAAAGTTAAAATAATCATTACATTTTCAGTGGGTTGTGCTTTCCTACCGTTTGTGTGGGCAGTAAATGCTGTATGGTTCTTTAAGGAAGCCTTTGTTAAGCCCCCATTTGACGAACAAAAGCAAATGAAGAAGTGTAAGTATGCTGAAAAATTTTGTGCTTTGGCTTTGTTATTTAGGTACTTGCTATGGTACTTGTAAAGGTAGACTAGATAAAATTCTTTATTGTACTATAAACTAGTTGATTCTGACCATCACATTAAACAGAAACTTAAAATTGAATCTACCTGCCCCTTTCTGTCTTAGTGATTTACATTAAGAATTACAATAGAGGACCCAAAGAAAACAGGAACAATTGTTCAATGCACTAAGTGCCAGCAGTATGGACACTCAAAAAACAACTGTCTGAGGCTGTACAGATGCGTAAAATGTGCAGGTTCACACAAAACTAGCGAATGTTCTAAAAAAGACCGCAACACACCTGCGACATGCGCTTTGTGTCTGGGAGAGCACCCAGCTAACTACAAAGGATGCGAGGTGTACCAAGAAATCCTAAACAGAAAAAAAAGACAGAACAAATTCTCTCCATGGATAGCCCCTAGAGACCACATATCCACAAAGATGCCATCAGACCGCTTGGAGACCTCTGGGGCAACAAGACCACAACACGCTGAAAACACAACGAGAACCCAAAGAGGCTCCGACGATTCAGCTCAACAACAAAGAAAAAGACCACATAAACCACCGTACCAGGCAACATACGCAGAAGTGACTGGTGCCCATGCCTACAAAAAACACATACAAAGAGACACATATGTCCCACTTCTAACGCCTATTAAAGATGCTAAAACTAAAGACAACGCACTGAACGAAGCAGATAACTACACACCCACTGATGTCCTAAGAGACTTGATAACAAAACAAATGACAAAAATGGATATGATTATAAGCCAAATGTCCACACTTATGGCACTCATCAGTTCACTCGTCCAAAAGTTAGCAAAATGATCGCACTCAACATAGCTATATGGAACATCGATGGCCTTGCTCCAAAACTTCATGAGGTCGAGCTCCTACTGGAAACTCACCAGCTTGATATCCTTCTTATATCTGAGACTCATTTTACCGATGATAGCTTGGTCAGCATTAAAGACTATACTCTGTATGACACTAAACACCCAGATGGCACAGCACATGGGGGTGCAGGCGTAATCATCAGAACGTCACTGAAACATCATGAACTGGAACAATATCACACAGAACATATTCAAGCCACTACAATAGCAGTCGAGGGAAAAACGGGCAACTTCAACGTTTCTGCAGTGTACTGTCCACCTAAGCACAAAATCAAAGAGGAACAATTTTCACACTATTTCAACACTCTGGGCCCTAGATTCATAGCCGGAGGTGATTGGAATTCAAAACATATTCATTGGGGATCTAGGCTAACAAGTACACGAGGAAGACAACTTAAACTGTCACTGGAGAAAAATAAACTAACAACCCTCTCTACGGCTGAGCCAACACACTGGCCCACTGATAAAAAGAGACTGCCTGATGTGATTGACTTCTATATCTGTAAGGGAATGATGCAATACTACACTTCAACTGACCCTTGTTTAGACGGCTCCTCCAACCATACCCCCGTACTACTTACAGTTAGTACAACCATACTTGAGTACGACAAGATACCTAAATTATACAATAAGTACACGGACTGGGACTCGTTTGGAGAAATAATTGAAAGACGGCTAAACCTAAAAATTGCGCTAAAAACATCAGAAGACATAGAACTGGCAGCTACCAGCTTCACGAACTTGATCCAAGTGGCGTGTTGGCTGTCTACCCCAAACAAGCCCATAAATAACCCGAGGAAAAATTCTATCCCATGGGAAATTAAGAGTAAACTTCTGGAAAAAAGACGGCTACGCAGGGTTTGGCATTGTAGTAGACATCAAGATGACAAAAGAGCATACAACAGAGCCTCATGGGAACTCAGGGAACTGATAAGGAATGCCAAAAATGCAACTCTGGAACATCAACTGAAATCACTTACAGCCACCAAATCGACCAACTACTCCTTGTGGAAAGCAACGTCAAACATGAACCAGCCTAAAAGAACCAGACCGCCGATCAGACTGGAGGGTGACAAGTGGGCCAGGACTGCACAAAGCAGGGTGGAAGCATTTGGGGAGCACTTAGCGAAGGTGTTTAATCCCAATGAAGGCATCAACCTCGAAGAATTGGACATCGACGATGTGCTTAACGAAGACTTCCAACTAGACTTGCCCATAAAGTCGACTAACCCAAGAGAGGTGTTAAATTTTATAAATAGATTGGATAGTAAGAAATCCCCAGGATTCGACATGATCACCAAAGAGGTTCTGACAAAGCTGCCAAGAAGAGGTCTGATATTTCTCTCTACGTTTTTCAACGGCATCCTGAGAGTCGGTCACTACCCAAGTATATGGAAGATTTCTCAGGTCATAATGATTCACAAAGATGGTAAACCCCTTAATGACGTCAGCTCGTATAGACCAATCAGCCTGTTGCCTGTCATCTCTAAGCTCTTTGAAAAAATAATCCAGTCGCGCATTCTAAGGATCTTACACGAGAGGTCTATAATCCCGGACCACCAATTTGGGTTCCGACAGGAACACGGTACTGTCGAGCAGGTACATAGGGTGGTGGATAAAATCAGAACGTCGCTGGAGCGCAAAGAATACTGCTCGGCGGCATTCTTGGATATTCAACAGGCTTTCGATAAGGTGTGGCACAAGGGCCTCCTGTACAAAATAAAAAAGCTACTTCCGCACCCCTTCTTCGGCTTAGTTCAAACCTACATATCTGAAAGAATATTTCAGGTAAAAGACAACGAGTACACCTCTAAATTTCATGAAGTGCACGCTGGAGTACCTCAGGGATCAGTGCTGGGTCCCGTCCTGTACACTATATTCACGTCCGATTTACCAGAGACACGGGAAGTAGTCACAGCCACATTTGCGGATGACACCGCTATCCTTGCCAGTAGCAAAGATCCAAATCAAGCTTCATTGTACCTACAAAATGGCTTAGATAAAATCAACTTGTGGCTAAAGAAGTGGCGAATCAAAGTTAGCACCTCAAAGTCCACACAGGCTACTTTCACTCTTCGCAAAGGAAACTGCCCGCCAGTCCACTTAGGGGAAACTATCCTACCTCACAACGACACTGTTAAGTACCTAGGTGTGCATATAGACCGAAGACTAACCTGGAAACAGCACCTGCAAAGGAAAAGAGATGAGCTCAACCACAGGTATAGGGGACTATATTGGCTCCTTGGAAGGAACTCAGTTCTTAGTATAGACAACAAGCTGCTGATCTACAAGGTGACTCTAAAACCTATCTGGACTTATGGTATCCAATTGTGGGGTTCGGCATGTAACTCCAACATAGCAATTATCCAGAGAGCACAGAACGGGATACTGAAAAATATTTCCAACGCACCGTGGTTCCTGAAAACTGAGGAACTGCACAGTGAGCTTCACATGGAGACAGTCGATGAAGTGATAAAGAAAGCCACATCTCACTACAGAAGACGCCTTGTCAAACACCCTAACAAACTAGCCACTGAGCTGACATCTGTGAACTATCCTAAGAGGTTAAAACGGAAAAATATTCTGGAACTCGATTGAGTAAGAAAAGTGGAAGAAGTTGTTGGACCTCTTCTACTCAAGGCCATGCAAGACATCACACTATAATATCTCCTGCGTACCTGGCCAATCTCTGTAAAGATTGGTCGCCTTGGCCGAAATACGGCCAGAGATCATCATCATCACACATGAGAACTTAATATTTTAATTTCAGAAGGTACTTACCTTATGGAATTTGATGATTATTTTGTTATTTTCCAGATGTGGTGATGAGTACAATTGGAGCCATTGTGTGGACAATAATTCTAGTAGGATGGGCAACCCTGTTCCAGATACAAAGGGTGGCATGGGGTGAAACAGGGGATGCATTATCATTTATAGTGCCTTTAGGAAGAGCTTAGCTTTGTAAGACTTAACTATAATAACAGCCATTTTTATAAAGATCAGTGGGGTACCTTTTTACGCGGCGTAACACTATCAAAATCTATGTGATTTGACAGTTGAATGATAGCGTTACGGACTATCAAGAGATTCATGCTTACCCCTCAGATAACCTATTGTAAGTTGATTCTGTCTGGATTTTGTTTTAAAGAAGGACAGCATTAACTATAAACATCTGTCTGTGGAAAAAATTGTTCCTGTAGTAACTTATTCTTTATTGTTATATTAATTACTACAGTGAATACAGAGAATGAATTGTGTGATTATCTTGGCAGATTTCTTCCAACTTATTGTAAAATTACCAAGGGATAATCAGGCAAAAAAATTGTGATGCTATCTATTTAAAGATAGTAGGAATCTTTTCTCGTCCAGCCCCCCTAGCATGACCACGCATCGTGGATATTCGTAACATACAATATTGTATCATCTCTATGCAAAATTCAACATGGCGGCTATATTTATTATATTTTGTCAGGCTGTATTGTTGATAAATCGGTTTATCATATCGTGTTTCAAAAAAGTTGAACAAGTGAATAGGTATCCATTATGTATTGTCACAAGGTAAATAAATAATGGTCATGGACTTCATATTTGTTAGCTAATTTGCTTTTCTTAGAAATAACTGATGTTATTATTTGTTTGTGAAAAAGTTAAAGTTTAGGAGTGTTTTTAAGACTAAATAGCTTTTTAAAAAATTGTTTTACAATGCACATTATTAATTTTGAACAACTGTATGATTCTTTATACAGGGTGTGGGTGACAGCCAGGCAAATACTGAAATGCTGAACAAGTACCATTGTGTTGAGTTATACGACAGTGTTATTACTCACAGGAAATGTATTTTTGCTCTCTGCATCAATTGAATCGGACGATCCTGTGACTAATTAAATGGGCTTATTAATTGTTGTACATTACTGTTATTTTGGATTACTTGTGACTCCATTAGGGTTGATTAGTTTTTTTTACTTTTTGGAGGACAATTTTTTGAAAATCATCTTTTTAACCCCCGACGCAAAAACGACGGGGTGTTATAAGTTTGTGTTAAAATTATATTTATAAACCATTATCTAAGGCCTATTTAAACGAACTAAACTGTATTTCCCCTGAAAATATGAAAAAGTGTCAAGTGTTTTCCGCCTCAGAATCATGGTCTGAAGTCACCTAATCAATATTTACCTGGCTGTCACAAACATCCTGTGCACGCACACACTCGAGATTATCGCGATCGCGCGGCTTCGGCTTTGCTATTGCTTTTACGTAATCAGGTACTTATGTCGTAAATATTATCCTATTTAGGGCCGACTTTTCTAAAAGTCAGATAGGCTATCAGAAGGATAAAGTCTTTCTCTAAACCTAGATCAAGAGAGAGACAGCATCTACTTTATTCTTCAGATAGGCTATCTGATAATTGAAAGAAAAAAAAATGGATTGCAATTTAACAGTATTGGGATAAAAATAAAAATCTGTTGACTAAATATAATTGATTTATTTATTTAAATAACACAATAATTGGCACTTTAAAAATCGATTACGATTTTTTATTACATTACTTTTTATTAGTCTGTCAGTGAAATGCGTATAAAAATGTGAGAATTATACGGACTTTTAGAAACTAATAAAAGTTAATACTTAGTGCTAGGTAAGTTCTAACATTTCTATTTATCAAAATTATCATCTATCAACATTCAAAAATTATACTAAACACAATGGCTGTATGAACATAGTTCCTTGGCCTTTCCTTCATGGATGAAGTAAAAAAATATAGTTCTAGTAAGAAATGTAGTTCTTCTACGCTGCTCTGGGAGTGAAAAAACACGTATAATACTACAGCTGCTTCTCTTCCCGGGCATACTGTACAAGTCAGTAGAGGGACAAGAGGGTCTTGGTGTTTTGTAGGCGATGGGCTGACCACCTGTCACTACTAACCGAACTTGTACATCTCAACTATACCCTCAAAATTGGTCAGAAGTGGCACCATGTGGTTCTATCGGCCCTTGGTGCTCTGCCTACCCCGTAAGGAATAAAGGCGTGATTATATGTAAGAAATGTAGAGTCCGTTTTATAGAATAACTCCTATGCCTGATTTCGGAACTAACATTTTTTGTACGCAATAACACAGATAATGTTGTCATACACATAGTAACTAGCGCCATCAGCCAAAAGAACTCTTTGATGAAACAGCTCTTAGATACATGATATTAGGAGTATTTTTTTACGTATATTTCTTATATCCAATCTAAAGCTTTTTAAAAGTCCATGTACAAACACATTTCATTGACAGAGTATTAAATTTTTTTTTTTTTGGTAGATACACCAAATAAATACAGTTAAAACTAGAATAAATGTCAAATACTGTATTACAATCATACATCACACGTGAAACAATAAAACTAAAATTAAGTTACTAAACCGATCACGTTGTAACAAGACCGGCGGATTATTCACGAACTAAATGAAAATGTATGAAACAGTGTGCAGATTGCAAAGATGCTGGCGCTGCGGTAAACGGACCTCTTATTTCGCGATGAGTTTACATGTACTTAGACAATATGGTAGATTCTGACCATCGTCACCAGTGACGTGTTTATAGGTAGACGCGGGGTTACATAATGAAATCTTTATAAAAAGTGGCACCAGTAAATCTATGTAAACGTAATAACTGCATTAGATTAGATTTTTAAACTTGAATCTCATGTAGCTACCATAAGACTCGACTTTGCTTGTATCAATTTATGACAATAGATGCCCAGCCATACAATTGAGCAGCTATTTGTCGTGTCATTTTTTGAGTGCTGTCACTGAATCTAGTTAAAATTCATCTAAGATCGTCACACTTAAAGGTAAACTTAATCTTAATCAGCTGAGAGAGAAAGGGACAGATAGGACTAATATTATGTTTAGTTTTACGTGTGCCGGTCAGAATCGACCATAATGTAACATCTGCACCGGTATGATGAATTTGGTGAGAGCGAGACGTCTCACTTTTAAACGTCAAATCCACAGAGCTAAGTAATAACTAGACAAGGCAAGTGTTTCTACTTGGTGTGTAAAAAGGGACTGAAAACCACTTCTATCAGCCCTAATTCCTTCTGTCCTGGCTCGAGGACGAGTGTCTATTCTAATTCTTAAGTCTATTTTAAATAAAAGTTATAAAGGTGCGAACATATTCGTTATATGAAAAATATTTACCTAATTGTATCAGGCGTTACTATTGGAAAGTTCAAATCTCCATCAAGGGTTCGCCCACCACCGGACCCTACACCCCCCGCTGACCCTCGGAGCTGCCGACTCATACTTTAGTTTTTAGAACAAATTTTAATCCTGAAGACGCCATGGGTGTTGGTGAAACATACGAGTATGTCGATTAACATTATTAATTGATATTATCGGATTAATAGCTATGTTTATTTGCATGCTAGGTGCTTGGATCCGGCTTCTCGTTGTGACAGTAGTGACTTGTGTTCGTGACCATGAGTCGGCAGATCCGAGGGTCAGCGGAGGGTGTAGGGCCCGATGGTGGGCTAACCCTTGATGATAATATAAAAACTTTAATATAGTAGAATAATAGTTCGCTCCTTAACAAAAAAACCTAACGAAGCAGAAATGTTGAAAATATAAATAATACAAGGAATTGCTATACTCGAGGCGTCAGCCCGTAAAATAAACGCCAAGTCCTTGGCGATATGAGTTTCGAAAGAAACCATATTGCGCCGACCCCCGGCGGCAAGAAGATAATGATGCAAACAAACATGTTTTTTTATTCCAGGCATATTAAATATTTCTTCTACGCTGCTCTGGGAGTGAAAAAAAAACGTATAATACTACAGCTGCTTCTCTTCCCGGGCATACTGTACAAGTCAGTAGAGGGACAAGAGGGTCTTGGTGTTTTGTAGGCGATGGGCTGACCACCTGTCACTACTAACCGAACTTGTACATCTCAACTATACCCTCAAAATTGGTCAGAATGTGGTTCTATCGGCCCTTGGTGCTCTGCCTACCCCGTAAGGGATAAAGGCGTGATAATATGTATGTTAAATTAAATATTTAAATACAAATGCACTATTTGGAATGACTAAAACTAATCCAACAGAATAAAGGCAATTAAATGGCAACACTTCATTGGTAGAAAGCGATTTGGTGTTGCCATATTGGAATGAAATTTTGCTATTGGTAGTTCCAAACTAGTAAATAGGTAAAAGGTGTTTTCTTTTTGCAATACATCATAGTTTTGCAAGTGTTTTTCACTACATGTGCTAATAAAAATCCCTGTATATAAAATTTAGAGATTCTTGACCTTTTCGTATATTTTTACAGGTAAACAAGGTAAATAATGGGTATACTTCATATTTATATTTGCTTGCTAATTCGATTTTCTTAAAAATGACATTGGTATTATTTATTTGTGATAGAGTTGATATTTTTAAGACTAGATTGCTTTTCGAAAATTTTGCTTGAAAAACGTTTTCCATATTTTGCGATACCCATTATTAACTTTGATCTACTGTAAGCGATTGCCGCTTCTATATAACGCTATCTTGCTTACACTATAATATGCGTATGTAATAGGTAAGTAAGAGCGAGAAACAAAACTTCTGCGCAAGAGATCATTGTCGCAGATGGTAGATTATTATTTTCATGCAAAATTTTAATTTGGAATAATCTAAAGATTTGAACTTGATCTCTAATAATGTTTTAATGACGCGAACGTACTGTCGACCGGTCGGATTGCAAATGCGAGCGGCTGGCGACCGCAGTCAGCACAGCCGAATAAATACGAGTGCGGGTAGTATTATATGTTATATTATATGTTACTACACCGCCAGCCTGCGTTTACGCACATAAGGGACCATCCATATATTGCGTCACAGGTTAAGGGGGAGGGAGGGGGTCGTCAAACTGTGACATTGTGTGATAAGGGGGTGGGAGGGCTCCTAAATTTCGTGACGTCAGATTTTCATTCAATAATCTCTAAATATATAAATTTGCAAAAAAGCTAAATGTGACGTCACACTAGGGAGGGGGGGGGGCTCACAAATGTGACCAGCTGTGACAAGGAGGGGGGGGGGGGCAAAAAATCATGAAATTCGTGTGACGTAATTTATGGAAGACCCCAGAATACGAAAAGAAAATAAAGGGGAGCGTACATTAGCAAACTGTAGATGTTACCGGACAATGGATATGTTATACAGGATGTAACAAAAGGGGTATGTTAAACGAAAAATTATAAAAATAGCCCACTATAGAGAACCTATTCTCAAAATTTGAGACTCGAAATCAAATGTTTATTTTTCCAGTTAGTATGGAGATTTCATAAACAACTCAGGAATTTCCATACAATCTTGAAAAATAAACATGGCATTTCGAGTCTTATATTTTGGGAATAGGTTCTTTATAATGGGCTATATTCATTAGTCTTCGCTTAACATACCCTTTTTGTTACATCCTGTATAATCATATCTTATTTATATAATAATGCTGCTTTTAAAAGCATTCTCAAATAACCTCATTTATTTAAAGAAATACGCCCGACTGCGTTTTTGACTTAATGTCACTCTCACAACAAACATGAAATCTAATGATACATACCCCCTAAGCTCAAATGCGACAAGCCAATTAGGCTCTTGACCGTGCCAAAGAAATATACATTAAATACATACACACTCAAAAAGACTGGCGCGGTCGGGTAAAAAGACTTCTTCATTTTAAAATTTAACTAATAAAGAAATGGAAAAAATTCTTCACCCGAGGAGAAAATTCCGCAAACCGTGCCAGCCGCTCTAACCGCTGAGCTACCGGGTCAATTCTTCATTTTGTTATTTAGTATTCAAATTACACAATTCATTCTATTCTGACCCTAGGAGAAGATAATAATCTCTCTTGTCTTAATTTCGTGCATTCTGCTTTTACTATCCTGTAGGGGAAAAAGAAAAAACATGTAACTAAATAAGTTTGAATTATTTCAAGACATAGTTATGTCCTGTGCCGATGCGGGGCTTCACTAGAATACATCAGCTGCATCTCCTTCCGTGCGTGTCGTACAAGTCGTCTAGCTAAAAAGGATTCGCTGGGACTTGAAAACAATAAACGAAATGTTACAAACTGTCGCATAGGTCAACTTGGTTTCGATTTTTTTTTTTTTTTTCACACACTTCACAACACATTAACTTAGTCCCTCATTAAGATCCATACGGTCTTGTGTCGTGGTTACTAAGCAACGGTATATAAATACATAGATAAGTATAGAAACATCCATGACTCGGAAACAAACATTAATATTCATCATATCAATTTTTGCACCTACCGGGATTCGAACCCAGGACCTATGGCTTCGCAGGCAGGGTCACTACCTACTACACCAATCGGCCGTCAAATCAAGTCAAATTCGGCCGTCAGATATACTTCTTAATAATCAAATACATTAAATAAGCGGGGCGCAGCATTCCGGCCAAGTGCAAACTAACTATACTAGCTTTTGCCCGTGGCTCCGCTAGCGTGGATCTACTGAATATACATATAAAATTTCATGAAAATCGGTCAAGCGGTTTCGAAGGGGTTTGGTAACTAACATTTGTGACACGAGAATTTTATATACAGGGTGTAAAAAGACAACGATGTGATTTTTTAATACCTCGTATTCTTTGTAAGGTTACGATCATTTTCTCTCTATGGAACCAACCCTGGGAAACGACTAGAAAATTTATGGAAAAATACTGTCATTTTATTGTAAGCAATGTATTCGTTTGATGCTCAAAGTACAAATGTACCTACAAAACTAACATTATAACATTTTGACATAGTATCTTTGGAAAAAATGTTTGGCAACCGATTTCAGATGGATTTATGTAAAAAAAAATTATAATATTAATATAACTTTGAACCTATCTTGGAAACCCCAGTGGCGTTGCTAGGTAACTAGGGGCCCTGGGGCAAATAAAAAAATTAGGCCCCACTGCTATCTCAACTAATTAGGTTTTGAGGAATTTTTGTTGACTATCTTCTTTTTATTGCACGTGACTATACATTACCAAGAATTTTTTAATTTTACGAGGCCTATAATTGAAAGACTGCTTAGATATATAATAGATGCGCGAGCGTAGCGAGCGCGAAATTTTTTCTCGTATTTACCACGGAACTTGTCTATTACCTTCTTGAAAATTTAATCTATACCGAGAATTTGTGACCATTGCTAAGACATCAGATAGGTTACAATCAGACATTACCAAGAATTTTTGGAGTTTACGAGCGCATAATTATTGAAAACTGAAAGATTGCTTAGTCACATAAAAGATACGCGAGTGAAGCGAGCGTGAAGTTTTTTCTCGTATTTACCTCATAACTCAAGTAAGTTGTCTATTAATTTAAAAAAATTCAAGCTCAACCCGAGAGTTTCACGGTGAGGATTTGAGGGGCCCCTGAGCTTGAGGGCCCCGGTGCACTGCCCCGCCTAGCCCCTAGGTAGCTACGCCATTGGGATGTGGTTTCCCAGAGGTGCTTCCATAGAAAAAAATGATCGGGATGTTACAAAGAATACGAGGTATTAAAAGACCAAAGTTGTCTTTTTACACCCAGTATAAGGTGTTTTCAAAACTAATGGGACCAACTCCGAAATAGTGAAAAAAAATCAGCCGTTCCATACATTTCAGTGCAGTAATTATTCGAGATTGTATGGAACAGCTGATTTTTTTTCCATATTTCGGAGTTGGTCCCATAGTGAAAGTTGTTTTTTTTTACCTACCTAGTTTCGTGTCAAAAGATAATCACTCATTTTGGATAGACCCTATATATAGATATATAGCAGCTTACCGTAATAACAGAAACAGAGCCATAACATCACAAAAGATGAGGATGTAGAAGACGGAAGACCAGGACGCTGAACTTACTACCCCGGCCAGTAGGGGGCCCACCGCCGCGCCTGACGACAACACGTTACTTGTAATAAAGGTATAACACCGGAGCACATAAGGGTAAAGACACACGGACTGCAATTCAACTGCAAGTCGATTGCAAAATTGCAGTTTGAATGCAGTTGGCAATTTTTCAGTTTAATTACAGTCCGTGTGTCTTTACCCTAAGTTTACATTACATCCTATCCTATTATAATGTTATAAACGCAATAGTTTGTAACCTATACTGTATGTAAGGATGTTTGTTGCTCTTTCATGCAAAAACTACTCAATAGATTTTGATGATATAGCTCACATATCAGAATAGCACATAGGCTACAATTTGTCCCGGATAATTTGAACATAATCCTGAATCGGCTTAATTGTGCACACATCATGATGATGATGATGATGACACGTCTAGGACAGTTAAGTTGATAAGTGAAATTGTAAAATCTATACTAATATTATAAAGCTGAAGAGTTTGTTTGTTTGTTTGAACGCGCTAATCTCAGGAACTACTGGTCTGATTTGAAAAATTCTTTCAGTGTTAGATAGCCCATTTACCAAGGAAGGCTACAGTCTATACAACAACCTGCCCGGCTTCGCACGGGTACAACGCCCCCTCACGCGGACGAAGTCGTGGGCGGCTGCTAGTTATTTATAAAGAAATGGAAAAAAATCTTCACCCGAGTGGGAATCGAACCCACGACCACTGCAAACCGTGTCAGCCGCTCTAACCGCTGAGCTACCGGGTCAATTACTCGGATGACGAATGAAATTGTATTAGGCGTTACAATTCGGAAGTTCAAACATTCACTATGGGTGCCACCATCTAGTTTTTGATTTCGGAAATAGTGCGATGTATTGTCTTGCATGCTAGGTGCTCGAGTCTGGTTTCGTGGCGATTGTAGTTAGTGCAAGTGCCTGTTTTCGCAGTTATGAGTTATCAGATCCGAGGGTCAGTGGAGGGTGTAGGGCCCGGTGGTGGGCGCACCCATAGTGAACTTAAGTTGATGTAAAAATTGAATATACTGTAAAATATTTTTACTTTGTGTCTGTTAATCTGTACTAATATTATAAAGCTGAAGAGTTTGTTTGTTTGAACGCACTAATCTCAGGAACTACTGGTCCGATTTGAAAAATTCTTTCAGTGTTATATAGCACATTTATCGAGGATGGCTATAGGCTATATAGCGACCCGCCCCGGCTTTGCACGGGTGCAATGCTACCGTCAATAAATGAATCACTCACCGACGCTGCCCGTGCCGTCTATGATAGCTGTGACGGTCGCCAGCGCCTGCGCGTTGCCCGCCAAACTGCTGTGGGTACCTAACGATAGGTATACACATACATATACAGGGTGTAACAGATGGGCTATGTTAAGCAAAAAGCTACGTAAATAACCCACTATGTATAATGAGCATACAAATATTCACAAAATCTGAGACTCGAAATCGGATCATATTAATCAGAAAAACACTTAAAAAAATTATAATTCATAACATCCAATAGTTTTCAGGAGAGAATAATAAAAAAAGCTTTAATTAAGAAAGTGTTTTACTGTAATTTTACCTGTAACTATCGCTATGTATTTTTGATTAATTAATGAAATAAAAAAAACAAATTTTCCTTAAAAGATAACATTTACATACACAATATACGGCGGTAGGCTCACCACGTGAGACTTAAAACAACTAACTGGTGAAAGGTGGGTGTGAAATTTGCACACTTCTGCCCAACTGGGGGATAGTGGGCGTGAATATATGTATATATGTATATACAGGGTGTAACAAAAAGGGTATGTTAAGCGAAAAGCTATGTAAATAGCCCACTGTAGAAAACCTATCCACAAAATTTGATACCCGAAATCACATGTTTATTTTTCCCGATATTATGGAGAATTTTTAAATATCTCAGGAATTTTCCTACAATCTTGAAAAATAAAAATGTGATTACGAGTCTGAAATTTTGGAAATAGGTTCTTGTATAGTGGGCTATTTACATAGCTTTTCGCTTAACATACCCTTTCTGTTACATCCTGTATATACAGTACAGTTGCAGTGCGGGTAATACAATAACACGGGTAATACAATAACACGGGTAATACAATAACACGGGTAATACAATAACACGGGTAATTTGATAACTTACCCAACTCCGCACTAACAGCAGTGGTAATCAACGCGTACGGTCCGTTCACAAGTACGCCAGTAACAAGTAGTAACGCTACGTTTATTGAGTACGACACTGCTCCCCATTTTTGGTAGGCTAGTAGCTGAAAAAATAAATTATATAGAGGGTGTAAGTGACAGCCAGGCAAAATATCAGCCTGAGAATTTTGAAGCGCGAAATAGAAAGTAACATACAGGGTGTTTGCGACAGCCAGGCAAATATTGATGCCATGACTTCGGACCATGATTCTGAGGCGGAAAACAATGAGAATTTTCGCAGGACAATTCCAAAATTTTCCGACATTTTTTTCGATTTTCAAGGAAAAAATTGTTTCGTTCGTTTAATTAGGCCTTACATAATGACTTACAAATAAAATTTTAATCAAAAGATAATTTTCAAAATAAAGTTGCCCTCAAAAAAGTTCAAATAACCGATCAACCCTAATACTTCCCATTAGGGTTGATCAGTTATTTGAACTTTTTTGAGGACAGGTGATCCAAAAAACAGCAATGTGTCACACAATAACCAATAAGCCCATTTAATTAGTCACAGCATCGCCCGATACAATTGGCGCGGAGAGCAAAGATTAATCTGACAATCAAATCAAAAATACATTTCCTGCGAGTAATAACACTGTCGTATAACTCAACACAATGGTACTTGTTCAGCATTTCAGTATTTGCCTGGCTGTCACCCACACCCTGTATAAACGAAAAATAGCATCGATGAATAAGTTTGTGTATGCTTTCATGTCGAATAAATGATTTCAATTTGAATTTAGCAAAAACATAACAAACATACATACATATAATCACGCCTTTATCCCTTACGGGGTAGGCAGAGCACCAAGGGCCGATAAGAACCACATGGTGCCACTTCTGACCAATTTTGAGGGTAAGACCTTGTAAAAGAACTTATTACACTATTTGAGCTTTCAAAAAATAAACATAGGTCGGAAATTTTCTATCAACTTATCTTATAAAGCCTTTATGGTCGATTCTGACCGTCACAATTAGATGTATCTGTCTTATTATGTCTCAACAATTTATGTTAAGAATGGAGAGGGACAGATCTGACCAGATTTAAGTTTATGTTTAAATGTGACGTACAGAATCGACCATAAAGGCTACTTATAGATAGATAGAAATTTTCCAACTAATTTATTTTGTGAAGACTGAGATAGTGTAAGAAGTCCTTTTAACAGGCCTTAAATAATGCTCTGAAAATAAGATGGCAATGGGTGATATTCAAATAAAATCTGCCTAGTGCCAGTTGAACTCGAAAAAAATAATTTAATAATGTTGCATACAATGTCAAGAATACCTATAGGTTTTGTATAGAACATGAAAATATTTCTAATGACAAATGTTACAAGTCACAAACACCACAAATCATAAACACTACAAATCACACTCACCGCCGGAGCGCAAATCGCATAAAACACGACGCAAACAATCGCCGGACATCCGGACACGTCGGCGATGTAACCGGATAGTATGGCGCCGATTATACCGCCTATGTCGAACACCGTGCTTAGATCTCCGGATTGTTTTGGTGTTAGATGCGCTGGAATTATGGACGTATTGAATATTTTAAAAGATTTAATATAATATAGTATGTTTTACATCTATAAAACCATACAAAATATGGTCACCAACCCGCCTGCCCAGCGTGGTTACTATGGGCTAAGCCCCCATGGCATTAGTCTTGTGGTGTTATTATAGATAGATAGATAGATAGAAAATTCTTTATTGCACTATAAAGTTATACAAAGGCGAACTTAATGCTACATAGCATTCTCTTCCAGCTAACCAGGACTGATGGAGAACAGTTTGAAGGTAGTGCCCAAATAATATATAAAATGAAAACTTTTAAATTATTGAAATAAAAACATTTAAAATAATTATGAAACTAAAAATACAAAATACAGGCAGATACAATAAATTGCACTATGCAGTCATGATCTGCTTTTTAAAATAAAACTCGTATATTTTATTTTATAATTTAGAAGTTTTCTTTAAGTGTAGGAACAAAGATAACTAGGTACCAATTATTATTTGACATTGTAATGATAAATTTAATTTAATGTAGTTTAGTTTACTTTATAATTTGCATGCTAAGTTTAATTGGCTAGACATAAGGACAATTTTTTATATGTGACATCTTAATTTACTATGTTTAATTGCAAATAAAGATTTATCTTATCTTATCTTATAATCTGGTCTTAAACACCTCTACAGAAGATTCACGAATAGCCAGCGGCAGACCATTCCACAGGCGGCGTATTATACTGAACTACTTCGCGACTTCGTCCGCGTAGACTGTCGAAAAAACAAAATGTCGCAATTATCCTCTTCCAGGATAATAAAAAATAAAAAGTCCTTTCTCAGGCTCTAGACTATCTGTGTACCAAATTTCATTTGAATCGGTTCAGGAGGCGTGAATGCCGGACAAACAGAGTTACTTTGGCATTTATAACATTAGAAGATAGTAAGGATTGTTAATGCATCCTGTACAGCATTTTGATAATAGTAAAACACAAAAATGTCATCATCATCATCAGCCTATTGCAGTCCACTGCTGGACGTAAGCCTCCCACAGGGCACGCCACAAGACTGCCATGGGGGGTATTTGCCCATAGTCACCACGCTGGGCAGGCGGGTTGGTGACCGCAGTTTGTATTTCGGACTATGTTGTCAACACGGGAGGCGCTGCTGCCCACCTCCCGGAGACCCTTAATCGCCTCGTACGATACCCACGGGCAGACATGGGGTGGTACGAATTCTACTCTGCCGGCACCACGCGGCCAAAATATTACCGCGAATTGTGTCTACTTCTAAGGGCTGACTTTTCACAAACGTCAGATAGCCTACCTAAAGAATAAAGTTGATGCTGTCTCTAACATGAACAAGTCTTACAGAAAGACAGCATCAACTTTAAACTTCTGCCCACTATCCCTCAAAGAGGTTGGGCAGAAGTGTGCAAATTACACACCCACATTTCATCAGTTAGCCTATTAAGTCCCACGTGGTAAGGGGTGAGCCTACCGCCGCAAAAAAAGTGGTACATTTTTTTTTTTTTATCACTACACAACACATTAACCTAGTCCCACATTAAGATCCCTAAGGTCTTGTGTCGTGGGTACTAAGCAACGGTATATAAATACATAGATAAGTATAGAAACATCCATGACTCGAAAACAAACATTGATATTCATCATATCAATGTTTGCACCTACCGGGATTCGAACCCAGGACCTATGGCGTCGCAGGCAGGGTCACTACCTACTAGACCAGTCGGCCGAAAAAATAAAAATAATCTTACCTGAAGCATTAATATACTTCGGCAGCCAATACAGAAACGTATAGCTGACCAACTTAGCGAAGAAAAGGGACAGAGAGAACTCCAAAACGCCCGGTATTGATATAGCGCGAGTGAGCGAGACGGCACCGTGGCTGTTTGAGTGCGTGTGAGCGAGCAGGGCTGTGCTTTCCGTCGCCTCTTCTGTGTCGTGCTGAAAAGTGATGGAAGTATTTAATCTTTTCTATAATTATGTATAGGTAGGTATGTATTGTATATGAGTAAATGTATGTTAAACGGAATGCTATGAAAATTGCATGCCACATTTTTTGGCGAAACATATTGTCTCTGATCTAATAACAATAAACAGTTTATTGTACCACATTATCATTTTCTATTCAATTTTTTTTCAATAAAGAAATTAGTACTCGGCGTAATTAAGACTAAGCAAAATATGTGCCAAGTGTCATCAGAATCCGTGCGATAGCATGCACTTTATTTTATAGAGAGCATGCATTTCATTCAAATGCATAGAAATGTTTCGAATTTTCAACGGACACGGATCACGAAAAAGTTTCCAATTATTATTTCCTCTAATTATTAATTGGCATTTATATATATTTCCATCTCTGTCACTCCGAGGTCAGTCGCGAGAGAGATACAGCTATACTGGGTGTAACAGAAGGGATATGTTAAGCGAAAAGCTATGTCAATAGCCGACCAAAAGGCACAAAACTCACGAAATCACATGTCTACTTTTCTAGACACTACTCTATACATCAAATAAAGTAAGTTTATGCCAAAAAAATGCTGGGAAACGATGTAATTTTTATTTTTATTTTTACTTGATCGGGCGAAATTCATAGTGTCCAGTGTTTATGTTAGTTTTTTTTATACAGATATTAATTATTTCTCGTGAAAAAATCTTGCTACGCGCGTCTATTTGCATTTATACAGAAAAACGCAGTCTATTTACTCAACTTTGGACCCTAATATCTTGGGAACCAGACTCTTCCCGGGTATGGTTCCATGGAGAAAAATGATCGTGATGATGATGAGATTCCGTAGTATTCGGTAACGTTGACGACCAAAAAACACCCTGTATGTATGTGTAACAGAAATGAATGATTGGACGTTATTATTTCACATTAAAATGCAATTAACCCGAAACTGGCGAGCATGTATGAATAATTTAATGAATGTGGATGAAGCGAAAGAGGTATGTTTGGAACGTACTAAATGGAGATCTGTAGTCTCTGCCTACCCCTATGGGATATAGGCGTGAGGTTATGTATGTATGAAAATGTACTTTAAAACAAGCGGTGACTTTAAGTAAATATTAATATTCTTACCGGTGGGTTATTTGTGGAGTGCCTATTCGGCCGTAGATTTGCGGTCTGTGAAATTAGTACGACATGCTGTTAATATAAATATAAAATAGATACATCACCTATTGCAGTCCACTGCTGGACGTAGGCCTCTCCCAGGGCACGCCACAAGGCTACTTGCACAGGGGGGTTTGTCCATAGTCACCACGCTGGGCAGGCGGGTTAGTGACCGCAGTGTGATTTTTGGACTATGTTGTCAACACGGGAGACGCTGGTACCTATCTCCCGGAAACCATTAGTTTATTTTAATGTTTCCTTGCAAACTAGAGTGTCGATTAAAAAAATTATTTCACTAAAAACTATACGGATGCACCTTAGAAAAAGAGTTAACTACATTTGATAACATCTCATACATAAATGGTTTTGTTAGTCAACCCATAACAGAGTAATACCAGAGTCAGGACTTACCTGGTCTCCAACCACCACGTGTGCTTGTGGTAGACATGGTTCCTCTTCATCATCAGACTGTCTGCCTTGTCTTACCTGGTGGAAAAATAGGAAAGATAGGTAAGTAAGCAGGCGACCATTCTTACAAATGATTAAAAAAACTAATAACCTCATTTTATTTATACATGAAAACAGACTGCGTAAAATAGGAACTGAAAAAGGGGAAATATTTTAAAGCAAGAATCTTTAAACTCATTTTTAGATCTATAATAAGATATATAAATAAATACGACATTCAAAGTTTGCAAAAATTACGTAAAGGGGGTAAAAATTGGGGACGAAAGTTTGACATTGTCAGAGATATAGCTAAGACATGCGGCCTTTACTTCATAAGGGGGTAATCAATTAATCATATAAGACTTACATATAAGTCATTAAAATTTTCGCTTCGCAAATGGGTAATCTTATAACACTTTTCTTATTATTTGGGTAAAGGACTCACTTACTCACATACGACCTTTACGTCATAAAGGGGTAATCAAATAACAGTTCCATAATTTTCGCTTCACAAACGGGTAATCTTATAACACAATCGACATTTTAAGTCGTAAATAAATTAAATAGCACTCACATGCGGCCGTCCACTATCCACACTCAAGCCTAACTGACTCGGCGCGGCGGGTAGGAGCAGAAACACGGCGAAACCGATACCGCCCATCACTAGTGCCGGGTAAATGAAGGAAAGGGCCCAGTCTGTCTCTACGAATGCTGCTGCTACTAATGTACCTGTGGAAAAATAAAATATTAAAACATACATTATAGGTACATATATAGGCAGGGTGTTTGTGACAGCCAGGCAAATATTGATACCACGACTTCAGTCCATGATTCTGAGGCGGAAAACACTGAAAATGTTCGCAGGAAAATTCCAAAATTTTCCGACATTTTTTTCATAGTTTCAAGAAAAAAATTGTTTAGTTCTAATTAGGCCTTAGATAATGACTTAAAAATAAAATTTTAACCAAAAGATGATATAAAAAAAATTGTCCTCAAAAAAGTTAAAATAACTGATCAACCCTAATGGAGTCACAAGTGATCTAAAAAAGAGCGATATGTCACACAATAACCAAAAAGCCGATACAATTGGCGCGGAGAGCAAAGATTACTGATATAATCAAATCAACAATACATTTCCTGCAAGTAATAACACTGTCGTATAACTGTACAACATAATGGTGCTTGTTCAGCATTTCAGTATTTGCCTGGCTGTCACCCACACCCTGTATAGCTTACCAAATTTAAGGCAAAACTACTGAAGCTAGAAACGTGATATTTGGACTGTGGCTTCATTTTGTAACGTATAGTATATTAATAAGGGATTTCTCTAAATTCCCACAGGAACGGAAAACAACGGGAATCCTATAGTTTACGCGAAGGAAGTCGTGGGAAGTAGCGGCCGCTAGTATAACATTATATAATTTATGAAATATCCTGCCTGCGACGCCATAGGTCCTGGGTTCGAATCTCGGTTGGTGCAAACAAGATGATGATGATATTATTGTTACGATCGGGTAGTTTACCCATTGACTCACTAGATGTCGCTAGTAGCAGAGTAGAACGCGATATCGTTTACTAGCATGTTCCATTGTAATCTCAGCGTGTTTGGTATATGAATTGTTGAATGAACGCCCTAGAACGTTCCAGGCTTGCCCGGATAACAACTACGGGGTTTTTGTAGATGGGTCGCTCGGGCATATTCCCGAATGTTTGGGACCGAACGTCGAGCCGTATAAATACGGCGAATCTCGGCCGACGGAGTCAGTCTTTGAATAAGATTGGAAGATAAACAAGCTAAGGAAAACGATACCAGCGATAGTGAAGGAAGTGATAGTTTAGTGCTGTGTTTAGTGTTATAGTGATTAGTGCTGAAATTTTGTAACCTGCTCCACCTAATAAAGAGTTCTAACACCTACGCCTCCCTTTTAATCGGCAGCTCCGAATCACCCGTACCCAGTACGTAACATTATGTATCACTTACCCAAAATATTTCCCAAAGACGTATGCGAGTTCCATATACCGAATATCAGTCCTTTCTTGCTGTTACCGAACCATTTGCCGACGATGGCGACCGTTCCTGGCCAACCTGTCGTCTGCGCTATACCCGCACCCGCCTGAGGAAATAACATCATACATACATATATACATATATACCAGGGATGTTATGGATATAAAATTTCGTATACGGATATAACCAGCCCCCTGATTACGTAAAAGCAATAGCAAATCCGAAGCCGTCCCGCACCTCGCCCCCGCGCCCCACTCCTCGCCTTGCGCCGCGCGCCTCACCCCACGCACGCACACACACTCAATTATCGCGATCGCGCGGCTTAGGCTTTGCTATTGCTTTTACGTAATCAGGGGGCGGGATTGACCTGCCACTCATTCCCGCCACTGCAACTGCTGTAAGCCAGGATCAACAGAGGCGACCAGAAAAATGCAAATAGAGCATAGAAAATCCCGGGGGACCTAACGAGCTACTATAAAGTGTTAAAACTAATAGAAATACATAATGAGAAGTATGTATGAAGATAACTTTGTGAAAGAAATACTTTAAAAAACCATTGGGGCTTCAATTAAATTATTTATTCGACATGAAAGCATATATCTACAACTTATTTGTCGATTGTCATTTCTTATGTGTAACTCTATACATATATTTTCTACAGTTTTGGCAACACAGCCGCCTGTATATGATATGAACCTTACCTGAACAAAAATATAGTAGGATATAGAATGAATGCCCAACGTCCTCCCTAGACCGAAGAGATAGCAGAATATAGAAGAGAACAGCATTCCGAGCGAGAGGAAATACCTCAGGTCTACTCTCTCTGCTATCATGCCTGAAAGAAATATATAAACATTAATTAAATAGAAAAGGTCGCCCGAGATCGATTTGTCAGTGGAACGATTAAAGTTACCAGACCTGGAGGGCAATCACCCTATTATCACCCGCCTGCGCCAGAAGAGGATTATATATTTTTCGAGAGTATTTTTTTTGTATGTATACTGGGTGTAAAAAGACAACTCAAGATATTGAGGTCCAAAGTTACATAGATATATATTTTTTTTACATAAATCCATCTGAAATCGGTTTACAAACATTTTTTCAAAGATACCATGTCAAAATGTTATAATGTTTGTTTCATTTATTGTACTTTGCGCATCGAACGAATACATTGCTTGCAATAAAATGACAGAATTTTTTCATAATTTTTTTGTCATTTCCTTGGGTTGATTCCATAGAAGAAAATGATCGTAACCTTACAAAGAATACGAGGTATTAAAAAAACACTGTTGTCATTTTTTGGTGAATTAGCAACCAGAGGCGCTGCTGCAGCGAGAGGTTTAGTACGTACATAATAGAAAGAGATAAGAAAGATGGCTTACCAGAAACAAACATGGCCGCAGCATATGAAAAGAGAAACGCTGAGTCCAAAGCGCCGAGTAGTGTGTTGCCATCTGTCGAATCTGTAACAAGTACATATAAATAACTACCCAAGATAATAAATTTTAAACAAGGATAGTAAATTAATGGAGGTAACTAAACAACTTTCACTAGAACACATCAGCGTTCTTTTTTCGTGCATGTCGTAAAAGTCGCCAAGGTAGTGTAATAACGAAAGTAACTTAGGAAACAGGTGTAAACTTAATAACAAGGATAAATTAATCAACAAAAGTTACTTCAATAATTTAGGTAATTTAATAATATAGGGTAAGTTAACAACAACATTGTTTTGAATAAATGGGTTGTTAATAAATCCTCTTTATAACGTAACAATCGAGGGCATCGTAATAAATGAGGCCAACAAACCGGGTAACTTAATAACAAGGGTAATTTCTTAAACGGGGGTAACTAAACAACAGGGGTAACTAAACAACAGGGGTAACTAAACAACAGGGGTAACTAAACAACAGGGGTAACTAAACAACAGGGGTAACTTACTAAACGGCGCCCAATCACACCAGAACGGATCATCACTAGGATCGACGCCCGGCGGCGGCTGCAAACCGCTGCAGTTCTGATGAAGCACATTCTTCACCACCGATATGGGCTTTCTTGTCAAATGGTATGTCATATATGTCAGATATGTCAATATTAGGACTAGGACTTGATAGCTGTAACAAATGAAAATCAATGTTTGCAAAAGCGGCGGTAGGCTCATATTTTAGTGTGGGCATTAAAATGAATGGCTAATTTTGCATGTGTCCTATTAAGCATGCATGTGTCCTAATAAGATGGCTTGTGCTGCCAATAGGATATCCTTCATGAACCTGCAGTTTTGGCTACCCCAGTTTGGGAAATCATCATCATCAGCCTATTGCAGTCCACTGCTGGACTTAGGCCTCCCACAGGGCACGTCATAAGACTGCCATGGGAGGTATTTGCCCATAGTCACCATGCTGGGCAGGCAAGTTGGTGACCGCAGTTTGTATTTTGGACTATGTTGTCAACACGGGAGGTGCTGCTCCCGGAAACCCTTAATCGCCTCGTACGATACCCACGGGCATACATGGGGTGGTACGAATTCTACTCTGCCGGCACCACGCAGCCTATTTGAAGCAAATACCTAAATCTCTGAAAATGAAAATATGCAGTTGAATTACTCTTTAATTAACTATAAAAACCAATCAGCTCAGTAATAAATAATTGATTAAACTGACACTAATCACATAGTTTATTAGTGTTACTGCACTACTATTCATTATTATTTTTCTTCAGATAACTATGAAAAAATTATCTATTTGTAGCCTATATGTAAAGGATAAAGTAGATGCAGTTTCTATCTTGAGTCTTGACCAAGTTTTAGAAAAGGACTGCAGTAAATTTCAAACTTGTGGACGCCCTCTGTCAGTATGGACTACAGAAAAAACAAAATGTCGAAATTATCCAGGATAAAAAGTCTGTATGTTAAGTGGGACCTGTCACAATATATTCCTGAATACTGCATCGAAATCGGTTCAGCTGTTTCTGAGATTAGCATGCACAAACACACAGACAAAAATTCTAAAAATCATTGTTTTGGGTACTATTGCGTTGATAAAGGTGTCCTATAATATTTTTTCTCATTTATCTTCCATGTACAGACAGTGATCCGTTACATTTTTATTATATGTATAGAATAGACTATTGAAAAAATTTGCCCTGAATAGTAAATGGATTGTATTTATTTAACTAAGGGAAACATCACTATTGCTAGATAAAGTCGTTACAAATAAGAAGGTCTGTATTTGCACAAATGGTATGGTATGATGGGCTTGTTTTTGCAATTCGACGACTGTGCACCTATTTTGCGTAATTTGCACAAATGAATGTTCGTATTTGTAGTGTAAACACCATAATATACTCAATCAAAGGCCCCGAGTCAAATTAACATAAAAGAGCTTGTAGGTATGTACGTAAACATAAAGGTAAGACTAACAATGCAGTGTCAGTATATAGATGATGAGTAATTGTAATTTGAGATTCATAATAACACAGACCATTTCAGAATAGGTAGTTAATTGATCACACTAATATTACAAAGGTGACAGTTTGTAAAGGAATTGGGGGGGAGGGTAAACCATGTGTGTACATAAACCAGGGGTGCCCAAACTTATTTATTTTGTCTACTGCCCACTTTGAGAATAAATTATTTTTTAGTGCCTCCATTTTTTTCCTACACAACGCCTCAATTTTTTTTCTTTAACTACCCTTTAGGCCTGCAGCGCCCATAAGGGGGAGTTATCGCCCATTTTGGGAAAGGCTGATAAAGTGTAGGTAAACATTAGCAAGTGAAGGTAGAGCTTAGCAAGTGACTCATGCAGAATAGGCTACATTGGCAATGACTTAATTATCACACCAGACTTCAAACTGTTATCTATCTATTTTACATACGAAGAAATTATCTAATTAAATGCAAACTGATAACTTATCATAAGGATTAGCCAATCAAATGATTATGACGGCCGTAAGCGCTTCCTATTATGCCGACCTTAACCTTTTTTGTATTCGTGACTTACCATCTTAGCCTGTTGATTTGCAGTCGAGGACACAGCCAACCACAAAGGCTTTGTGCCACCTGAATGCCTATAGGGGCGTCTCTGTTTACTCCGTTCATTTTGAGGATTAGTCTCGATTTCTTCTTGCTAAATGGTCGACAAGCCTCTGCTAATATCCCCCTCATTCACGCTCCCCCACGATCTTATACGCAAACATAGTAAAATATAAAAATCTATTGTTTATAAACTTTGCGTTTATTCGGCCGCGCGGAACTATGGTTTTTGGTCACAATTTACAAGTTTTAAATGATTCACATCGATGTTAAGTCAAAGAGGATTATAATATTAAGTCAATGAATATTTTTTTTACTAATATAATGTACATACGTTTTTTATTTATTTTAATTAAAATAATTTGTGTTTTGGAGAACAACGAGCGACACGTCCCACGTAATGTCAATGTCAAAACAATGCATTTTTTTGTTTAGTTTATCCCGAAGGAAAGGCAAGGGGAACTAAGCCCATACAGCCATTGTCTTTAGTAAATGATTTCAGATTTTATAATAGATGATAATAATGATGATGAATGGAAACGTCGGGTAAATCCTCAAGAACAAGTGTAAAATTAGTAAAGATGAAATCAAAACAGTGCAAATGTCAGTTGTATTTTTTCTTACTTATCTCGAAGAAAGACAAAAGAACTATGGTGACATACAGCCATATTTGAGAGTCGTGGTGGTCAATACATATGAATGAATGTGGGTCCGTCTATATCAAATATTTCAGCGCAGGAATTTGGGAATAATAAACACGGCTGCTTATATTATCAGGATTATAATAAACCTGTGTGATGTACACACAGTCAATGTGTAACCTGCGCGCGGACCATGAAAGAAGTGGGGATTGGGATTCAATCTCATGATCTCAAATAAATCCCAATGGTTAAAGGTAGGGACAAACTGAGCCCACGTACGTAACGTATGCTACGCATACATTATGATCTAGACTACGAATTTTATATGAAAATATATGACTTAGAAACACACTTGTCGTACGCAACCAGTGACGTGATTATAGTACGCAACGTTGCGTATAAGTATGTTTCCAAGCATATAAATTTCGTAGTCTAGATGTCATAATGCGTAGCATACGTTGCGTACGTGGGCTCAGTTTGTCCCTACCTTAAGACTTTCAGTCGGAAAGTGTGGGTTCGATCCTAGTCACGGGCCAGTTGAATTTATTTCATGTAGCGAGTTTCTAAAATAGTCACTTAGCTATACAGGGTGTAACAGAAAAGTTTTTACCCCTAGCTCCTAAGAAAATTATTCTACAAAGCTAAGACTTCTGTGAAAGTTTAACGCCCGTCATCGACCAACTTTCTTACTCGAAGTACATAAAAATAACACGTCGTTCTATAGTCCCCTGGTCAGGATGTTCCGTTTATATAATGAGGTATCCAAAACGCACCCTGAGTTGGATATTTACAGCGCAACTATCGCGACATTCACGCGAATCACTCAACGCGTCCTCAGCTAAGTTGTTTCTTGTGACTCGCTAAGTTGTTATATCAATTTTCTTATTATAATTTCCATATGTAACGTGTACTAACCATAGAATAAGTATGCATGTGCATGTTAGATTTTAAGTTACTAACACTAGATACTGTCACGTTTGCCATGCCGTATAGGCACACTTAGGGTAAGGACCATAGATAACAGAAACACAGGAGATGGGCCGCTAAGCGCACTTAGTTTGAGTTCTGATGTAAGCGGCTATAAGCCACACTTACATTGACATCTAAATAATAACACAAATTACACCCAACATTGATAAATCTCTGACACTCACACATTTAAGGCGGTACTCTCATTGGCGCGCACACATTGCTATCTACTGTGTAAGTACGCGCCTCAGTATAGCAAAAACATTCAACAAATTTCACACGTACGCTAGTGATTGACTGTCGATAAATTTGTTATCGAGCACTTGCGTTGTTGCACATCGCGAACAATTTAGGCTTTAGTAGCTGGTCACAATACAATTTTAAACATGTTTTTACTTAGCTTCATCTTAAAATTCAACCTACTTTTTCTACTTCTCGTTGTCCGATTGAGCTTAGATTTTGAGTTGCATCACAGTCACAAAAGTATGAGGTCACAAATAAAAGGTTATTTTTCTTGAAGGGATAAAGAATAAAGTAAATTCGTAGCGGAGTCTTTAATAAATTAATACGGTATGTAAATGTTCGATGGAAATAAAAAACTATAATAATATGCTTATTGGTAGTCATTTATTATCTACATTTAACAAAATATTCTGAAATATTTAAGACTCGATAACACAAAGTAGGTTATAGTAACTATTTTACAGTTAAATAATATTTTTTTATATTATAATTTAAAAAAATATTTATTAATAAGAAACACAAAAATAAAGAAAGTTGACTTTGCACACATCTACATTAATTTAGGTACTTTGTTACACTAATAATAATAAGTAATTCACCATTGTTTTACATAAACATAATATTTTTTAAACTCTCAAAATTATCTACTTAACATTAGTTATTACTCGTAGGTACTATTCGCGGCAACGTGACGTATCGACAACAAGAAATGACAGGTACAACTCTATGTCAAAGCGCTTAGCAGCGGCCGTGCGCGGGAGCGGCCGATTCAATATGAGCAATTATCATCACTCGGTCAAACTGATTTCAACACCAGGCACGCTACACTTAGCGAGCAATGTATTAGGTTAAATCGTTAGGTTACATATGTCACTCAGTGAAAATTATTTTAACGAAATAAAATGAAATTTGGGTATAAATGCTAGAAAACAAAATTGTTATTGTACTTACCTATGAAAAGTGACCCCTTCAAGTTTATGGTCACTTCGATTCTTGTACACAACCACTGAACAAGCAGGCATTATAAAAAAACACTCCCGTGTGACGCGTTAGGCAATCAAGTCCCGACTGATAGCGTTTTCGCGATGTTTGCCTATTTTGTTCATAGTTCAATTACACCGCCCACGCCCCCACGGCCACTCTATAGATCTCTGTGGTAAGGACCTAGTTATAAGATCTGATAAATAATTAATGTATCAATAATGTTGCGTTGGTAGTTACCTGTTGTGCTTGTCAATAATAAAAAAAAAAAAAAGAAAGGTTAGTAAGTACCTACTCTCTCGACTGGTTCTCGCTTAAAATACCCTTTCTGTTACACCCTGTATACCTGAGGAGGGTTGGCGTCAGGCATGCAGTAAAACAAATTACAAGTTTACTATATTGCGCCGACCCCATTGGGGTAAAGGGCAGGCAGATGGTGATGAAAAATATTACAAATTCAATGAAAAGTTCATATATTTTTATTTATATAATTTTCTTATTATTGCAACAAAATTACTTCACAAATGCTATATATATATGTTAATAATAATAGGCTAATAATGGAGGTACTTATTAATTTGTATGATTATTGAACTAAACTTACCTATGACACATAGGTATAAAATATAATTATCTGTCAAGTTACCCACATATCTATACATATAATAAAATTGTAACAGATCGATGTTTGTGCACGCTAATCTCAGAAACGGCTGAACCGATTTCGATGCAGTTTTCAGGAATATGTTGTGACAGGTCCCACTTAACATATACTCTATCTACAGCTACTCTTTATCCCGGGAAAATGTTTTTGTCCCGGATAATTTCGACATTTTGTTTTTTCTGCAGACCACGCGGACGGAGTCGCGGGCGTCCACTAGTAGGTAAATATGTCATCACGTAGTGGTTAGTCTACCGCCGTTTTTCGGGCACAAATACGCAACCGGTAACGAATTCATTGCAAAACGTTCTAATTCTAAACAGGATTTATTTATTGCACCTACTATCCTGTGATTGTTCCTTAGTTGCCTCTTACGATATGAATGGAAGTAGATGCAGCTGATGTATACTAGTGAAGCCCCACATCAGCACAGAATGCTACCATCTTAGCTAGATGCAATCACTAGTATTAACGTCATGCAGTACATTACTACCCTCAATTGGCACAACTTTCAGAGATTCAATTTTGCTACTGCTTATAACAGTCGCTTCCAACCGGTCAAAATGATACCTCCTAACATGTTTATCGAGCAATCTTTTTCTAACTGAACTATAAGTACAGAAGTCACATTTATATGGTTTATCTCCCGTATGCACCGTTTCATGGCACAACAAACTCTCTTTCCTAGCAGCTTGAAAATCACAAAATCGACATTTCAAACCAAATCCCATATGGGTAGTATTGTAATGCCTCTGCAGATCACTTTGCAGTTTACACGTGTACGAACATGAGTTACAGCGGAATTGATGATGAGATTTTTGATGCATCACCATTGTACATTTGAAGTTTGTTGAAAATAGACATACAGAGCATTTTATTGGTGTGACTGACTGACTTCTTTTACAGTGTAACGCTATTTGATCTTTGGTTTTAGTTGAGAAGTCACAATTTGTACATAGATACGGTCTGTTTTTATCTGTGTGATGTCTTTGGAAGTGTCTCTGCACGGATGCTTTAAATCTAGCTGAATATGAACAGAGTTCACATTGAAACGGCTTGATTTTATCGTGTGTTTCTTTCACGTCCACTTTAGACCAATCCGCGCAGCTACCGTTTAAAACATAATTATTGGCCTCCGCGTGTTTATCTATAATTAATTCATCTGTATTAGTAAACACTGTGCCATTTTCAATTATTTCTGGATTAGGTACAAATTCGCCAATAGCTATCGTACCGTTTTTGTTTACAATGGGAATCTTTCTTTCTAAAGGCATTATTATATCTTTCTTTGTATATACATCTCTAATGTGTGTATTTTGATGCTGTTTCATTTCACACATGTATAACGTTTCAAATGTACAATTATCACACTTCATTGGTTGTTCTTTTAAGCTTCTGTTCTTATGTAATGTTAATCTCCAATTAAGTTTTGTGGCAAAGTCACAGAGATCACATTTGAACGCTGTTTCGGCTACCTCCTTATGTATTTTAGCTAAATGTCTAGTTATGTGCCCTTCAAATTTTGTAACAAAAGGACATTTATCGCACTTATAATAAATTTTATGTTTATCTTTGACACTACCACCGTTTTCCGGATCTATATTATGTGTTTTGGAATGCTTAATATAGTTATGTCTATATGCAGTTGCAAACGTGCAATGCTCACATTGAAATTGCTTAACAGCCATATGTTTACGCCTGTGAGCTTTAAGATTTGATTTGAATTTTGACGTGTAGTCGCATTCGTCACATTTGAATATTCTTGCTTCGTCGCCATGTTGAGTTTTTATATGGCGTTGTAAGCATGTTAGGTAGCGGGTGGAAAACTGGCAGATATCGCAAATATTTGGCTTGACATCTTCATGTTTCTTTTTGTGTAGGTTCAAGGAGTTGGTGTAGATTGTGGTGAAATCGCATTTCGGACAGGAAAGAGTTTTACGCTTTTTGGGTTCGCGCTTGTCCTTTTCTGGGTACTCTGTTGGTGTGCTATGGGACAGAGAAACAGTATTATTAGTGGAAATCTTAAAATTAAAACAGACATGATGGTCGATTCTGACCGTCACACATGAGTGTAAACTTAAAGTTAGTCAGTCTGTCCTTCTCCAGTCTTAACATAAATGGCTGAGAGAGAAAGGGACAGGTAGGACTAAATTTAGGTTTAGTTTTAACTTCACTAAAAAAACCCTTTTAAAAAAAAGCTTTTATTATTTGTTAATAAAATGAACTGATGGAATCAAACGAGCCCAAACTCGATGGGGTTACGTCGTTTAATTACGAAGTTCCTGTGGCCACCTTCCAGCTCCATCATCAGATCAGCTCTATGTCAAAATAATATTACATTGTCATCCGATTTATACATTCATGCAAAATTTGGTTACAGACAACGGGACATGTGAAACCAAATAAAAGCTCATATTATAAATAGTGACGAAGAATGGTCTATCTATTGAATATACTCTAATTTCACCTACCTAAAAACACCTAGTGCAGAAACGCAAATAAAGTGGCACTTATAGAAAACCCAGAAAACGCTAATACGTAGGCGGTGGCAGTAAATGTATCAAGCACAATAATTCCACAGAACAGATAGTTCATTTAGGTATTATACTTCATGCTTCGTCCTCAAGATTGGTACCTAAGGAAGATATTATTCACACATGTAGTAACGCATAGTTGCCACCACTAGTTCACATAGTTGAGGGTAGAAACGGATGTTTTAACTTTTTTTTTTTCTTACAAATTAAATGAGGGTAGATCTGTTTCTTTCACTGCTCAGGCCCGGTAGTTTGGCTCGGTCGCTCGTCATTCGTTTAGGGTCCACCATCTCTTTGATGTTTCCAGATCAAGGGGGAAGGGTGGGAGGGTGGTACCAATCTCTTCGGACGAAGCATTCGTATAATTATGATAGAATTACGTCACTTGGTAAGTTCGTTTAATCATTAATTAAAAATAGCCAATAAGTTATATTATTTTTTAACACATTCACTGACACTGATTCTTTTTCTTCTTGAGCCTATTGCAGTCCACTGCTGGACGTAGGCCTCCCCCAGGGCACGCCACAAGACTACTGCCATAGGGGGGTTACAGACACTGATTATGTATTATTATTTTGCGTTTCCTTCGTTTTATAAAGGTGCCTGACGCTTAATTGCGTGTGGGCGCAAGGCGATGAGCTGATGTCAGCATAGGAAGAATATCAGCTAGCAGAAAATGTTGATTAATTTGAATTTGGCGATTTCTTACATTATACCCTTATAATTTCGTCATTTTGTTTTTTCTGCAGTCTTTTATATGGTAGATATACTTAATACTTAACTTACATATCAGTGTTGACATATTCAAATTCGGGTACATTATCTTCTTCAACTACTTCCACCTTCACCCAGGCACTGGCAAACATGAAGCCCGGGCTGCCTGACGCCTGGTCTTCGGAGGGACCTTCTACCACCTCTTGCTTGGGTTGGATTTCAGACATTTTTGCTGGAAAACAAAATTACCTTAATTAGTTATTGGTTTCACTTTGATATCTGGTGTATGTTGGAAGAAATCTCTTGCAGAGACACCTCTATACCTCAGTGACAGCCAGGCAAATATTGATACCATGACTTCAGACCATGATTCTGAGGTGGAAAACACAGAAAATTTTCGCAGGAAAATTCCAAAATTTTCCGACTTTTTTTTTAAATTTTCAGAAAAAAAATTAGTAAAGTTCGTTTATTTAGGCCTTAGATAATGACTTAAAAATAAAATGTGAAACGAAAGAAAATTTTCAATAAAAAAGTTGCCCAAAAAAAGTTCAAAAGCCTGATAACCCTAATAGAGAGTCACAAGTGATCCGAAAAACAGCAATGTGTCACAGAATAACCAATAAGTCCATTTAATTAGTTACAAGATCGTCCAATACAATTGGCGCTGATAATCAAATCAAAAATACATTTCCTGCGAGTAATAACACTGTCGTATAACTCAACACAATGGTACATGTTCAGTATTTCAGTATTTGCCTGGCAGTCACCCACACCCTGTATGCATTTCTTTTGTAAATTTACATACATACATATATCATGCCTTTATCCCTTACGGGGTAGGACTTGTACATACTGTACAAGTCAGTAGAGGGACAAGAGGGTCTGTTTTGTAGGCCATGGGCTGACCACCTGTCCCTACTAACCGAACTTGTACATCTCAACTATAGCCTCAAAATTGGTCAGAAGTGTCACCATGTGGTTCTATCGGCCCTTGGTGCTCTGCCTACCCCGTAAGGGATAAAGGTGTATGTTATTAAATTTTACATGCATAGTAACACATTAACTTAGTCCCACACTAAGCTCCCTAAAATCTTGTGTTGTAAGGACTCGGAAATAAACATCTATTTTGATCATTGTATCAATATTTGCATCCACCGGGATCTGAACCCAGGTCCTATAGCAGTGGTTCCCAAAGTGGTCCAGGTGGACCCACAGGAGACTCGATGGGATCTACGTTGACATGAAAAAATGTTGGTTTACAATGAATTTGTATGTGGTGTAGGCCTGTAGGGGCTCCACCAGAACCAGTTAACTTTTAAAAGGGTCTATGAGAAAAAAGTTTGGGAACCCCTGACCTATAGTGTCACAGGCAGGGTTGCTACCAACTACACAAATCCATTATCACTATAATATGTAATACAGACAATGGCCTCACTTAAAGAGGCTTAGCATGGAAAATACGTACCCAGTCAAACTAATGTTCCTATACCTACTATGTTACTGATACCTAAAGTATTATTCTTATTAACTTATTAAGAAATGCATATGCCGTGAAGTATACTGATCAGGGGGACAATTCCTCAATATTTTTGAGACAAAATGCGACCACTAATGAACCATTCACGAAACATGGTGCAAAGCAATATAAACTTACCACTTGAGCTATAAGGTATATTTTAGCATGCAGTAGTCGCGAGTATGACAGAATAAAAACAAATATCTGTCTCGTGCTGAAATGTGTCTAATTACGTCATGGTAAAGTAATTATTGCTTTGTTCTGAGCTTCTACAATGGTTCAGTTTCAGCTTCGTTCCAACTTGAGACTTCGAGAATTGGCCCCCAGGTGCTTTTAAAAGAATTTTAGGCAAATTAAAACCAGACACCTAACTTAAACCAATTCATAACTAAATATTGAAGATTTGTATCCTGATCCATTGTTTCGCAAAGCCTGCAGTGTATAGTAAGGCCCCATGACCTACAAGAGATAGACCAAAATACCAGCAAATCATGCTCATACGTCATATGTCGCAAGGCAGTGTTAACAAACTATAATACGTATTAAGAAAGAAATTATTTATTTTTCGCCACAAATATTGAAATTTACAAGATAAAATAAAAATAAGTATATAAAATCCTAGTTTAAGAGATAGGGAAACATTATATTTAGCATAGGTTATCTTATGAAAATAAAAATAAATAAAATAAAAATGTATAGTGATCTTAGATATGATCTTGCTTATGCTAGCTAGGATAGTTTATTGTAAATAACTTGTTTATTCTTACCTGATTATAAAATTATTAACAAAGAAATGGAACTTTACCTGTTTATCTGCTGATCGATTAGTTGGTGAAAATGAAGTTATTTTTGGTCCATTATGGAAGCACAGGTTCACAGCGATTTAATAGATGATAACAATGTCGGATTGCGTAAATACTTACTAGCATTAAGAAAGCATATTTTAAGTGATTCGTTATTGGTTTATTGTAATTATTTCCCCTAAAAAATAAGAAATTGTGAAAAAATGCAACTTCCGCTTTTTGTATGTAATTATTTTTATTTTTTATTTCTTTTTCAAAAAAGAAAAAAAAGTAAGGAATTGATGTGTGCATACAGCCACGCAAGCATTAAATTAAGAATTTACAAGTTTTATCGTGGTTTTACTGAGTGGTTTTATCTATGGATTGTATTGCACGATTTGTTTGTTTGGGCATTTATGTTCCTTCGATCATCGAAAGAAAAATAAGGAATTGTAAAAAAAAATTGATTACGAACGAACGTAGAAAGCGAACGAAGGATTTTCGGCAGAAAAAGCTGGAAGGGTGCAGGTGTAATTTTCTTGTGAAAATCAAAAATTATTTGTAAATGGCTTGCATGTGTCCGTAAAGTGATGTTTTCTGGTAGATAAGTTATATTTTGATTACTTGTGATGTGAATCTAGTGCGTGTGCATGGTTTTATACGCAGGTAAGCTGAGTAAAACTTTAGCCGGATTACGATCTCTTCATGGGCGGATGTAAGTTGTTTCTGCAATAATTTTTCATTTTGACTAACTTTACACTTGTTCTTGAGGATTTTCCCGATGTTTCCATTCATCATCATCATTATCATCCATCATAAATTCAGAAATCATTTACTAAAGACAATGGCTGTATGGGCTTAGTTCCCCTTGCCTTTCCTTCGGGATAAACTAAACAAAAAAAAAATTAAATAAAATTCAATTTTCAAGGGATTCGGCGGGAAAAGCTGGAAGGGTGCAGGTGTAATTTTCTTGTGAAAATGAAAAATTATTTTATTTATTTATTTCATACCTTACTTCTATCTTTACAGGTTTAACCTACCACGACAGAGTAGCAACTTTATACTTAAGTGTAACATACGATGTACATAGTTATTTTTGTAAATTCATTCAAAGTACAATGGAATAGGTCAGTAATATCCGCAACTTTATTGAGCGTATGCATCGTGCGCGTCATTAGTGCTTTGTTTACTAGATTGGTTCTGCCGCGTACCACAGTAAATAGCCGCGGTCGCCGTCGTCTACCTACGTAGTTATCAGGGACACATAGAAAGCAATTTCCCAATACTTCGGCATTTGATATTTTTCTATTTAACACCTTAAATATATACAGAGCGAGCGCCATTTCCCTTCGTACTCTCAATTCATTGTACCCTACCATACCCAAAATAAATAGTGTAGGGTACTTTAAAGGATAGAAAGGATACACGCCCCACTGCTTCATGTACAAGAACCTAATGAACTTGTTCTGAATGCGTTCCACCATAACTTCGTACTTAGCCTCATGAGGTGCCCATATCACAGAGTTGTTTTCGAACTGGCTTCTCACAACCGCATTGTACAGTGCTATTATAGATGTAGTATTTTGAAACCCCTGAGCGGTTCGAAGGATAAATCCTAGCTTTTGGTATGCTTTTTTACAAATATCTGTAATATGCTCTCGAAATGTGAGTTTAGTTGTGAGGCGAACTCCTAAATCCCTAACCTGTGATACTCGTTTTAACGGAACCTCGTCTAGTTGGTATGTATACAGAACAGGTGCCTGTGCACGCGAGAAAGTTATTATTTGGCATTTTTCTGTATTGAACGATAATTTGTTTAATCTACTCCACGCCTTAACCCTATCTATATCCAACTGCAATCGTTGGACATCGGATTCAGTTTTAATCGCGAGGCATAACTTCAGGTCGTCGGCAAATAATAGACACTTCGCATCCCTTACCACACTGGGTAAGTCGTTGATCATTATAAGGAACTCTAGTGGTCCTAAATTACTTATAGTGGACCTAATTATTTGTAAATGGCTTGCATGTGTCCGTAAAGTGATGTTTTCTGGTAGATAAGTTATATTTTGATTACTTGTGATGTGAATCTAGTGCGTGTGCATGGTTTTATACGCAGGTAAGCTGAGTAAAACTTTAGCCGGATTACGATCTCTTCATGGGCGGATGTAAGTTGTTTCTGCAATAATTTTTCATTTTGACTAACTTTACACTTGTTCTTGAGGATTTTCCCGATGTTTCCATTCATCATCATCATTATCATCCATCATAAATTCAGAAATCATTTACTAAAGACAATGGCTGTATGGGCTTAGTTCCCCTTGCCTTTCCTTCGGGATAAACTAAACAAAAAAAAAAAAAACAATTTTCAAGGGATTCGGCGGGAAAAGCTGGAAGGGTGCAGGTGTAATTTTCTTGTGAAAATGAAAAATTATTTGTAAATGGCTTGCATGTGTCCGTAAAGTGATGTTTTCTGGTAGATAAGTTATATTTTGATTACTTGTGATGTGAATCTAGTGCGTGTGCATGGTTTTATACGCAGGTAAGCCGAGTAAAACTTTAGCCGGATTACGATTTCTTCATGGGCGCATGTAAGTTGTTTCTGCAATAATTTTCCATTTTGACTAACTTTACACTTGTTCTTGAGGATATTCCCGACGTTTCATCATCATCATTATCATCCATCATAAATTGAGAAATCATTTACTAAAGACAATGGCTGTATGGGCTTAGTTCCCCTTGCCTTTCCTTCGGGATAAACTAAACAAAAAAAAATCAATTTTCAACATGAATGAACGTATAAAACATAAGACTTATAAAATGGAATGAAAAAATTATTTAGTAAACCATAGTTTAACAATTAACATAGATATAACTGGGTGCTTCAATACTTGTGCGTGAACCTGGATGTATGTGGTTGTGGAACGGTTGAGTGGTATTCAATATTCGCTCATGTAAGATTTTAATTCCGATACAATTGTTTCATGTTTAATTTCCAACACGAATTACTAAATATTCCTACAATAACGCACCTTATATTCAATAAAACATCCAGCAGATCTACTAACAACAAGAAGAATCTCAAAAACAAGCCTGCGGGTAACTACTATAAGTACAGATTGTTTCTTCGATAAGCCGTTGCATTTTAGAATGACTGACACCAACGACCCTGACAAAGATATGGTCCACATGTTCGCAAGTGCATGGGTAAAAGTGGAAATACTGGATGTAGATCCAGTAACAGCGGAATCCTTATCAGACCCTATTCCCAAAACAAAACCGGAGGAGACCCCACAAAAAAGGTTCACTTGCGACGAATGTGACTACTCCTCGATTTACAAAGGTAACTTGAAGTCGCATAAACGCAGGCATAAGCCTCAAAAACAGTTTCAGTGCGACTCATGTGAATATTATACTTCCTATAAACATCATTTAGTAAAACACAGTAGAACACATCAAGGGAAACTGTTTAACAATAGGAAAAATCATAATAATAACCAGCCAAAGGAGTACAGTGTATATAAGTGTGACAAATGTCCATTTGTAACAAAATTTGAAGGTCATATAACCAGACATTTGGCCAAAATACATAAGGAGGTTTCCGAAACAGCATTGAAATGTGATCTCTGCGACTTTGTTACTAAGGATAAATGGAGACTGCATACTCACAAAAATAAGGGTAAAAAGACTGAGGCGATGAAATGTAATCGTTGTTCATTTGAAACATATTACATGTGCGCCTTTAAACACCATAAAGCTACACATTTCACTGAAATATATGATTCCGAGAAAAATAATGAACCCACTGTAATAAACCAAGATTATCCTCTCACTAGCGATGATTTGGATAAGTCTCCACCAGATAAGACAACAAACTACACCATGGAAGTAATGAAAACACAGGATCCAGACAAACAGTTCCAATGTGAGGCATGCAATTATTCCTCAAAATACAAAGCAGCAGTACAAAGGCATTTCCAAAGACAACACACAAACAACAAACCGTACAAATGCCAGAACTGTGACTATTCAACCAAAACCAAAGACAAACTAGCTTTACACAACAGACGGAGCTTGAATGAAACCCCGATTTACTGTTCCAAATGCAAATTCTCATCGTACTTCAAATGTACATACCAGGTGCATCTCAAGTCCCATCATGACTTCCGCTGTAACATCTGTGATTATTCATGTAACCAATCTTTTGATATGCAGAGGCATTTCAGGATCGTTCACGACGGTAAAGGTTATAGATGCAAGTACTGCAATTATATGGCTGGCCGCAAAGAAAGCTTGCTATGCCACGAAAGCATACACACGGGATTCAAACCATATAAATGTAGTCATTGTGATTTCGGCTCAGTCAGACGATGTTTACTTGATCAGCATATGTCTAGATATCATCCGGAGTTTTCCAATCAAGTTACGATTATTAGTAATAGTAAGATTGAATCGTTAAAAGTTGTGCCTGCAGAAGATGCTAGCTAGCTACCTATCTTAAGTTTAAAGCAATAAATATTGTGTGATATTCTGATACTTTTATAAATAATCTGGAGTGTCTTCTGCAAAAGCAAGAGCATTAGGTACCGACTAGTATTGAAAAATACCTAATCCACATACCTATTCCAATATTTATGGCTCACCTTTAGCGTTCACTCGGCTAGGCTGGGCCAACATGAATTGCAGACTTAAGAGTGTACTTTACATAGACAGTGTAAGTGTAGGTACGTCATCTGTTTAGAGTCTTCAGAGCGTGATGCGTCCCTTGCTTGTACGAGTACACTATAATGGTGAGCAGGGGTGTTGTGGATCCACTTTTCCGCAGATGCGGATTTTAAGAGGCCCACATCCGCGGATGCCTATGTGGATGCGGATATGTATAAAAACTTAAGTGTTGGTTTGGTTGGGTAAAGCACAGTACCTATTATTTATCTTTTTTTTTTATTAAATAATAAAAACAAATGCCAAAACTTTGGCAATGTGAGTTTCGAAAGAAACCATGTTGCGCCGACACCATAAATAATGGGATAAGGGCAGGGATGATGAATAAAGTAGTGAATGAACTAAGTACTATTACTAATTTAATTATTTTAGTAATTAAATTTGAATATTGGAGCATTATATTCAATGAAAAGTACAATAAATGAAATTGTATTAGGCGTTACAATTCGGAAGTTCAAACATTCACTATGGGTGTGCCCACCACCGGGCCCTACACCCTCCACTGACCCTAAAAAAAAACCGGCCAAGTGCGAGTCGGACTCGCGCACCGAGGGTTCCGTACAAACCTGCAAGGTTTACAAAGTTCGTTCATTACGACAATCGAGTCATAACTATGGTATTTTTATTGCAAAATGAAATTCATAACATTACAATGGGGAAAGATGGAGGAGCATAAATTTAAGACAAAGATCTCTTTATCGTTTAAGTAATCCTTTATTTTATATTAACACATATCATTTATCTATAATATAACGTTAAAATTTTAAGCTTTTCGGAATTTTTCTGTTACCTGTGCTGTAAGCTATTGCTTCTTACCAAATTTCGAGATTCTATGTCAACGGGAAGTGGTCTTTAGGTTTTAATTCCCTTGCGTGTAGTTGCGAGTTTCAAAATATGCGGTATCAATGGTTGTACTTTTGCGTTTTGCGTTTTTGCGTTGACTTATAATTTTTTTTTTTTCACGGGTTAAAGGCAATTAGATCTAAGTATTTGATATGAATTTCAACTTGATAGCTCTACGCGTTCATGAGGAAAAAAGTAATAAGTTTATATTTATTAAAAAATATATATTTTGTAATGTAACTAAAAATTTAAGGTTTTCGGAATTTTTCCTTTATGTGTGCTATAAAACGTTGCTTCATGCCAAATTTCAAGATTCTAGGTCGACTGGAAGTACCCTTTAGGTTTTGATTCCCTTGCGAGTACTTGCGAGTTTCAAAATATGCAGCTTAAATTGCTGTTTCTTTTGATTGCGTTGACATAGAAGTTTGATTTTGCTACAGCTTAAAGGTATTATAGACCTGAGTATTTGGTATGAATTTCAATTTAATACCTCTACGCGTTTATGAGGAAATGGGTAGTAAGTTTAAAATTATTAAAAAAATATATATTATGTGATGTAACTAAAAATTTATGGTTTTCGTAATTTTTCCTTTATCTATGCTATAAGACGTTGCTTCGTACCAAATTTCAAGATTCTGAGTTCACGGGAAGCACCCTGTAGGTTTTGATTCCCTTGCAAGTGTCGAAAATTTGCGGCATAAACGGCTGTATCTTTTGATTGCGTTGGCTTAGAAGTTTGATTTTTTCACAGCTTCAAGGGACAGTAGACCTGAGTAATTGATATAAATTTCAGCTTCATACCTCCACGCGTTCCTGAGAAAAAGGGTCTTGACAGACGGACGGACAGACGGACAACAAAGTGATCCTATAAGGGTTCCGTTTTTTCCTTTTGAGGTACGGAACCCTAAAAAAGAAAAGTAGAATGGCCGCCTTTGCGGACTCCAGTCTGTTTCGCAAGGGTTCGTATATTAATCTTGCGCTACTAAGTAACTGTTCACTTGGGCTTTCTTGTCGCGACTTGTTGCTACACATCCGCATCCGCATCAGCTCCGCGTCGATTTATACGGATGCGGATGTTTCGCATTTGCGGATGTGAATATTCGCAACATCCCTGATGGTGAGCTTAGGCCACAAGTTTCTATACCATCTCACGTCATTCATTCAGGCTTCATTAAATAATGGGAAAAAGAAACAGGTTTAATTCATTTATTATGCATGTATTTTACAGTGTGTATACATTTCTATTACATTTCATACAGGGTGTGACAAAAGGGGTATGTTAAATGAAATGCTACAAAAAGCCCACTTAAGAAGCTGTCAAAGTTTGAGACTTGAAATCATTATTGTTTTTCAAGACTATAAACATTACTGAATACTATTTGAAAAAATAAACATGTCATTACTAGTCTCAAATTTTGCAGATGGCGCTATTTTTATACCACTTTTGTTACACCCTTTATAACTTTAAATAATTAATTATTTTTACATAATAATTTGTAAGCTGCTTTTTTACACTGTTCTGTACACTTGATTATGTTTTTTTGTTGGTTCCAGAAATTAATTCTTAGTTTTTTTATTTCTATTATATTATTACAAATAGTAGGTAATTAAATCTATTTTTCGTAATTTCTATCTATTTTGTTTGTCCACATAATTATGTACTTACTTACAAATGAATCATAAACATTTTAAATAATTTAAGTCTGCTCATATGTAAAGGTCGCAATTAATATAATTATTACAATAAAATATTTATAATGGAAATGTCAAAAAAAAATTGCAATAATATTTCAAATAATGGCAGTGCCATCAACCTAAGGTAATTAGAAAAAAGCCCACAATTTTGGCGAGGTCTAATAAATGTCTCACAATAGCAAACAATAATTCTGCGCGAAAGAAAGAGATAGAGCGATTGCGCCAGACAATAGAACAATTTTACTAGCGACAGCGAAGTTCGCTATCGAAACACTTCGACCAATGGCGGCTAGACTTCATCACGTGACTTGAAAAGTTTCCTATTGGATGTAAGGTTTTCGATAACTTTACGAAATTCGATTTGCTTTTAATTTCATTGTCTAGCCCCTAGTTCGTAATTCCTTTCAAGTACCTAACCTACTTATATAATAGTTTTGTAAAATAATAACGACTTTCACTTGTAAAATGTCCCCTTTTCTCTCACTATAAGTAAAGATTTCAAAAACTGTATGTGAACACAAAATAAAATACAAGTCTCAAGTTGTACATACTTGTACCTACATATTAAAATAAAACTCAATAGTACCCACATACATTTTAAAAATATATAAGCAAGTCTCAAGACGTACCTACTACACGTTAAAAGGTAGTAACTTGAATTAGCAGTTCAAATGACACAGGCCCTTTTTTGTTAATAATAATTTGTGCTCACAAAGATGTGAATCGACTCATGGCGTTAAATTTCCGTTGCCAGGGTACTGACATTGAATCGATTTTCTACCACATACTAATGAGAAATCTTATTGGATATTTAAATACAACAATGAAAATTCACACAGAATTTCGACTCAAAGTCAGTACCCTGGCAGCGGAAATTTGCCAGGGGAGATATTCGCGTTGAAACGACGTATTGGATATTTAAATAAAACATCAATTGTATAGATTCTTTAAGTAATTTTGCACAAAATTAATAATATTTGTTTGCAACTACTCAGTGCATATTTTTACTCTTAAGTAAGTATACGTAATATCATATTCAAATACTTACCTAAGCAAAGCTGCCACAAATGCGACAGCGACAATTGTACAATTTTGCGTTGAAATGTCAAATTGAGATCGCTATTATGGAATACGAATTTTACAAGCATTGAACGAATATTGTAATCTTTTTTCTATCGCATTGCTTTTGCTAGATAGGTAATACGGGTGCGGATAACAGCATTTATTACAGATAATGAAGCATTACGCTGATATTTTCAAATACGTCATTATAAAATCATTTAATATACATACAGAACATACAATTTAGCTGACAATAAATACATTTTAATATAAGTATTTATTTACACAGCTGTTTGATAAAAAAAATCGACTCCAAATTAAACGTCTAATGATTGATCGAATGATGATTTCAATAAAAAAATTGTAAGACCTAATTTCACAAAAAACATAGAAAAAAACTTGCTTAATTTTAGATTTTAAATGTACAAACTATAACCTAATCGTAAAATTAAGAGCTCACTATTGAGAGATCCTTAGATAAAGAAAACACATTTTTTTGTTTATATGTTACATTCATGTACTGCACTCACTTTTTATCACATCGTCTCTTTCTAATCTTGCGGGTTGGAGCGAGGCGGAGGTATCTAGCCTATGCCTATAGGATGCCCACCTCATATGTCGACCTCGCAGATTTTTCTCTTCTGTGGATAGCCGCATTTGTCCTTCTTTATCACGTCCTGTTTTAGCCTGAGGTAAGTCTCGATGCGAGACAGACCGTACTCCTGAAAACACATACATATAGTGTGTAACATTAGGGCTATTAATATAGACCACTAAAAAGAACCTTCTATTCCCGGGTTCGAAATTATCAAGGAATTTTTTTTTATTGATAATTATTTTTACAAGTATCTGATAATTATCCGATAATTATCTAGCTGATTTGCCATTTAAGTTCTCGAATTTTTTTTAAAACTATAGTTATCCCTAAGAGTCTCAGTTTTTCGGCATTATTAAATAAACAGCAAAGAATAACGTGAAAAATATACAATTTAATGCAGTGTTTATTTTTATGGCGTCAAACAAAAGTAAGAAAGTATGTAAAGAAAAGAAATTTGGATTTCTCACGTCAGTCAAACGTTTTTTATGTTTAGCACGTTTGGATACGTAAATAAACTTAGATTATTGTAGTGTTTGCTTTTTATAATTTATCAATGATAATTTATTATTTCGAACCCTAACTGGGAAAATAAACATACGTTTTCGAGTTCCAATCCCAACTAATATAAATGTGAAAGTAAGTTTATTCACGCCTCTTCACGCTTTTATTTACTTAAAACCATGCTTCTTAAAATTTTGCCTACATACAGTTTTGGAGAAATACATGGGCTATGTACAATATTCTGTAGACCACGTGGACGAAGTCGCGGGCAACAGCTAGTTCTACATATGCTTACCCAGTATCCGAAGGGAATCTGACTTTTTGAAGCGTTGACGATCGACCACAGCGTCCAGAAGTAATGGCTGGCTAGCGCGTAAGCGTCCACCTGGAGAAAAATAGCTCTTTAATAAAGCCCCTGTATTGATGCGGGGCTTCACTAGAATATATCAACTGCATCTCCTTCCGTGACTGTCGTAAGAGTCGACTAAGGAACTCAGGGGGCATTCACTGATCTTTTACATCCTCACTATTACCCCATTTCGGGATTATGTTTGTAAGTCACATCACATCAGCCAATTGCAGCCCACTGCTGGAGGTAGGCCTGCACATTTCGTTTCGCGCAAATTTTTGACAACCAACGTATGAAAGAAGATCGTAATAAATCGAGATCCGTAATCTCTGCCTACCCCCCCGCCGGGAAAGAGGCGTGATTTTTATGTATGTATGTATTAAAGCCATAGACAGACGTTAAAATGTCTGAAACGCTGTCAAATATACAGCCAAACCAAAAATAAACCAACCAAAAACGTTCCGTTGAAAGGTTATAAACGTTGTCATTTTGCGCGATTGCCATCCAGCTCACCTCGTTTAGCAGCCGGTTGATCTCGTCAATGGTCGGCATCTGCATGCGGTCCTCGGACGTGTTCATGTTGTAATGCTTCAAGTACTCCTTGATGAAGATCTCCTGGGGAGGAACAGGTGTGTCAGTACCCTGGCAGATTGTCACTATCCTGGTTGATTAGGACTGTGGCAGTCAGTATACCGGCAAATTATCACTACTCTCGCAGCCCAGGACTGTGGTAAAGTCACTACCCCTGGCGGATGGTCAGTACCCTGGCAGACTGACATATCAGCCTACTCTGTTAAAGTTTTCAGCTGAAACGCAGCCGAAACCCAACCGTCATAGAATCAACGTTTTAGCAATTTTACGTGCGTCAGCGAAATTTATCATGTATTCGATATTCCCCAGATACATTTTATAATACAACGATCACCAGATTGGCAAAATGTGGCGTGCTGACAATGAGATAGATTATGAAATTATTAATAAAGAAAATGGAAAAAATTCTTCACCCGAGTGGGAATCGAACCCACGACCACTGCAAACCGTGCCAGCCGCTCTAACCACTAAGCTACCGTGTAATTAGATAGATGTCAACGCCTCACTGTAAAGTTACTTCACCGCGCTTCTACGGTGGTTTCGGAAGCCTTTCACTTGAAAAGATTAACATATTTGAGCGGCTGCTGCACTCCAAAGGTGTCAGTACCTTCGAAAATAGTTTTATAGTCATAGTCTCCCATATATGAGGTATATTATTTATTATATTAAAAGTACCTTGGCACATTGTCAGTCCCCTCCCGTTGTATGTCATGTTTTTATGATGTCAATTTATCACAGTAAAATTTTTCTTATGTTTTATTGATTGTAGGCATTGAATACTAGTTTTAAAGTGGGGACTCATGAAAGAAAATAAAATTTAATTTATAAGTAAGCACTGAGTAAGGAAATTACTATGGCAAAGTGATTACGATCGCAATTTAGGGATTACAAAGGTACACTGCACAATGTGATAGGCTTTGCTATTGCTAGATAAGTTAAAAAGTGGGCCCATTTGATTCCAGTAGTGACAAATGGGAATAAGTAAATGTATTTTTAAGCAGTATTTTTTATTCTCAGAAAAAGAGATCTTCCCAGGCTAGTCACATCAATTTTAGTTATGTATGCTAGAACCTTTTATTATTAGTACTTCTTCTATGAAGCTTAATGGTACAGTGTGCAAAAAAAAAAAAAAACAATCTGACGAAACAACTTAAGAAAAATATAATTAATGCTTAAAAGTTCTGTACATTACTATAATAATAAATACCAACTTATTTTCTGCAACATAAGTTTCGATTTTTTTTTTGTGATTTCTGCACACGGTACCTTGTGAAAAACCGCGTTACATGCGACTGTTAAAAGAAAATGACAGATAATTTTGAAAATAGTACAGTTGGCTTCTTCATCGGTCTTTATTCACATTTTTTTTATTTTTACAAACGAATGAAATTCGGGTAAGAAGTATTTAACTGTATGTTTTCTTGGGGGGGCAAGTATTGTGAGATTTTTAAATATATTTAACTGTTACTCATAAAAATACAAAAAATATGTTACTAATGTTTTTCTACTCTTCCGAGGTACAAATTTTTTTCTGTGTTGACAGCAAAATGTATTGAATATTTGTAAAATTAAACATAGCTTTATGCCATATATTGTTTATTCTAAGTATTTGTTATTTCTCTAAAGCTTATAATACCATATTTTCTTTATTAATAAGGTCTTTTCAAATAAAGTAGTATTAACATAATTATAATTTAGCCCCCGCCTATTTAAAACCGATACAACAAGCCAACCCGACTAATCAGCGTAAAAATAAAAGCCAAAAACCAAACTCCCTGTCAGTCATTTTGGATTTACCGATCGCCATCTTGAAGTCCTCGTAGTCTATGCTCAGCTGGTCAGCCATAGAGCGACCTCCGGCTAAAATAAAGCATAGAGAACATAGCTGCGTAGTGGCAGGTTTTAACGCTAAAAACCCAACGATTGTAAAATTCTTTTTTTTATTGCACATTTAAAATATACATAAAATTTTCAATTTATGTAATGTTCTATATTTATTTTATTTCAGAGCATATTCGTAGATTACAGTAAGATCCTTAAGATCATATATCATGAGCACTAATGAAAGAATAACAAAATTTTACCCATAAACTAATGTCAAATATTCTCAAGGTAAAATCTCCTAAAATGTGCTAGGTCTCGAAATACAAATTAGCAGTACCCTGGCATATTAACAGTACCCTGCCAGATTGTGAGTCTGAAGTGTCAGTTCTCTGTTACCCAAAACTATAAGCTCAAAATGAAAAAATAAAATATTACCACACAACTTTTTTGTTGAAATTAATTTACGTGATTGTAGTAGGAAATAAATACACAATTGTTAAGTGTGCAAAATCATAAGCCGCTGTATTTTGGAAAATATTATAAAGTTGCACTCTTGACCCATAGGAGTCAAAAAAGGAGATTTGAACTTTTGTGTTATCAAAATCTATTTAAATAGCCTTACATTGACCTTATTTGTTGCAGTACAGTCACAACTTAGGAGAACATAATTTAGGAGATTTTACCCAAGAAAAGTTTCGATTAGTTAATAAAAATAAAAAAATCATGTTAATAAGCCGCTAAATCGAGATTATGAATTTAGAAACCCTTTTTTAGTTATGCCAATATGTATTTTGATTGCAAAAATAGTTTTTATATTTTGATACATGATATCCTTAATGTCTTTATCTCCTACCCTTATTTTTCTCATCAAAGAAAACATGCTCCCAAAGATTTTTATTTGCTGTTTAGTAAAAAAAAAGAATGAATATAAGAACGTAACTATAACTCAGACAATAAAGCATATACCGAGATTATTTTTATATAATTTAGGGCTGATTTATCCAAAGGTCAGATAGCTTATCTGAAAGGTAATGTTTATGATGTCTTTCTCTAAAATTTTATCAAAATAGAAATAGCATTTACCCTTAATGTACTATTTTTTTTACTAAACGCAATAAAAAACCTATTTTTTGCCTCAATTTCTGCCAAAACATACCTTATGACTCTCGCCATACGGTTCAATATAGTCTGCAATTTTAAAACATGATCAAAGCGGTATGGAAGAGCAATTTTGAATTTCAAAAATTAAAAAACAAAATTACTCTTAAAGTCATGAAGATAATGATATTAAAATGTGAATTCTATTTAAACAAAGCTTAAGTAACGTTAAAAAACGGATGATACGTATATCAAAAATCACTATCATTGCCTTAAAAAAAGGTCTAAATAAATAAAGTTGCGACCGCAGCGAGCGTCAAATTTTTTCAACAAAAATCACCGTTTTTTAACACCACGTATAATCAAGCTGTAATATTAAACTAAAACCACCAACCTTCTGCTCCAAAGTAGGACACTGCTCCTGACACTCATAATAAAACGGAAACTCCGGATTTGTATAGTCATACATCCATTCCTGGAAATGGTTAGCTATGTCGAAGCCTCTATGGTTATATGCGCAGTATTCAAAGTCTATCAGGACCAGTTTAGGCTCCCCACTATCGGATATATGGCTAAGCATGCTATCTGAGGTGTTCGCATCTTCGTAGTGTGAGTCTATCATTTGGCTGGGGCGTTTCTGTGTTTTGATTGGCGAATCGTTGTCGATGTGAAGTAGTTGGACTCCTGGAGTATCGGTTTCATCGGTTGGTTGGACCTCGTCTTCTAGTATTAGTATGTTGCCTGTAACGAAAATATATTATCTAGTCACTAGTCCCATAGTACATGTAATGCACTTATATTATGGGTTACCCAATAGTCAAGTCAGAGGTTTAGTTTCGTAGATCCTTGTTACGTACCTGTACCATTGAATTTATTTCGTGTATGGATCTTAATATACTAAAATTGTCACTTAGTTGTACCCGAGGAGGGTTGACGTCAGGCAGGCAGTAAGTCGTTAAACAAAGGCCAAATCCTTGGCAATATGAGTTTCGAAAGAAATGTATATTTTCAGTACCTAATACTGTACATATAAAAATGATATATTAACTGATAAAAATAAGTCATATACAGGGTGTAACAGAAAGGGTATGTTAAGCGAAAAGCTATGTTATTTATTTACATGCCCATTATAGAGAACCTATCCATAAAATTACAGACTTGAAATCACATGTTTATTTTTCAAGATTGTATGAAAATTCCTGAGTTGTTTAGGAATTCTCCATACTATCTGGAATAATAAACATGTGATTTTGGAGTCTGAAATTTTGTGGGTAGGTTCCTTTTAATGGGCTATTTATGATTTTTGGTCGTCAACGTTCCCGAAAACTACGGAATCTCCTCATCATCACGATCATTTTTCTCCATGGAAGCATACCTGGGAAGTATCTGGTTTCCAAAATATTAGGGTCCAAAGTTGAGTAAATAGACTGCGTTTTTCTGCATAAATGCACATAGACGCGCGTAGCAGGATTTTTTCACGAAAAATAATTAATATCTGTCTATTAAAAAAACTAACATAAACACTAGACACTATAAATTTCGCACGATCAAGGAATTTAAATTAAAAAAAAAAAAAAAAAATCCTAGCATTTTTTTTGGCATAAACTTACTTTATTTCATGTATAGAGTACGTACCCTTCGTTAAAGGTGGCCACAAAAAAACATCCTGTATAGCTTTTCGCTTAACATACCCCTTTTGTTACAACCTGTATAGTAAGTAAGTCATAGTAAGTTAGGTCTTCAAGAACATACATCTCTATATTATAATGGAATGAATAGAAAAACTACTGGACCGATTTTCAAAAATTCTTTCAAGAATCATTATTGACATGAACAGGCTATTATACACTTGTTTTACGATATGTCTGAAATTATATGTTACTTTCTAAAAACGGATGTTCGCAAATTCCCACGGGAAACAAACGGGAATGAAAAACCGCTACCAAACATATAAACAGCGAGGTGAATAAAAACGGATTTCCCGAAATTCCCACGGGACCCAAACGGGAATTCAAACGAAAATCCGCTATACAGAAGCTTTTGCTTTGCGCAAGAACGGTCACCACCCACAAGGAGACCAACGATTATTTATTTTTTACGGGTCTGTCAGGCAATAAGTTGAGCGTTTATTCGAGGGCTTAAATAGCCACCAAACGTGGAAATAAGAGCGATTATAGGTACGCCTAACAGACGAAGTCCAGCGGAAGAGCTCGCGGGCGTCCACTAGTCTCTTATATGATCATAGTAATGGATGAGAAACACCAATAATAATTTTGCCAATTAACTTAAAATTAATGTTAAAATATAATTTGACTGTAAAATGAGAGACCTTCCGGTGTTGCCACCCGTTCCCCTGTCGTAGCATCCTTGCTTCCGCCCTAGTGTTGCCAGTCTGTACGGAGTAACAGTACAGTAAGTATAGTCTGTGAACCTACCTTCCTGCATATCATTGTGACAGAACACGACCGGCGACTCGACACTGGCGAGGAACTTCCTCAGCCACTCCATCTCCTTGTCCCAGTCTATCTGACGCAGGCGCGCTATTACCCTGTTCTCTTCTTCGTTCTGAGTGATGAAGAATTGGATGTGTTAAGGTCAAATCGTCAAATAATGGAGAAGAGATGACCTAAGGATCATACCATTTCTCGTACACGCACATCAGCCTATTGCAGTCCATTGCTGGACGTAGGCCTCCCCAGGGCACGCCACAAGGCTACTGCCATAGGGGGTTTTTGCCCATAGTCACCACACTATGTGGCCATTTCTTCTACATTCAAGAGAAATAATGTGTGGTGTCGGCAGAGTGGAATAGCACCAACCCATTTCTGCCCGTGGGTATCGTACGAGGCGATTAAGGGAGTTTCCGGGAGGTGGGCAACAGCGCCTCCCGTACTGACAACATAAGTCCAAAATACAAACTGCGGTCACCAACCCGCCTGCCCAGCGTGGTGACTATGGGAAAAAAAACCCCCTATGGCAGTAGCCTTGTGTCGTGCCCTGGGGAAGGCCTACGTCCAGCAGTGGACTGCAATAGGCTGAAGAAGAAGAAGCGTTAGACAGGATTATTCCTAGTTAACCTACCTTTCCCTTGGCCCCAGGCGCCAGCCGTTCCTCTTTAACTGTCTTCAGCCACTTAGCGGTGATCTTCCACATCCAGTTAGGCTCTTTAGACAGCGGCACGTCCATCGAGTGTATGGCGGCCATTTTCTCTGCTATCTTCATCGATAACGCGGGTTCTGATAGCTCTCTAGTGCGGAGCGAACGCGCCTAGAGTATCAAATTGTAAGACTATTAACCATGGAGAAGGTATAAAAGAGGAGGTGGGACTATGAACTGAGTCGTGTGGCAATCGTGAGGTCATGACGTCATGATAGGGGCGGAGCTTCAGCGACAGTGTAACGCAGTAGCTGTAACCACACGCTTGTGCTCCGAAATGTAACAGTACTAAATTACAAAGACACTAGCGCTTTTATCAGGGTACTTTTTTACCAAAACGTAGCATAATATTGCCATCTAGTGATGAGTAATTGCACTAGTAAAACAATCTTGAACCATATTGATAATGAGCAAGTAGTTTGACTAGTCACTACAAGGTGGTTTCTATGTAAATGGGCAGGGCTACAGTGTTCAATGCTCCCTCGTCCCATACTTCACCCCCGCTCAGCGGCACACTATTTTTGTACGAAAATATACTTGGCCGCTACTCCTCTTTTATTTCTCCTCCATGCTATTAACATAGATGCAATTATTACTAGATTCAGAGACAGTACGGTTTATAAGTAAGGCCATTAATATGGCCAAATTTTTACTGGTTTTATTAAATGAGCACATACAATACAGACACAGGCAAGACAAATCAAGAAGAATAATTTAATAGCATCTATCATTCACACATGACATGGCTTAATCAACAACGCAAAAGAAATTGTTTTAACTTATTCTACAGGATGTAACAAAAGGGGTATGTTCAGCGAAAAGCTAAAAGGAACCTACCCACAAAATTTCAGACTCGAAATCGCATATTTATTTTTCCAGATAGTATGGAGAATTCCTAAACAACTCAGGAATGTTCATACAATCTTGAAAAATAAACATGTGTTTTGGGGTCTCAAATTTTGTAAATAGGTTGTCCATAGTGGGCTGTTTACATAACTTTTCGCTTAACATACCCTTTCTGTTACACCCTGTATATACATACTTGGGTATAATCTCCTAAAACGTGTCGATGTCATACAAATCGATAATTTAACGAATGTGCCATGAAATTTTACATACAAAACAACACAGACACATTTTAGGAGATCTTAAATTTTAGGAGATCTGGCCTACCGGTATAAACTCCTCGATCCTTCCACCGGAGAAGACTCCGTGCAGTTTCGGGCCCAACCGCCTCTCCGATAGGAGAGTGAATATCACAGACTCGGTGACTATGGCGTCCATCGCTCTCTCTCCGTGGACCAGGCCGTAGATTCTTAGCAGGACCTGATGGAAGAATAGGTTCGATAATACTTGGTATACTCGTATAAGGTCTATTTAAAAATAGTTAAAAAAATCAGCTGTTCCATACAATCTCGAATAATTACTGCACTGAAATGTATGGAACAGCTGAGTTTTTTTAAATATTTCGGAGTAGGTCCCATAGTGAAAGTTGTTGTTTTTACCTACCTAGTTTCGTGTCAAAAGATAATCACTAATTTTGGATAGACCTTACTTATTGAATACATACTTGTCTTCAGCCTATTGCAGTGCACTACTGGACGTAGGCCACAAGGCTATACTGCCATAGGGGGTTTCGCCGATATATAAAAAAACCTGGCCGCGTGGTGCCGGCAGAGTAGAATTCGTACCACCCCATGTCTGCCCGTGGGTATCGTACGAGGCGATTAAGGGTTTCCGGAAGGTGGGCAGCAGCGCCTCCCGTGTTGACAACATAGTCCAAAATACATACTGCGGTCACCAACCCGCCTGCCCAGCGTGGTGACTATGGGCAAATACCCCGCATGGCAGTCTTGTGGCCTGCCCTGGGGGAGGCCTACGTCCAGCAGTGGACTGCAATAGGCTGATGATGATGATGATGATAAAAAAACCTGGAAAAATCCCGATTTGCGAAAGCCAAACCCCATCTCCCCCTCCTTACCTTAGTAGGCTCGTCATGTATAAAGGAGCAGCTTCGCCCCAACGCCCTGGCGTCCTTCTCCAGCTCATCAGACTCGGGAGAGTCACGGTGGACGAAGCCACCGCCGTACTTGGTGGCCATGTCGTCTGGTAAGGCCACGTAGTAGAGAAAGTTTGATAGGCCGCCACTGGAAAGAGGAATTAGTTTACAATACAATACAAAAAATATTTATTTACTAAAACAAAATGCCGCGTGGTGCCGGCAGAGTAGAGTTTGTACCACCCCTGCCTGCCCATGGGTATCGTACGAGGCGGTTAAAAGGGTTTCCGGGAGGTGGGCAGCAGCGCCTCTCGTACTGACAACATAGTCCGAAAATCACACTGCGGTCAACAATCCGCCTGCCCAGCGTGGTGACTATGGGCCAAACCAATGTGGCAGTAGCCTTGTGGCGTGCCCTGTGGGAGGCCTACGTCCAGCAGTGGACTGCAATAGGCTGAAGAAGAAGTGGTGTGTGATGTGCCAGCAAAATGGTTCCAGCGTAGTGTTGCAGTATTACCAGCAACTATTCTACTGAGCACACCACGCCGCACTATGATATATCTATATAGGTACATATATCTTGATATATAAAAATCTTCTGTTCGTGTGTTCGATTTTGATGAAATTTTGTGTGTCAAGTGGGTTCGAGAATGGTTTAGACTTACGATTCGGTCAACGATATTTTGTTTTCTCTGCAGTTTATAGTTATTGTATAATTTTCGCTGTCGCATCGCTTGTGCTTTGCTATTGCAAATTAGGTAATCAAGGGGCGGGTAGGTAATGAACATGATTTCCCATCATTTTGTTGTCTATTTCATAGCAATTCGTTTAACATACGCCTTTTGTTCAATATTGTCCACAATATTACGACACATTATTTTCGCCTATCAAAGTAAATAAAAACACGTTTTTACATTTTAATCTTATTAACGCAAACGGCCATGAAATTCTTTATAAACATTCTTAAAACGCATTACTATGTCTCATTGAACGCAATCTTATCGACTAAAAGATACGTTATGTAGGACATTGGAAATGTACCACAATATTTAAATACATACATACATATAATCACGCCTTTACTCGTATCACATACGGGATAGGCAGAGCACCAAGGGCCGATAGAACCACATGGTGCCACTTCTGACCAATTTTGAGGGTATAGTTGAGATGTACAAGTTCGGTTAGTAGTGACAGGTGGTCAGTCCATCGCCTACAAAACACCAAGACCCTCTTGTCCCTCTACTGACTTGTACAGTATGCCCGGGAAGAGAAGCAGCTGTAGAATTATACGTTTTTTTTTTCACTCCCAGAGCAGCATTTAATTCAACATATAATAATGTCATACATACACACGGCTTTGTTCTAGAAATGAGGTATCCAAAACTGCAAGATCATAAGCGATACTACAGCCACGCTTATAGCGGGGACAGATGTAAGATCAGTGACAAGTTGCTAGCTCATCGCCTGAGAGAACGTCCCTGAGTTCCTTAGTCGACTCTTACGACATGCACGGAATGAGATGCAGCTGATGTATTCTAGTGAAGCCCCGTATCAGCACAGGACTATTTATTTATACAATACTAGCTGTTACCCGCGACTTAGTCCGCGCGGTATTAGATTATAGCGCGGTGGTGCCACCTACCGCAATAAAAAGTAGCCTATGTCCTTTCTCGGGCTCTAGACCATTTGTGTACCAAACTTCATTCAAATCGGTTCAGTAGTTATGCCGTGAAAGACGGACAAACACACACACACACTATCACATTTATAATATAAAGATAGATATCTTCAACAAACATACGAGACTTCATGCCATTTAGTTTTATTGTAATACCCTTTCATGTTAACGTCTTTGAAACTGTCAAAATTTGCATAATCGATTCGACAGAATGGTTTTAGGCATTAGCATAGCAAGTATGAAAGATGGATTCGGCGGGAAAAGCTGGAAGGGTGCAGGCAGTGTAATTTTCTTGTGAAAATCAAAAATTATTTGTAAATGGCTTGCATGTGTCCGTAAAGTGTTATTTTCTGGTAGATAAGTTATATTTTGATTACTTGTTATGTGAATCTAGTGCGTGTGCATGGTTTTATACGCAGGTAAGCTGAGTACAACTTTAGCCGGAATACGATCTCTTCATGGGCCCATGTAAGTTGTTTCTGCAATTATTTTTCATTTTGACTAGCTTTACACTTGTTCTTGAGGATTTTCCCGACGTTTCCATTCATCATCATCATCATCCACCATAAATTCAGAAATAATTTACTAAAGAGAATGGCTGTATGGGCTTAGTTCCCCTTGCCTTTCCTTCGGGATAAACTAAATAAACAAAAAAATATCCTTCTTCCTAAGAATGGGGTAATCAGAACAGCAGAAAACCGAGGAGATTCTATAGCCACGATAGATGTAAAAGAACATAATAATTTATTTTCCCTCTAAGCCTTATTATAGGAATCTAAATTAGTAATAGCCGAGAAAGCAATGGAGCGCAATGTCAAGAAGTCATATCGTGAGACACGCAATGGAGTTTGAAATAAAAGGGATTCTTTATCAGATGTCATTACTTAATATCGAATTTTTCATAAACAACTCGACGACCTTTGAGTTTTATAGTGAGAAATTTTCTTGTGCACGACAGAATATTATTATAAGTTAATAATAAAAAAAAATCACACGAGTGAGACTTGAACTCACGACCACTCGCATACCGTGCTGGGCTCTAACCAATTTTTTATTATACAGGGTGATTTTTGGTCGTCAACGTCCTCGAAAACTACGGAATCTCCTCATCATCACGATCATTTTTCTCCATGGAAGCATACCTGGGAAGTGTCTGGTTTCCAAAATATTAGGGTCCAAAGTTGAGTAAATAGACTGCGTTTTTCTGCATAAATGCACATAGACGCGCGTAGCAGGATTTTTTCACGAAAAATAATTAATATCTGTCTATAAAAAAAAACTAACATAAACACTAGACACTATAAATTTCGCACGATCAAGGAAAAAAAAAAAAATCCCAGCATTTTTTTTGGCATAAACTTACTTTATTCCATGTATAGAATACGTACCCTTCGTTAAAGGTGGCCACAAAAAACACCCTGTATAAAACAAACCTAGTGGCCGCCCACGACTCCGTCCTCGCGAAAAGGTATTACACCTGTGCGAAGCCGGGGCGAGTTCCTAGTTATACGTAAACCTTCCTCTTAAATCACACTATCTAATTAAAAAAAAAACCGCTTCAAAATCCGTTGCGTAGTAAATCTATGCATACATAGGAACAGACAGCGGGAAGCGACTTTGTTTTATAACATGAATGATGTAGTGATTTAAAATTCTAACAGAATAATACATAGGATTGCCGTGTGGTAAAGTAAGATCAAGGGCTTCAGGGAAGTGGGCAGCAGCGACTCCCGTGTTGACAACATAGTCCGAAAATCACACCGCGGTCACCAACCCACCTGCCCAGCGTGGTGACTACGAAGAAAGATCCCCGCTATAATAGTAGCCTTGTGGCGTGCCCTGGGAGAGGCCTACGTCCAGCAGTGAACTGTAATATAGGCTAAAAGCGAAAGATCACTAACTATCACGAAATCTTGAAAAGTACTTGATCAAGTAAGATGAAATGTAGTAGAAAGGTAGATTATGACTAGTACTTAGACATTCGCTAAGAAATTTCACGGCAACGGTAAATAGTTCTAAAGTTTACGCGCACAAGAGTCGTGGGCGTCCACAATCTAGTCTACAATAAAGAACATGTGCTCTATCTATTTATTAAAAAAACACGTTTACCTGATACATATCAACAAGTTCCCGTGTAAAAATACATGTGAATGAGGAAAACTGCCATTAAATTATCACCCACATATTTTTCAGATTAAAATGCATTCTCTGTCCTACTTGTACTAGAGATCATATAGATCCGCCATTTTGATTTGAGGTATTCTCCCCCTGATTACGTAAAAGCAATAGCAAAGCCGAAGCCGCGCAATCGCGATATGCGTGCGCGTAACGAGCCTATCCTACTGATATTATAAACGCGAAAGTTTGTGAGTATGGATGGATGGATAGATGGATGGATGGATGTTTGTTAGTCTTTCACGTAAAAAACGGCTGGAGCGATTTTAATAAGCCGTGTGTGTGTGTGTGTGTGTTTTTTTTTCGTTGCCACCCTTAACGAAGGGTGCGCGCTCTATACATCTAATAAAGTAAGTTTATGCCAAAAAAATGCTGGGAAACGATGTTAATTAAAAAAAAAATAGTTACTTGATAGGGCGAAATTTACAGTGTCCAGTGTTTCTCGTGAAAAAATCTCGCTACACGCGTCTATGTGCATTTATGCAGAAAAACGCAGTCTATTTACTCAACTTTTGACCCTAATATCTTGGGAACCAGAGACTTCCCAGGAATGCTTCCATGAGAAAAATGATCCTGATGATGAGGAGATTCCGTAGTTTTCGGGAACGTTGACGACCAAAAAACACCCTGTATGGAATGGATAGATGTAAGTCGAGATTAGAGTGACGTAAGAATCGTCTAGACACAATTTTCCTTACATTTACAATCACTACAAAACAAAGTTACGCTTACCATTGGCTGTCCCTATGTATGCTTAGATCTTTCAAACTACGCAACGGATTTTGATGCGGTTTTTTTGAAATAAATATAGTGATTCAAGAGGAAGGTTTATATGTAAAACTAGAGACCCTAATAATGCTCTCTCACGCGGACGATCTCGTAGGCGGCCGCTAGTATAATATAAATGTTGCAAAACAATAAAAACATAGTCGTAAGTCTATTTGTTGACATTTTTTACATTACTTCTTACAACCATCGATATCTTTATACAATTGTAAGAAACTGTAGTAAAAAACAACACAATTTGGTATTGGTTTCAGGTTGAAGTTATTTGAGGAAAAAAATATAATTTTGAACTGAATAAGGGTCACCTTAGGACAAATTTTGTTTTGCCAAATCAAGGTCACGGTTTAGGTATCTGCTGTATCAAGAATAATCAAGATTTTATATACATATAACCACCGAACGGATTAAAATAAAACTTGGCTGTTATGTAGCTCATAGATTAAACTTTGCTGTGGAGCTTCACTAGAATACATCAGCTGCATCTCCTTCCGTGCATGTCGTAAGAGTCGACTAAGGAACTCAGGGGCGTTCTCTCAAGCGATAAGCAACTTGTCACGGATTATTTAGATCTTTCTCCGCCCCACAGTGCTGAACGTGGCTACCACAGGAGATAACACATCTCCTTCATGATTCTGCAGTACTGGCTACCTACCACATTTCGGGATAATCTAGTCAACCACATCATCATCGTCTCCAACAACCTTGAACGCTTTTCTTTGGCGACAACAAAAACAAAAATGGCGTCGCGAAATGCGACTCACAAAAAAATCAGCTATTGTACTAGTTTTTCTGAAAAACGATACAATTGTGACAATGGCAAAATTTCTTGCGGCACCTACCTATGTCATTAGACGGCATTATAGTTAGTTGTATTGAAAACCTGTTTTTTGCGGTTATCACGTTATTCGTGACAGGGAGACACGCGATTTTTTTCCTAAGTATACCTACTTAATTCACTACATATTATAAAACAAAGTCGGTTCCCGGTGCGGTGTTGCCAGATCGGATTTTTTAAACGACATATACCCTATGAAGAAATTACTTGGATTAAGGTAAAAACTGCATAAATAACTCTCTTTCTGGCGCAGTCGGGTAAAAATAAGTAGATCAGTAAAATAGTAAGTGTTTCTTTTGCATTTTATTTTATTTTTATTATTTTTGACATGTTGCTAGTGCATCGCCTGAGAGAACGTCCCTGAGTTTCTTAGTCGACTCTTACGACATGCACGGAAGGAGATACAGCTGATGTATTCTAGTGAGGCCACCCATCAGCAGAGTTATATTTAATGGTTTTTTTTTATGTCTACCAAAAAAACTTAATAGAAGCCGCTTTAGGCTTATGTATTCAAAGCCAAGGTCGGTATTTTGTTTGTTTACATAATGCACTGTACTTCATCATTTACAGCCCTGAGAAGTCCACTGTTGGACATAGGCCTCCCCCAACAACCTCCACTCCGACCGGTCGGAAGCAGCCTGCATCCAACCGACGCCCGCGACCTTGGCCAGGTCATCCGTCCACCTCTGTACTTACTGTGTTCAATAATTAATGGCCATGTAACATAACACAATCTATATAAATAAGCGTTTAAACAGAAGTTGGAGAAAAACAAACAAGAATAAATCAATATGCACTAAATATTTAAACAGATAATTTAAAAAATCTAAAAACCCGACTGCATACATATAGGTACATACGCAGTTAAACACTCCTTTGCGTCGCGCAGTCGTCGGGTAAAATGCGACAAGCCGTTTAGGCTGTATACTCGCAAAGGTACAACAGAGTTCCTTAGTCGACATGCACGAAAAGATGAAGATGCAGCTGATGTATTCTAGTGAAGCCCCAGATAAGCAAAGGGTCATTTATTTATGATGATGTTCTCAGCAGATACTGTGACTAATGTAATGACCTATACAGGGTGATTTTTGGTCGTCAACGTTCCCGAAAACTACGGAATCTCCTCATCATCACGATCATTTTTCTCCATGGAAGCATACCTGGGAAGTGTCTGGTTTCCAAAATATTAGGGTCCAAAGTTGAGTAAATAGACTGCGTTTTTCAGCATAAATGCACATAGACGCGCATAGCAGGATTTTTTCACGAAAAATAATTAATATCTGTCTATAAAAAAACTAACATAAACACTAGACACTATAAATTTCGCACGATCAAGGAATTTAATTTTTTTTTTTTCCTAGCATTTTTTTTGGCATAAACTTACTTTATTTCATGTATAGAGTACGTACCCTTCGTTAAAGGTGGCCACAAAAAAACACCTGTACATATAAGTAGGTATTTATTTGTAACCTGTTTTGATGTCATTTGGTTTTCCTTTGTCTAAGATTTTAACGGCCGATTGGTCTAGTAGGTAGTGGTGACCCTGCTTGCGACGCCATAGGTCCTGGGTTCGAATCCCGGTAGGTGCAAACATTGATATGATGAATATCGGATGTTTGTTTCCGACTCATGGATGTTTCTATACATATCTATGTATTTATATACCGTTACTTAGTGCCCACGACACAAGACCTTAGGGATCTTAATATGGGAGTAGGTTTATGTGTTATGTAGTAAAAAGAAAGAAAAAAATGAAAGATCTAGAATCATAACACAGACGACTCTGTTCCCAAAACAGGGCAGCCAGATCACGAAGGAGATCCACACACGTTCAGTATAGCAGGACTGGATCTAAAAGATTACTGACTATAAACGATGAAGGGCTTTTAGAGTGCATGTTTGCATGTATGTAATGTACATTTCTTTGGCACGCTCTAGAGCAGAGGTACCCAAACTTTTTTCTCATAGACCCCTTTCAAAAGTTAACTGGTTCTGGTGGACCCCTACAGGCTTACACCACATACGAATTCATTGTGAACCCCTAATTTTTTCATGTCAACGTAGACCCCCATCGAGACTCCTGTGGGGGGGTCCACCTGGTCCACTTTGGGAATCACTGATCTAGAGCTTGTCGCATTTGATTTTGAGAGGTATCATTAGATTCGTTTATTAGTCGTAACAGTGACACTGGGTCAAAAATTTTACGCAGTCGGTTGTTTTTCTTTAAAGACATGAGGTTATCAACAGAGAGCGTTGTTCATGAATGCGGATGGTTATAGAGGAAGAGGTAGACCTAAGAAGTGTTGAATGGACTGTGTGAGAGAGGATATGCGTGTAGCTACTGGGAGTTAGTAATGAGATGAGGGATGAATGGAAGAAAATTAAAAGTAATGTATAGAGTAGAAGGAACTACTTATTTCTAGGAACTAGGTATTTCTACTATTTGCACATCAGCCTGTTGCAGTCCACTGCTGGACGTAGGCCCCAGGGCACCCCACAAGGCTACTGCCAAAGGGATCGCAAAACACTTCTTTCAGCGCCAAATTCATTACGAGTTTTCTAATTCCTTACTCAGTTTTTACACGCAAAATATTATACATATAAGTACTTGATTTTTCTAGTTATTTCTTAGCTCTGTGAATTTTACGTTTAGATATGAGATTATCTCGTTCTCACTAAATGTATGCTATGAGCGCTGAACGACTTATATTATTTCTGTTATTTGGTAAGTATTCTATCTAATATTCTATGGCCACGCGTCAAGCAAAACGTACACACGTCAAAAAACATTACTGGCTTTTTATATTTTTATCTTAGATAGCAGTAATCCGTTTTAATTCCATAATTTACACGATTTAATAACAATTTACGAGCGGTGATGATAGCTTATCAAAGCAGTCTTGTGATAGACATTTCCTACTTACATTCTTCTATACCCAAACTTTTATTTCTCATAGACCCCTTTTAAAAGTTAACTGCTTCTGTTGGACCCCCTACAGGCCTTCACCACATACGAATTCATTGTAAACCAAAATTTTTTCACGTCAACGTAGACCCCCATCGAGTCTCCTGTGGACCCCTGGGGGTCCACCTGGACCACTTTGGGAACCACTGCTCATTGGGAATATACTTATACATAATTAGATACATATTATAGACACGTCTGCTTTCCCGAAACGGGATAGCAAGGCAGGATCTCAAAGGAAATCCTACAGCCGCGGCTAGCATAGCGTCTTCTATTCTACCTACATTTTTTAAAACTATTCGCAGTTTATACAGGGTGTAATAAAAAGGGTATGTTAAGCGAAAAGCTACGTAAATAGCCCACTGTAGAGAACCTATAAACAAAATATGAGACTCGAAATCAAATGTTTATTTTTCCCGTTAGTATGGAGAATTTTTAAATATCTCAGGAATTTTCATACAATTTTGAAAAATAAAAATGTGATTTCGAGTCTTAAATTTTGTGCATAGGTTCTCTACAGTGGGCTATTTACGTAGCTTTTCGGTTAACATACCCTTTTTGTTACACCCTGTATACTATAGGGGCACATCTCGAAAATTTTGTGATTTCGAGTTTTTATAACATATCGGTACAAAATCAATCTTAAACGCATTTTCCCAATAACCATTTTTTTTCGAGTTGTGCCCCTATAGTATGAAAGCTGCGTATTAACGGACGAGGCTCTGGCGCTAATAGCTTAAAATACCTTTTTAGAATGGCACGGAAACATTTCCTATTGGATTCGTTACCGGTCGCTAGATTGTTGTATTTGTGCCCGAAAAGCGGCGGTAGGCTCACCCCTTGGCCGACACCCACGTTGGCCTTAATAAGCTAACTGGTGAAAAGTGGATGTTTGGGAAATAATGGGCGTGACTATACATATGTATCATCATCATCATCATCAGCCTATTGCAGTCCACTGCTGGACGTAGGCCTCCCCAGGGGCACGCCACAAGACTGCCACAGGGGGGTTTGCCCATAGTCACCACGCTGGGCAGGCGGGTTGTTGACCGCAGTTTGTATTTTGGACTATGTTGTCAACACGGGAGGCGCTGCTGCCCACCTCCCGGAAACCCTTAATCGCCTCGTACGAACCCACGGGACCACGCGACCACTATATGTATGTAAAATCTGACAAAAGAAATCTCCAGGTTACCAGAAGACTGTCAAAAGTTTCCCTATCCTATAGATCATAGCCGCGTGGTGCCGGCAGAGTAGAGTTTGTACCACCCCTGCCTACCCGTGGGTATCGTGCGAGGCGATTAAGGGTTTCCGGGAGGTGGGCAGCAGCGCCTCCCGTACTGACAACATAGTCTGAAAATCACACTGCGGTCACCAACCCGCCTGCCCAGCGTGGCGACTATGGGCGAAACCCCCCTGTGGCAGTAGCGTTGTGGCGTGCTCTGGGGGAGGCCTACGTCCAGCAGTGGACTGCAATAGACTGAAGAAGAAGAAGAAGATCAGGCTCCTGATTTGTGCCGACGATTCATTAAGTTTCAATGAATGATGATGGATGCAGGCTGCTTCCGACCGGTCGGAGTGGAGGTTGTTGGGGGTGGCCTATGTCCAACAGTGGACTTCTCAGGACTATAAATGATGATGATGAGTGATGATCACTATGAACTGTCAAAAAAGATAGCCATAGGCCTGCTGATCCTGTAATATCCTGTATGTTTGTAGTTCTCTTCCTATCCGACAGATGGCACTGTTACAAAAAGCTTACCTGATCCTCCTAAACACCAGCTTGCTAGGGTCGACCGTCTTCCACGTTCCGTGGAGGTAGTTCTGGCAGATCTTGGCCGCGGTGGCTCTCATCTCATCTTCAGTGCCCGTTGAGGACATTTGTAGTTTCTGAAATAAATAGATTTCTTTTAGTTTGTGTAATTAGACCAACGCGCTATTAAAATTGCAAGATAAACCCAAATATTCAATGTAATTTAAAAAAACAGGGCCAAGTGCGAGTCGGACTCGCGCACCGACGGTTCCGTACAAACCTGTTTTATTATATGACGTTACAAATATTTACGGTTTCCGCAATTTTCTTTTATCTGTGCTATACATATAACGTTGCTTTTGTCAATCATTCATGTATGACAGAGCATTTACCTATAATATGTATAAAGTAGCGGTCTTCCGCGACTTTGTCCGCGTGAGGGGGTATTGCACGGAGCCCTAGTCATACATACAAACCTTCCTCTTGAATCATGCTATTTATTAAAAGAAACCGCATCAGAATCTGTTGCGTAGTTTTAAAGATCTAAACATACAAGACTCTGAGTTCACAGGAAGTACCCTGTAGGTTTTGATTCCCTTGCGAGAGTCGAAAATTTGCGGAAAATTGCGACATAAACGGCTCTTTTGATTGCGTTGGCTAAGAAAGGCTAAGTTTGATTTTTTTACAGCTCCTAGGGACAGTAGACCTGCGTATTTGATATAAATTTTAGCTTGATACCTCCACGCGTTCATGAGAAAAAGGGTCTTGACAGACAGACGGACGGACGGACAACAAAGTGATCCTATAAGGGTACGGAACCCTAAAAAACATCCTCTTGTATAAACATTAATATAAATATAAATTAACAACAATGAAATACACAATTATGTCAGGTGTCGTATACCTATCTAATGGTAGTGATTCAAAATGAGTTGGTACACTAGAATACATCAGCTGCATCACCTTCCGTGCATGTCGTAAGAGTCGACTAAGGAACTCAGGGACGTTCTCTCAGGCGATGAGCTGGCAACTTGTCACTGATCTTTTACATCTGTCCCCGCAATTATAAACGTGGCTGTAAAACTTCAGGAATCATTTCAGGAAAACAGCAGTATGTGTATGTATAGGTATGTATTTCCTTCAGGCTGGTTTTTGGTCGTCAACGTTACCGAAAACTACGGAATCTCCTCATCGTCACGATCATTTTTCTCCATGGAAGCATACCTGGGAAGTGTCTGGTTCCCAAGATATTAGGGTCCAAAGTTGAGTAAATAGACTGCGTTCTTCACGAGAAATAATTAATATCTGTCTATGAAAAAACTAACATAAACACTGGACACTATAAATTTACCCCTAACATAAACACTGGACTCCATAAACACCCTGTACATATGTGGAATGGAAGGGAAAGACCTCGCCGGACTTTCACCGATCAAATTGGTGAAATTCTAGAGAAAGGTCAGGTCAAGAGTACCCTAAACCGACGAGCGTGCATGAAGAATATCATGAAAGTAGATGAAGCGAAAGAGGTGTGTCAGGATCGTAGCAAATGGTGATCCGTGATCTTTGCCTACACATCCGGGAAAGAGGCGTGATTATTATGTATGTATATAAAATACAATTTATTTATTAAATATTTAAAACTAGTTAAGGATTCTTTGATATGCCAATTTGCTCGTAATCTATCTACATATAAGTACGAGTTTAAACGAAGCATTTTTCCTAACCTTGAACTTGATTCACTGTCTTTACATTAAATAAAACATAGTCTAAAAGATTGTATACGTTTATAAAACACATGTACAACGGTAAAGCGCAATTAAATATTCCATACACGGTATATAAGGCAAACAAGTATATACATACTTATATAAGTACGTACTTAACAATATATTAGGCGTAGTATGACTTATATTCGCAAGATAAGGGATTCGATAGGGTACTTAATTAATAGGTTGCAATATGAAATGATCATACGCCCCTAAATAGGCAGGCTTTCGCGGACATTACTAATGTTTAGGACATCATAATATTTTTATAATGTATTACCGGAAAATCGGACAAATAAAAGTTCTAAAATCAAAGATTCTCTCTAGTTCCTGGCTCTTTATTATGGCACGGTTTATTGTGTATTCCCGCTCGGGTGAGTTTCTGTTTATTTCTTAATACATAATATATAGAATATAATATATTGACTAAGATGCAAATACGAACATTCTCCATAATTGGTATGCGCATAAGACAAAATACCTTATTGCCTGTAATTCAGCTTTGTTTGCCGAATTTGGCATATGTGTATACTGTTGGTGTGTCTTAGTAATAAATAATAATAATAATTTAGAAAAGAGATGGTAAAATTCGTCATCCGAGTAATTGACCCGGTGGCTTAGTGGTTATAGCGGCTGGCACGGTTTACAGCGGTCGTGGGTTCGATTCCCGCTCGGGTGTCTTAATTTTAAAATAAAACATTTCATTCATTCATATTTCTTGTTCTCAATATGGGGTTAGCCAGACAAGCAGGATCACGAAGCATAATCTTCAGCCACGCGGGGATAGATGTAAACGACCAGTGACAAGTTGCTATCTCATCGCCTGAGAGAACGTCCCCGAGTTCCTTAGTCGACTCTTACGACATGCACGGAAGGAGATGCAGCTGATGTATTCTAGTGAAGCCCCACTTCAGGGCAACATAATACCAATAATTAAATATGATTGTGCAACCCAGAAAAGAACTGGATACTCCCTTGATTTTATTAACTGTAAAAATCATACGAGACAGCAGTTCACTCCCACTGCGTATTAATTGTAAAGATAAATGGTCATTGATCCTTAACTGATGTGGAACTACACTCTAATAATATGTTTAACGATAAGTATATGCTGCTTTGATTATTCTTCTATGCTGCTTCTCTTCCCGGGCATACTGTACAAGTCAGTAGAGGGACAAGAGGGTCTTGGTGTTTTGTAGGCGATGGGCTGACCACCTGTCACTACTAACCGAACTTGTACATCTCAACTATACCCTCAAAATTGGTCAGAAGTGGCACCATGTGGTTCTATCGGCTTTCGGCGCTCTGCCTACCCCGTAAGGGATAAAGGCGTGATTATATGTATGTATGTATAAGATCCCTAAGGTCTTGTGTCGTGGGTACTAAGCAACGGTATATAAATACATGATAAATATAGAAACATCCATGACTCGGCAATAAACATCGATATTCATCATAATATTAATGTTTGCACCTACTGGGATTCGAACCCAGGACCTAAGGCGTCGCAGGCAGGGTCATGACTTACTACACCAATCGGCCGTCAATACGTCAAGTATGCCGTGTGACAGCAGAGTAGAATAACACCACCTCATCATGAAATTAAGGGTTTTAGGGAGATGGACAGCAGCGCCTCCCGTGCTAACATAGTCCGAAAATCACACTGCGGTCACCAACCCGCCTGCCCAGCGCGGTGACTATGAGCAAACCCCCCTGTGGCAGTAGACTTGTGGCGTGCCCTGGGGGAGGCCTACGTCCAGCAGTGGACTGCAAAAGGCTAATGTGTGGTGAATGATTTATTATTATTATTACGTATCTCCTAAACTCCGTGTTTACAATTCCCTTATCATACAAAAACATAGTTTATTTACATTCTTGCAGAGATAAAATAAACTACCTATTTAAATAAAATCGAGTGTAAAACACTAAAATGGCGGAGAACGTGTTTAGTTTGACTATTTATTCCGTCGAATACATGAGCTAGCAAACACTGATCAGCAACTTGTCACCGGTCAATGACATTTGAACCGCTTTGCTGAACGTGGCTGTAGTATCTCGTTCGTGATCTTGCAGTTCTGGCTAAGTAATTTTGGAACATATCCGTGCGTAAACAGGTTGTTTTTTGGTCGTCAACGTTCTCGAATACTACGGAATCTCCTCATCATCACGATCATTTTTCTCCATGGAAGCATACCTGGGAAGTGTCCGGTTCCCAAGATAATAGGGCTCAAAGTTGAATAAATATACCTACTACGTTTTTCTGCATAAATGCACATAGACGCGCGTAGCAAGATTTTTTCACGAGAAATAATTAATGCCTGTCTATAAAAAAAACTAACATAAACACTGGACACCATAACGCCCGATAAAGTAATTCAATAATAAAAAACATCATTTCCCAGCATTTTTTTTGGCACAAACTTACTTTATTTGATGTATAGAGTATGTACCCTTCGTTAAGGGTGGCAACGAAAAAACACCTGTATATGTATGTATGTATGACTCCATGCATCTTTGGATCTATCAATTCGGTCAACCTTCATTCATATTAATTAATCATATTAAATATTAATAACATTTTGGTCACTTGCCAGTATGTACTTTCAGGGTTAAATTGTTCATAAATGACATTTAGTTACTCATATCATAAACACTATATGAAATCTATACTAATATTATAAAGCTGAAGAGTTTGTTTGTTTGTTTGAATGAGCTAATCTCAGGAACTACTGGTCCACTTTGAAAAAATATTCCAGCTTTAGATAGCTCATTTATCGAGGAAGGCTATAGACTATACAACCCGCCCTGGCTTCGCACGGGTGCAATGCCCCCTCACGCAGGCGAAGTCGTGGGCTATCAATTATATAAAGTAACATGTCCTGACTGATTCATCAAGGCCATTATCCGAAATTCTCATGAAACTGGGAATTCCAAAATTTACATAGACAAAGTCGTGGGCCGCTGCCTATGTAAACTTTTGATTCCCATTTATTCGGTGCCAGTGGGGGTTTCGAGAAGATCAGTGGTTTAGGCTGTGCTTTTCGACAATTTTTTATGTATGAATATCGAAATTTATTAAAGTGCACTGTGCAAGAATAAAATAAATAAATATATTTACATTAATTTTCACATTAACTTAGTGCCACAGTAAGAACCCAAAGTTCTTGCAAGTACTAAGCAACAGTATTTATAAACATAGATAATAAACATCTATGATTCAATACCTAACAATTTTAAAGCAATATTTAATTTAATTTTCCAGGATAAAGCATAGCCCAGTCTTTCCAAAGTGGGCGATAACGCCCCCTCGTGGGCGTGGAGGCCTAGAGAGGGGCAGTTATGGCCCCAGGAAAATACTGCTACTGATTTTCATAGTGGGCGTTGGACAAAATAAGTTTGCAAACCTCTGACATATTGTATGTTCTTTCTCAGACTCTAGACGACCTGTGTACAAAATTTCCTTGAAATCAGAGCACTGTATTTCTGGTGTGAAAAGGTAACTTACTTTTGCATAAATAATATTATTTGGGATTGTGTTATTACTAACATGACATCATAGTGTCTTAACTACAAGTTTCATGTTGAAAGATACAGTATTTTCCTGCTTCTAATCTCTATTGACAGTGCACAGGCTAAATTCTTTGATAAAATACTTAACTGTGTGGAAAATATTGCTGTTGCCTGAGTCATTAGTAATCTTTACTAATATTATAAATGTCAATAGCGAAAGTTACTCTGTCATATTTTTACACTAAAACTACTGAACCAATTTGAATTGATTTAGTACAGAAATAGTTTAGAACTTGTGTAAAGGTAGCCAGAACTGTTGGATCATAAAGGAGATTACCCAGCCACCTTTAGTATAGCAGAACAGATGTTAATAATAAACTTATGTAGCTTAAACATCAGAATAATACAATAGACTATTATTTATGGTCAATGTAAAGACAGATGGGATAGCGGAGAACTTTTGTAAGCTCTTTGCCCCATCTAAGTGACACAGGAAAAGTCTAGTAAGTCGTTATTTATGACCACATGGGTATCTAGTGTGTAAAACATGCATTATTATAGAGAAATTTTGAGTTTTCCCTAAGTTGGTAGTAACTAAGTATCACTACAAAAACCATAAAAATAATCTTTTCAAGTGTGCAAAATTACGTGACTTTATAACACAGTGATGTAATGGTGTTATATTGCCACCAATAACGTTTGTTTGGTGAGATTATGCGATTGAAACACTCATTTGTGTTAGCAAATATTTCTTTAAGAATTTGTGGAAAATTACTAGCAATAAGTGTAGCAATTTGATACATGCCGATAAAGTTGATAGCACGATTAACTGACACATTTCAAGGCTACTTACTTGAAGACAAAAATAATTTGTATGAAGTACATAGTAAGTTAGGTATTCTTGATCTGAGGTTAGGTACATCAATATTTTTATTGTTTTGAAAAAAAGTTTATTATGTACCTACCTATTTAAAATATTACTAAGGCATGATATACTCTTTTATGTGCGAAGTAAAATGATTTGATTATTAGAAAAATTAGTTAAACTATGATAAATATAATGTTTTAGGTTTACCAATCTAAGTAAAAATATTATTTATGACTGAACTTACCAGAAGACTGTTTTCGTTCATTTCCAGGCACTGTTTTAGACAGTTTAAACTTACTCTTGCCCGTGTTAATGCCTTTTTTATAAATAAAGACATGAAAATTAATTTAAAACACGAGTCGAGAACGCGAATCCTCCCGGCTTTGCGAGCAAAACTGAGTGACAGATTTCTTTTTTCAGAGGATATTGTATTGATCTTTCAGAAAAAAAGTTGCCATTTAAAGACAGTTACCCCAAAAATATGCAAAAATTCAATCTTGATGTAAGAGCAAGAAAGGTGTAATGTCAACAATCCTTGATAATTTTAATTGTTCAAAATGTGCAGTAAATTGTGCTACGTACATAATTTAATAATAGATATATACAGTAAATACAATGTTTGATAATTCTGTGCTTACTTAATAAGTCACAGGTAGGTAGGTATGTTGTTATTATTTTAATGAATTAATAAATAAAAAAATAAAAAATACATAAATGGACTGTGGGTCCATCATAATTTTATAATAAAATATACTGTTGTAGATTTTATGACATAAGAACAAAAATACCTCAAAGCCCCTTTCACGAAACCCCACAAAAAATTGTACCATTTTGCTACCAACCTTGTTTTTATGCTATAAAAAAATGTTATATTTTTTATCATTTCTGTCTGCCTGTACTTACCGCTATCTGTAACAAAAATAACGAATATTAAATTAGTGAAATTGTTAATAAAGTAGGCTACTTATCTAAACATTTTTATGATTTGATTTTTTAATTGTAAACAAATAATAATGAGCGACAATTTTATTATAATACATATCGAAGCCGACAAAATAAAACACGTCACCGGGGTGGTACGATATCGAATAGTATTGTATAATAACAAAAAATTTAATATAAAGAAAAGAAAAAATATTTACCTCAGCCATTGATAAATAGTTCAATAATCACAGATTGACAAATTATTGTATTTTAATTCAATTATATCAAAACAATAATTATTGCACATTCAAACACGTCCACACTGCGCAAGTTAAAAATATGCACTGATTCGAGCGAGATAGATAGAGCTAGAGTACTATATTCGATAGCAGCCTTTTCTACAACATTACAGAAGTTTCCCAATGGCGCTAGTATCTATGCACTAAAATGTTATTAGCTTACAGTTATTATTGTTTACAGAATCCATCGCATTGATAATAAATAGTAGTAGTTTTCCCCAAGTCGTAAATAATGTGTACAAGAGTAAAAGAGATAAAATACCGAATTTCTACGAATGCATACGATATTGCCCGAGCTCATCCGCTAAAAGTACATACAGGAAGGTAGGTACTAGTAAACTACATTTTTGTATCATGTAGATAAACTACTACTATTATATTTTATTTACTAATAGATTTCCTTACTTCTGAAGAAATACACGTCATTCGTTTAACAGTCGAGAGATTATCTCTATTTACTAAATAACACAATTAGCAAGTATAACTTTTTATTGCAAATTAGCATCGTGCTAACACGTTGATTATATATAATTTTGTGTGAAAGTTATTTTATGTAGACTTTACAACGATTTAGGTACCAGTTAAAATTGTTATATGTACGTATGTTTATCATAAATGAAATTTGTATTACCTGTATATATAATTGGGCTCAGACAATCCACGTTAAAGAGGATTAATTATTTAATTATCAACACTAATTACAATTTAATGACGTCAAATGCTTAAATCTCAGACAATTTGGTAGCCTTATTGTAATATTTAATTTAATTTTTGATATTGACTGTCTTTATTAGGCTGGTGTGTTGGGCCCAATTTATATCTGGGGGCACGGTAGTCGCCAAGATGGTTTATTCTCGGTCGTCCCCACCGGGGGCGAGTGAGAAAAAAAGTTTCGTACGTCCGGGTCCCCAGCAATAACGATTGGAACTTTTTATTTAATAAAAGATTTTGAACAATGTTTTTGATTTAAAATAATTTGTAAAAGACTGAGGTACCTAATTGTCACTACTGCGGACGAACGGAATTTTTTTCCCACTCGTCCCCAGTGGGGACAACAGGGTGGGGACGACCGGGAATAAATCACCAAGACGAGCAAGCGAAGCGTACGGGCATTACCTTCCTTTTCTCGAAACATTTCGTCGGTTTTTTAAACCCTCATGACTTGGGTTTGGAATATATCAGATAAACATATTATAGAAACTATGGATAGAGGAATAAGCTAAATACCCAAACGTGCACAAATTTTATTATCATTAGCGTGCGTGCCGTCTAGCATTTTAATATAAATAAATATAAAGGGACGTGGTACCTGATAAACGTCATTTCAAAATAATCCAGTGATTAAGAAAGTTATACAGTGGAGCTTACTAATCTTAGATAACGTACGATAATACACGACATGAACTGAATAAAATATCCAAAATTTAGGCATCTCAATTTAATTTTAGATAATGATAATCTCTATCGTGACGTTTATCTATTAAAAATTACAAGAATAAATGAGAAAATTATTAAAATTAATAAAATTGTCGAATAAATGTCTTAGTATTCTTTTCTTTTTTTTCTTTCTTTCTTAGTATTCTTTATTGTACACATAATTTTTATCATAGACAGTAAGTTGTAAAAGAAATAGTACAAAGGCGAGCTTATCTGTAAAAGAGATATGTCTATCTTACAGTAAAAAATAAATATTTAATTTACGTTATTAGACGTTCGTTACTATTCGGAAGTTCAAATTTCCATCACTCTTGATGGAAAGTAAAAAATAATATAAAAAACTAATAAACTCCGATGGTTCAGGGAACCAGACCAGAAAAACAGTCTATGAATAATTTGTGCAATATGCTAATATAATTTTAATAATTTAAGACCTTATTGCAAGCCTTAAAATAGTGTAAGTTTACCTTAATACCTAATGATCTATAAAAAAAATTCCACTGTTTATCACTCGCTAATTATTGTTGCGCTCTATGGTTGTGAATTATCTTTTCTTTTACCACATAGAGCAATTATTTATCAATTACGTAACTAGTTAGAACTAATGGATTATGGAAGCAACGTGCCTATGTTACGGGCACAAAAGACGCAAGCGACTCACTTCTTCGACATAATTAGGGCAACAATTATTATCGATCATCTTACTTATTGTACTATTCTGACGTGATTCTAACTATGACTCATGTAACTATCTAGTAAGATAATAATACCTACTAGATATACCTATTTGGCTTGTAAGGTATAGGTTTCAGGTAGCTTTAGAATCCCCGTTTTTTTGCTCTCTTAGCTCTTCTGCATTATATACGATTGTGCATTCGATCTGAGTCGATCAAGCAGTCAGTGTCCGTTCCATTATACATATTTAAAGTATTTATCATAACTTGTCGTATCCTAAGCTCGGAGTTTGCAAAACATTTAGGTCACACACTGTAATACCAGACAACAGAACCAGTGGGAACAAAGTAAATATTGACACCCAAAGAAGTTTTGCGTCGTAGGTGCTAGTCATTCATCACAAATAGGTATACAAACTTAGTTATATAGCTGGTGATGTAGGTAGGTATACACTTCGGACGGGAAATCAATATCGTGCATGCACCTGTTTGTTTAGTTATACGGTGGACAGGTAGCAGATGATTTATGTAAATCATATTTGTAGTTCGTCATTCGGTGATCATTCGTTTCTTCAGCGTTCAGTTAGGTACCTACTTAGCATAATATTGTAAGCAAAGCAAATATAATCATTTGAATATACATAATAACGATTGTAAATAGCGTATAAATAATACAAAGAGATGGTTTCGGTTGAATTAATCTTTATTTATTAAGAATTTGGTTATTGTTTTTTAGGGTAGGTACGTCATTATTTTGTGTGATATTTGTGTGTAGCAAACGTAAAAGAAGGGCATTACAAGATATCCTACAAATTTTCAAAGACTGACTCATAGAGGGAATAACCACTAGATTTACCTTTCGAATAAAATTTCGTTATAATCAAAATTATCACCATTATTTGCGAAGAAAAGTCGAATGTCAATTTAATTATTCGAATGCCGAAATTAATTCGAGTACACCTATTTTTTTCTTCCATCATGGTTAGGTAGGTACACTTAAAGGTACTTACCTACATATTAAGTAGGTAATAAAAAACCCGACTGCGTAAAAATTTTGACCCAGTGTCACTCTCACGACTGAGACAAGTAAGTCTAACGATACCTCTCTTGCTCAAATGCGACAAGCCGTTTAGGCTCTAGAGCGTACTAAAGAAATATACCTTCATACAAACATACAAATATACGTTCGAATAACATAACCCTCCTTCTGGCGCAGTCGAGTAAAAAGCGTAATATTCTAGTTATATTAACCGTATCAGTATCGTCATGTCACTTTAACAACAGTATTATTTATAAACGTACTAGTTTTAGTACATGTGTCTATGGACCGCGTATAGGCAACGGATATTTTCAGCTCAACAATGTTCGAGCACCGATTGCAACACGCTGCTTCAGATAAAATATTTGTATTGATATTTGTGTCGCGTAAACAGTGCCCTTCAGTTCATTCGAGGGCTTTCAGTAATTTTCCAGCGAATGGAGAAATTTTATTTTTACTCGCACCTATCAGAGATAACCGTAAAAGGTTATTGACAGATAATTAGAACGATTTATTAAAGAATTTGTATGAAACTTGTGAGCTTTCATCTCTGATCTTATTTTATTTACCAAGAAGTAGGTAGATATACAAGTATGTAGTTTCCTAAGATTAAGGCTACATGACCTAGTGTAATATGTAAAAGACTTTAAAAAAATCCTTGAGCTTAATAATTTGCATGTCCATATGCGTAACATCTTGTTGAAAGTTATAATAGGTGCCTACTTATACCACCTAGATCTCGTGAAAATTGTTTCTTGTAAAGTAGACCCAGTTCTAGGTACTTTACCTATATTATTTGCACCTTTATGTTGTGTGGGTTATTATTATCATCAATAATTTAATGATAAAATAAAATAATAATCTGTATATGCACACACTAGGCTTAAAAATCCTACCTACGTATTAGCAAACCTTTAATTATAGGTATGTACTTGAGTGACTTAAACTTACCTTTGCTTCTTCTCTTGTTTTATTGGATAATTTCTTATTTTTCTGTATTATAGCGGAATAATTACTTTCACTCTGAAATAAAACAGAAAATAGATCAATATGCGTGAATAATTCACAATAACTACCCAGACAAACGTAGGTAATTACAGTTAGTAAATTAATAAATAATAGTAATTATCTCGCAAAAAATCAAGGTTAGGAATGTATAAATAGCCTTATTTTGCCGTGACAGGCTCTAGGTACTTGTGATTTCAGTAGCATCGATCGGAAAATAAAGGTCAAACTTCAGTCACCCATTTTATTGTACTGTGCATCAAGTCAATAAAAATTTGCAGTTTTCTTTAATTACATATAGGTAGGAAGGTTTTACAATCAATTAATTAAACATTACAACCTCGATATACTTTATTTTTGACAACAAAACATATGGAATATCTAAGTATTTATATACTGCCAAATGAAAAACGAATTATTAATGTTGTTCAAATTATCTGCATAGTAGTACGGAGACGAAGATAATTATTATCTAAATATTATAAATTGTATGGCGAGCTTCAAATAATATCCGCGAAAGTGCAATGTACACAAAATTAGAGATAGGAAACCCCATTATTATATCGCGATAAGATATGATAAGTCATCGACATTTAAACGTGTAGATAAATATTACCAGCTAGAATTAGCAGTTAGGTATATAAGGATTTGAGTCAAACATATTTTTTAATTAAAAAAAAACATTATTGATTAAGGACCGATTTTTTCAAACATCAGATAGCCTACCAGAGGAATAAACTTGATGCTATCTATATCTAAAACTTGATCATAATAGAGACAGCATCAATTTTATTCCTCTGATAGGCTATCTGATGTTTGAAATAATCGGCACTTAATTAAATAAGGAATTATGGTAATATTTTATGAGGCATGGTAACACTTTTATAAACTTTTTCAAAATTACCTATTTTAAATTATCGACAATGGAATCACAATCCAATAAGGTTTTATTTAATTAGATATGTACTTACCTATCAAATACTATTAAAATAACTTTAAATAATTTATGAAGTGGCAACACAGTAAAATTTAACAGTAATTTCAATAAATACACCATTTAAAACGGTAGCCAGCAACCCTCTGCTTACGAAATAGACCTTTACTCTGTACTTACCTATATCCTTTAATATACTAAAAATACTCGTACACTTAGCTATACCCGACGAAGATTGGCATCAGCCCGCCGGCCGTAAAAACAAACTCCAAATCCTTGGCAATATGAGTTTCTAAGGAAACTTTATTGTGCCGACCCCATGAATAAATAGGTATAGTCCGTCTCATTGAATAATTCCTATGCCTGAATTCGGAACTAACATTTTTCTACGCAGTGAAACAGAAAATGTGGCCATACACATAGTAACTAGCGCCATCATCCATCGGAAGTATACGAAACGCACATTAGGTATATGGGGAGGAAGAAGATGATGACCTACCCTTGCGAACTTCTCTCGTCTCTCCAGGTTCTCTAATCTCTTCTCCATCACGCCGAGTTTCCTCCTAAAGTCGTCAGCTAGGCATTTGCACAAATTGAGCGATTCGCCGAATATTCGCATTTTACATTTTAGATCCTCGAAATCGGTGCGAAATCTTAAAGAAGAGAAGTAACTTTATGTTAAGCAAGCCAAATTGAAAACAATAAAATTTTGCAAGCAGCCTGACCTGCGCGGTGACTATAGCCCAAAACCCCCCTCTCTATGGCAGTTAGCCTTATGGCGTGCCCTGGGGGAGGCCTACGTCCAGCAGTGGACTGCAATAGACTCATGTTTGATATTTGTATGTACATATACATATCTACTTTCCTATCTACAACAAAGTTATAGTACCTACGTAAATAACTAACTATATTGTGAGCCACAAGACAAGTATACTAGACATGGTGGTTCTCTACTATCCCACCTGACTCCATCATTAAGATCCTATTACTAACATCATCATCATCATCATTTACAGCCCTCCACTGTTGGACATAGGCCTCCCCCAACAACCTCCACTCCGACCGGTCGGAAGCAGCGGGGTAGCCTGAACAGCTGTATCATAAAGGATATCATACAGTCACTTGTAATTAATTTTTAGATCTGTGCAAATGAAGTGGTCACAGTGCAAGTTACAAAATATGGGGAATGTTATACTATATCAGTTTTACCTCTGCAACATTGCAAAGACAAAACGCCTACTCAAATTGTGACCGCAAAGTCTCATCTTAGTGTAATAAAATTACAATACTATTTCTGAAAAAAATATTTTCATTCTATTACGAAGGAGAAAGCCACGTTTAGTATAGCAGGAATGTAAACGATTTATGATGAGTTGCTAGCTCATCGCCACTGGGTTTCTTAGTCAACACTTATAACACGCACCGAAGATATAGCTCATGTATTGTAATGAGCAATGAAAAGTAGGTACTGTTAAAATCGAACCTGGTGATTGAAGAAGTGAGAGATGTTTTGGAGAAAGTGGAATTAGAGTCAGTAACAGACTGCGATGAATCTCGAAGCTTCATCCTCGTCCGGGCATGCTCTTGCGTCGGTTGGGGGACGTAGCCGATATCACTTGTGCTTGACTCGTCGCTGTTCTCGAAGATTCTGACTTCGCCCTTGGATTTGAACACGTGCTTTTGTGCCCTCGGCATGTTGTCCTAGATATATTAGTATCTATTGTCTCGGGATGGATTGAGAGTGGGTGATTTTTGGCTTTGTTTACACTGGGAATTTTGACTGTGACGTTTGACAGACGATTTGACGGGTAAAGACTAGGAAAAGGGAGCGTCGGCGGGAAAAGTTGGAAGGTGCGGGTGTAATTTTCTTGTGAAAATCAAAAATTGTTTGTAAATGGCTTGCATGTGTCCGTAAAGTGATGTTTTCTGGTAGATAAGTTATATTTTGATTACTTGTGATGTGAATCTAGTGCGTGTGCATGGTTTTATATGCAGGTAAGTTAAGTAAAACTTTAGTCGGAATACGATCTCTTCATGGGCTCATGTAAGTTGTTTCTGCAATTGTTTTTGATCTTTCCTAATTTTACATCCATTCTTGAGGATTTTCCCAACGTTTCCATTCATCATCATCATTATCATCCATCATAAATTTAGAAATCATTTACTAAAGACAATGGCTGTATGGGCTTAGTTCCCCTTGCCTTTCCTTCGGGATAAACTAAACAAAAAAAAAGGAAAAGGGAGCAAGTTGTTTTTTTGGCTTAGATACTAGGTGAATAATTGTTACTGTACTACCTATTACCTGTTCTACAGTGGCTTGAGAGGGCAATTTTTGCCCCACAAGCCGCGCAGTGGGCAGATGGATAGCTTTAAGATTCCCAGTAGAATCTGCCATGCGCCATCTTCTTTTTGGCTTCCCTCTATGCTATAAAGTTTCGGTTTCCTAAGATAATGTGGCCATCATATGACGGCCGTACGGTGCCTGACGGAATTGTTTCTTCAAGACCGCTAGACTAGGAATGCAAAGCTTAAGCGAAACCATTAAGGACCACTAGTAATAAAAAAAAAAAAAAAAAAAAAAAAACAAATACATGTAAAGTACCTCAATTTATTATAATTAACCTTATAATGGTAAGTTACATCAATACATAATGACTAAATACATAGAAACTTAACGTTACATAAAAGTAGGTACAATATTTTATACTTATAAATTTTTTTATTAACAGCACAAATATTTATTAGGCAGTCGACCAGTTTGAAGGAAAAATGCATCAAATTGGCCAAAAACCTAATATTGTTTCGAACCTTTCGAACACAAAAATAGAGATCGAAAAATAATAAGTTCGATTTTTTTTTCAAAAGTTATGCATTGTTCGAAGCGTTCTGCCAATAGATGGGTAATTTAAGCTACACACTTCTCTGTGCTTACTACACATCAAGTGGTTAAAAAGTTTAAAAAAGGTACAGCGTGATTCAATTTAATTATTAGGTAATTTTATTCAGCAAAATAATTATAAAAATGGCAGGTCCAAGCCAAAATAAGATAAAGAAAATAGATATTTTTATTTTAAAATAAAAACTAGATAAAATATCCTTAAGTTGTTTAAAAAAAAATTAAATATAGCCTACCTATTTACAAAAATAGTATAAATAAAAAAAAAACACATTAAGTACATCACAACGTGATCAAGATAAAAAAAACTTATTAGAATTTAATTTCGTTTTATAAGCCTAGAAAAATTTTGTACTGTGATTGATAACATAAAGAACTTTATTGTTATGGCACTAGAAAATAAACCAATCTGTGATAAAAAAGCTACTAAGCTTATAAAAAAGTGACTAAGCTCACTTAAAGTGACCAAGCTCACACAAAAAGCGACCAAGCTCGCTCAAAATCGACTAAGCTCACTTCTTTCCTTCGAGACACTTGCACTTAGCGTTATGCGTGTGTCCGACTACATCAGAAAAAGAGGGGTTGTAAGTTACACCGGGAACAGCAGCGTACTGAGGTTGTGGGTTGGTCCCAGAACCAGAGGTCTCATAGGATATAATCTGTGGCTTAGTCGTGTACGACACGTATTTCGGCTTAGTCGTGTACGTAAAGTACTCGGGTTTAGTCGTAAAAGTAACAATTTCGGGTTTAGTTGTAAAAGTGACGATTTCAGGTTTGGTGGTATAGGTTATGATCTGGGGCTCGGACTGGTAGACCTTTTTGGCAGAATATGTGGCACTGAAACTGTTTGACAAGGGAGCATTGAGTTGGGCGCCGAATTTAGCTAATCCCCCTTCACTGGCTTCACTGAACTTGCTCGAGCTGTACTGACTTTGCGCAAATCCTGTTTGGAATTGACCTTGGCCAGCTTCGGCTTTAGCAAATCCTTTGACGCCACCTTTGACTCCTGAGTTGACAGCTCCTTTGATACCAGAAGTGTATTGGCCGCTCTTAGTGCCAGTGTAGCGTTGGTTGGTCAGGCTTGCTCCAGCGCCGGCGTTGAATTGGGCGAACCTTGCGCTTTCGATCAAGCCGATGGCCCATTGGTACCATTCGAGGTCGAACTTGTAGAAGGCTGCTAACTGGTTACCGGGTTGGCAGCCTGAAAGGAGATAGACTTGATAAATACATGGATGATAAATAAATAACGAAATAAATAAAATTAGTAGGAAGGTATCCTACTAGATAGATAGATATAGAAGATATCCCTAGCAAATTTTATGAGCGGAAGAGGCCTGCCAAATTTCATTTGTTTTGGTCCAGTATATTCGGACCAAATTGGCTGAAACAGACGGACAGACAGACACGACGCATGAGCGATCTTATAAGGGTTTTGTTTTGTAGAAGAAAACGTTATATAAGTTAATAATTAATATTATTAAAATTAATTAATACTTGTTATCCCTTTTTAAAGAAAATTTTGTCAACGTAAGAGGTTCTTTGGTGGATTACTTAGCAGTAGGTAAATAATGGGTCTCAGACATTGCCTATATTTGGTATTCAATTAACGCGTTCGTTAATGACGTCATTTCTAACAGCCATAGGTAGAAAAGTAGCTATAACTTCGCGAGCTGTCTCTCTCTCTTTCTTTCTTTCTTTCTCGTAAAATTGTTATGTACAAAACCCTCCAATTTCCCCAGAATGATGATGACTCTAGGGAAGCTTAAGGGCTTTGGACATAACAATTTTATGAAAGACAGCTTTATGGGGCCGGCGCAATATGGTTTCTTTCATAACTCACTTGCCAAAGATTTGACAGGTCTGATGTCAACCCTCCTCGGGTTATAGCTGATTGACATTAATTTCTCTAGAATAACGTATAATAATAGGTACTAACCTGAGTCCCAAGAGTAGAGACCACGGAGAACGAAGTGTCCATCACCCATAGTGCATGCCAAAGCACTGCCGATGTCAACCTGGAAACAAAGAAGGGATCTTAAAATAATCCGAAACTGACCTGACCTTCCCCTGGCTAAATCTGAGAAATTTAAAAGAAGGTCCAGAGTACCCTAAACCGACGAGCGTTCATGAATATCTGTGAAGCGAAATAGGTGTGTCAGGACATAGCAAATAAAAATTCATGATCTCTACGTTAGCCATGGTCGCTGATTTTCTATCTGACATCACTATGTTAAACGTGCCTATAGGACTTCCTTTACTGTCCTGTAATTTGGCCTATTTTCGGAAAAACGGTCCTGTGTAAATTTGTTCGGTTTTATGGCCACCAACGTGAAACTAATAATGATCGCCTAAAGACGAAAACTAAAAATCTAGGAGAACTCTTAAAGTCAGTTCTCCTTTATATCAAAACCAACGACCGCATGATTCTACTATTACTGTTAGACTATTTCTTACCCTGCAAATATTGTTGACAGGGTTGGTAGGCTGGCCGCACGCGCAGGAGTCTTCGTCATACTGCTCCAGGAGATGAGGGTAGTCCTGAGACAGCTTGGCTTGGCATTCCCCTGGGTTGATCAGCGATACGTTGATGCTGTGCAATATGCTTCCCTGGAGATGGGCTGGAAAAAATAATCAGAATTTATTTATGGCAAACAATTTTGTGACACGGTAGCTAATAGGCGAAAGTTTGTGAGTTTGTTAGTGTGCATGTTTGTTACTTGTTCACGTCTAAACGGCTGGACCGATTTTGATGAAACTCCACAATAATGTAGCTTACATATCAGAGCAACACATAGGCTACTTTTTATCCCGGGAAAATATTTTTATTCCGGATAATTTCGACATCTTTTAGTTTTTTCTGCAGTCCACGCGGACGAAGTCGCGGGCGTCCACTAGTATTTTATAATAATAGTGTTAGATATATAGAAGTTCCTACGAGTTGGACATGGACATTACATAGACTTGATTATGTTCCCGAAATGGGGTGGACAGAACTGCAGAATCGTAAAGGAGATACCGAAGCCACGTTTAGCATAACGGGGGCAATATGTATAAGATCAGTGACAAGTTGCTAGCTCATCGTCTGAGAGAACACCCCTTGAGTTCCTTAGTCGACTCTTACGACATGCACGGAAGGAGATGCAGCTGATGTATTCTAGTGAAGCCCCGCATCAGCACAGGACATTTATATGTGTACATGCAAATGAAATATAACAAAAAATACTGGGAATTTTTTTTTTGGGATTTTATGTCTACAGATACGTGAAAAAATCCTACTACGTCTATGATTTATTAGGGTAGGTAATAGAATCGTGATGGTGTTCCGTAGTTTTCTATTTCACCTATACAAAATATAACCTGTATGATTATTAGGGTAAATAAATCTAGGTGTTTATTTCTATAAAAATACCTACTGAATACACATCTGCCGTGTAATTACAAAGGAATTAAAACATTGTTTAAGCTAAATATTTGACATCATTTTATACATTCTGTTGTCATATTTCAATTTTAATCAGTGTCTAACTTTAGGCACGGTTTTGAAATAGCACCGTGTAAGTCTACCGATTATGTCACGAAAAAACCGTGTACGTATTACGTAAAAAAATTAGGTGCGATTTATAAGAAAATCATCTAAAAATCCATTCGGTACGCCAATAATTTAGACAAATTAATTTCACCCCGGGGTCACAGGTTCAATATCGGGCGAATTGGGTAACGATCACGTAATATTCTTTTAAGGAGAAATAAACATGTTGATGTCAAAATTTCGTGGAATTCATGCATGTAAAACTTGATTAAATGCAAATTTTCTGCTCAAAATAGTCAGTAAGCGTCGACTAAGAAACTCGAACGCTCTCAGGCGATGCGCTAGCAACTTGTCACTAATCATAGTACATCTTAATTGTAAGAGTGACACTGAATCTAAATTTTTACGCAGTCGGGCTTATTTATTTAAATAATAATTGCTTCTATGCTGTGCTGGGAGTGAAAAAAAGTATAATACTACAGCTGCTTCTCTTCCCGGACATACTGTACAAGTCAGTAGAGGGACAAGAGGGTCTTGGTGTTTTGTAGGCGATGGGCTGACCACCTGTCACTACTAACCGAACTTGTACATCTCAACTATACCCTCAAAATTATGTAGTAGCTTAAGTAACACAGATGTTGTTTTTTCTTTCGCTCGTAATTACGGGCAGGCAAAGATCTAAGACCATACAGCCTGTTCTTCAGTGTAAAATCTTCTTATGTACAGTAACACAGTATAATGTAAGTCCTAAGACCATTAGTACGTTTGCAAGTCATACACAGAGCAGCTAGCGCCATAATTCAAAGGAGCTATTTGGTAAAACAGTCGAATGAACGAATGGAAGTGGTTGACATTACCTTTGCCGGTAGGCTGTTCAAAGATAACCCGTGGGTCAAGCAGCTAGATTAGAAACAAGTCGGCTAAAGGACGTCATTGCCCAATAAGATCATTATGTTTATGTACAATTTTGCTATGCTGACGACATTTTGGTCTCAAAATATAGTAGTATAATTAGGTACAGCCACAGGTGGAAATGATTCGATAACTTTACGAATTACACTGTCGTTCGTAAAAATGTTACGTTATCTAAGATTTCAGGATGCATGTTGACAGCTTGCTTAGCCTAGTAGCATATACAGGATGTAAAGATTTGAAATCAAATTATTTGGTGTGGATTGAAAAATTTAAAAGAGATTCACCACGCGAAAAATGTAGCTATTGAATATTTTGAACGTATGATATTTAACTCGCATCAGTAAGTAGGTTTTCTATTTTGTAACAAGTAATATCTTGGAAACGCGAAGATTGTACATTTGTATGTAAATTTAATTATATTTATACCCAAATTAAGGTTTAATTTAAAGGTAAATATGCCATCGTAAAGTAGGTATTTAATGTATCGAATCCTGAAATAATTGATACAACTTTATTTAAGTTAAGAGTTAAAATATTTGTTTTTATTAATCTGAAGTGTTAATATACACTATTGGGCAGAGACCTACCTATCCTTAGCGACACATCGTGTATATGAAAAAAAATATATATAGTAAAAAATAATATACTCCTGTGAGATCCATAACTACAGGATCATAAAGGAAATACCACAGCCATGTATAGCGGGAACAGATAAATAATAAAATAAATAAATATTCACACACTACACAACATATTAACCTAGTCCCACATTAAGATCCCTAAGGTCTTGTGTCGTGGGTACTAAGCAACGGTATATAAATACATAGATAAGTATATAAACATCCATGACTCGGAAACAAACATCGATATTCATCACATCAATGTTTGCACCTACCGGGATTCGAACCCAGGACCTATGGCGTCGCAGGCAGGGCCACTACCAACTACACCAATCAGCCGTCATTCGAACCCAGGACTGAACCAGGAGATGTACTCGTACATGATCAGTGTCTCATCGATCCGATATAATTAATTTTATCGTATCAGTACCAAGTGCAGAGAATATGAAATGTCGCGATTCTAATATTCAAGGTAGGGAGTGTTGAAATTTGAATTAACATTATTAAAAAATTAACATATTTTGATTAGGTTCTGACACCGCCGCCGGCGCCGTTGCAATATATTTTACAAAGTATCACTTTTTGAATTTACCAAATATGTATATGTACACAATTTTAATAAAATTTTAATACGTTTACCTACTTAGATTCTTAACTAGTAGTTAGTAACTAAAAAAGTGTCTTCATGCAATCTTCAAAAATCTAATCTAATATATAAAATTCTCGTGTCACGGTGTTAGAAGTTAAACTCCTCCGAAACGGCTCGACCGATTTTCGTAAATCTTAGCATGCATATCGGTTAGGGTGGAGAATCGGACAACATCTATTTTTCATCCCCCTAAATGTTAAGGGTGGTCCACCCCTAATTTTTTTTTTTGAATTTTTTTTTTGTTTTTATTTTTTTATGATACAGCATACAAAAATACATACAAACATGAATTTTCACCCCTCTAGGATCAACCCCTTTTACATGGCAAAACAACGTTTGCCGGGTCAGCTAGTAAGTATATAAAATTCTCGTGTCACAGTGTTAGTTACCATACTCCTCCGAAACGGCTTGACCGATTCTTATGAAATTTTATATGCATATTCAGTAGGTCTGAGAATCGGCTACTATCTATTTTTCATACTCCTTCTACGCAATAAGCGACAACTACCCGAGCGGAGCCGCGGCCAACAGCTAGTAAACATGTGATTTTCAGTCAACAACTTTGTGGATAGGTTCTGACTAATGGGATATTTTCATAGCATTTTGGTAAATATACCCCTTTTATTACATCCTGTATACTTTACCAGAGGACTTAAGAATTCCCAGTTTTCCCGTTTCCGTGAGAATTTCCGAAAATCTTAAGTTATTAGCTCTTATATAGATATACATAAGGATACATATAGATATATAGGCCGCGTGGAGCCGGCAGAGTAGAATTCGTACCACAACATGCCTGCTCGTGGGTATCGTACGAGGCGATTAAGGGTTTCCAGGAGGTGGGCAGCAGCGCCTCCCGTGTTTACAACATAGTCCGAAATACAAACTGCGGTCACCAACCCGCCTGCCCAACGTGGTGACTATGGGCAAATACCCCCTGGGGAGTGCCCTGGGGGAGGCCTACATCCAGCAGTGGACTGCAATAGGCTGATGATGATATAGATATACAAACTCTACGATCCGCGGTTTAGACAGATCTGACAGTCATCCAGGACAAAGCAATTTATGTATATACTAGTGGACGCCCGTGACTCCGTCCGCGTGGACTACAGAAAAAACATGTCGAAATTAACCGCGTTGAAGACATTATCCCGGGATAAAAAGTAGCCTATAAGTTAAGTGGGACCTGTCACAATATATTCCTGAAAACTGCATCGAAATCGGTTCAGCCGTTTCTGAGATTAGCGTACACAAACGCACAGACAAACAGAAAAACAGACAAAAATTCCAAAAATCATTGTTTTGGGTACTATTGCGTTGATAAAGGTCTCCTATAATATTTTTTCTCATATATCTTCCATGTACAGACAGCGATCCGTTACATTTTTATTATATATATAGATATATAGGTCTATAGACATTATTACGGCTAACGGGCTATGTATCTACCCCCTAAGGACATTATCTAGGTACGTAATGACAATAATAGGCATTAAATTATTTAAATACACGTCCCCAGGCTAAAGGAGATGAGGTTACGTAATGAGGTACTGCTGACAAACCGTCCGGTCAGCTGCGTGACAAACTGGTTATCGAGGGTAGCGTCAGCAGAAAAAGTTGCAAAAAGTTTTTCTTCCAAAATTTATGAGAATTTATTTAAAAGTACATAATATAATTATTGACAGCTGCTTAGTTTGAATAGCAATAATAAATAATCAACTAGATTGTATTTTGGCCAAATAATTTTGATACTTTATATTGTAAAATTATTAATAAAGAAATGGAAAAAATTCCTCACCCGGATGGGAATCGAACCCACGACCTCTGCATTCCGCGTGCCAGCGCTCTCACCACTGAGCCACCACTTTATATTGTGTTAATATTGCTTTTCTCTACTCATTTAAATGTGGGACACTTCGTATGGAGCTATATGAAATATAGTGGATGCCCGCGATTCCATCCACATGGAATGACGAAAAACCAAGAGGTTAAAATCATCCGGAATAAAAATATTCTCCCGGGATAAAACGTAGCATTTCTCATAGACAACCTATGCAACTGTGGGGGTGGTGAAAAGGGAAGCGCTTCCGGCCCCACCGGGCCACTAGTTGTTGTGTGGCCTATGTATATATTCCAATCATTGTGAGAAATTTCGATATCGCATTCTAGGTTTTTGTATTCGATTGTGGTTCTCTCCTGCATTCGATAGATGACTCCGCTACACAACAAATTTCACTTCAATCGGTTCAGTAGGTTTCGCGTGAAAGCCAGACAGAAGTTCCTTTCGCATTTGTAATGTTAGTGAGGATATTTCGAATCGCATAGAAACCTAGATGACAACATTGTCAGCTAGACAGTGCTAAATACAAATTTAAATACATTAAATATGTGGCAAAATATCAACTAGCTGAAATCCTCTCTCATTGAATATTAATTAACGGATTTTCCCAACGCACCTTCTAAATAACGTCATCAACATTTCTCAAGGAGATGTTACCGAAAATCTATACATATAATAAAAATGTAACGGATCGCTGTCTGTACATGGAAGATAAAACGCTTCGATCCAACCCTATATTTTCCTTGCCATCTGCTTCAACTAACTATAGGCAGAACTCCTAATTATTATGAAACTCTAAAACGCAACACATTACCTACTGGGTTTTAGAGTTTCATAATAATTAGTGGTTTACTAATTAACTAATTTCTATAATCCTGGGGATGCCACGGTTGTTGGCGAAACATATGTAGATTATTTATCTAGTTTTTGATTTCGGAATAGTGCAATGTATTGTCTTGCATGCTAGGTGCTCGGGTCTGGTTTCTCGTGGCGATTGTAGTTAGTGCAAGTGCCTGTATTCGCAATTATGAGTTATCAGATCCGAGGGTCAGTGGAGGGTGTCCCTACACCGGTGGTGGGCGCACCCATAGTGAATGTTTGAACTTCCGAATTGTAACGCATAATACAATTTCATTTATAACTAGTAAGACATTAGACATAGATCTGTTTGATACAAGTGCTGTGACGGTTAGACGGAGCATAGCTGGATCCTTTTTCAAATAGTCTTGTGTTTTAATTAACCTAAATTATATGTGATGTACCTAGCCGGGAGAGGATAAGTACATAAGAAACTATTTTGCTAAATTAGTAAGTCGAGTCAATTAGTAATTGTGTGTTGCGTCTTACGTAATATTATGTGGCATACTTGCGGAGACCTTAATTTAGCTGTATGTCACTATATTGTTGTTATTACTGCCTTAATATAGCTGTTGGTCTTCCTAATACCAAATAAATAAATATACGAGAAAAAATATTATAGGAGTCCTTTATCAACGCAATAGTACCCAAAAGAATTATTTTTGGAATTTTTGTCTGTTTGTCGATTTGTCTGTGCGTTTGTGCACGCTAATCTCAGAAACGGCTGAACCGATTTCGATGCAGTTTTCAGGAATATATTGTGACAGGTCCCACTTAACATATAAGCTACTTTTTATCGCGGGAAAATGTTTTTATCCCGGATTATTTTGACATTTTGTTTTTTCTGTAGTCCACGCGAACGGAGTCGCGGGCGGCCACTAGTAATAAATATAATACGTGTTTGGAATGACCCGTGCTGATGCGCTAGAATACATCAGCTGCATCTCCTTCCGTGCATATCGTAAGAGTCGACTAAGGAACTCAGCGGCGTTTTCTCAGGCGATGAGCTAGCAACTTGTCACTGATCTTTTACATCTGTCCTCGCTATGCTAAACGTGTCTGTAGAATTTTATTCGTGATCTTGCCAATCTATTTTGAGAACACAGCTGTGTGGATGTTAACAAAATTTAAATCCATATATCTGATGATTTCATCTACTTAAACGTATATATAAATCAGTGATTTCATCTATGTATACAGGGTATAAAAAGACAACGATGTTCTTTTAATACCTCGTATTCTTTGTAAGGTTACGATCATTTTCTTCTATGGAACCAACCCTGGGAAACGACAAAAAAATTATAAAAAAATTCTGTAATTTTATTGCAAGCAATGTATTCGTTTGATGCGCAAAGTACAAATGTACCTACAAAACTAACAATATAACATTTCGACCGGTTGATATTAAAAGATGATCGAATCTATTTTATTTAATATTTTTCTATTTTAATTAGAACCAGGAAAGATCTAAATGTTACATTAGTCATATCGCGGTCAAGAACAAGGTCTTATATGGTGTACAAGGTATAAATTTATTCATACATTACGTTTGTATGTAAATTTTGCGATAAAAAGACAATAATTTAAGATTCTCCGTCAAGTGAACAATGTCAAGCTATAGTGTGGGGCCTAGAAATACAGGGTGATTTTTGTTCGTCAACGTTCCCGAAAACTACGGAATCTCCTCATCATCACGATCATTTTTCTCCATGGAAGCATACCTGGGAAGTGTCTGGTTTCCAAAATATTAGGGTCCAAAGTTGAGTAAATAGACTGCGTTTTTCTGCATAAATGCACATAGACGCGCGTAGCAGGATTTTTTCACGAAAAATAATTAATATCTGTCTATAAAAAAACTAACATAAACACTAGACACTATAAATTTCGCACGATCAAGGAATTAAAAAAAAAATTTCCCAACATTTTTTTTGGCATAAACTTACTTTATTTCATGTATAGAATACGTATCCTTCGTTAAAGGTGGCCACAAAAAAACACCCTGTAGACGATTGAGATCTTCTATCTTAATGATTTTTATAACGATCCTATTACGAATGCCATCGCTTAAATATTTAAAAACCTTTTGCTGGATTTACCTAACATTTTTTAAGCTTTGTTGACAAGTTATAGTATTTTAAAAAAAAATAGCTTGTCGACAAATAGTGTACAAAAATTTTTGACGCTCGCGTGAAAATGATGGCTTCCTATTGAAGTAAACGTGTCGATGTCAAACGCTATCGAATCGATCGAAATGTTACTTTATCTAAGGCCGAAGAATATATCCGCAAATATGATACCATTAATGAATAAATAATTATTATGATAAACTATGACTCTATCATATGACAAAATAGTTTTTTATACGCAGATATATTTAATATATCATACCTACTGGTACTAACTTATATTGCCATATTAATCGTGCCAAATTAGTTTTTTACCTGTTTTTCAAGTTAAAATCTTTATAGTGACTTTTATTACATAGATATATAATATAATATAAAGTTGTATAAGTAACTAGTTTAGCCATATTTGATGGAAACGGGAACTAAAGTTTGTTAGTCATGCCGAAAATTGATGTTTTTTTTTAAATATAAGTAAATAAATATAACACATACATATAATCACGCCTTTATCCCTTACGGGGTAGGCAGAGCACCAAGGGCCGATAGAACCACATGGTGCCACTTCTGACCAATTTTGAGGGTATAGTTGAGATGTACAAGTTCGGTTAGTAGTGACAGGTGGTCAGCCCATCGCCTACAAAACACCAAGACCCTCTTGTCCCTCTACTAACTTGTACAGTATGCCCGGGAAGAGAAGCAGCTGTACTATTTTATAGGTTTTTTTTCACTCCCAGATAGAGATTGCAAATCGGGCCCGGCCGGGCCGGATCAGGATGAGCCCGGTGCCCATTTAGACATCCACCGGGCCCGGCTATTCATACCAGACCCGGTGACCGTGCCCGGTAGGTACGAAAACTGCGGCACCGAAGCCCCGACTTGTAGAAAATTGAATAGCCGAGCCCGGTGGATGTCTAAATGGGCATACCGGGCTCGGCCGGGCCCGGATTGCAATCTTTACTCCCAGAGCAAATATAATACTTAGTTATTATTATCTACAAATATAGTGTAATAATATTATCCACAAACAAATAGTCCGGTACCAGTGCTTCACTGGAATACATCGGCTGCATCTTCCGTGCATGTCCTAAGAGTCGACCATGAGTCGACTAAGGAACTCGGGGGCGTTCTCTCTAGCAACTTGCTAAACGTTGTTATGGGATCTCCTTAGTTATGCTACTTTGGTAACACAGCCGTCTGTTTATGTATGCAAATGTATATAAAAAACCCGACTGCGATTTTTTTGACCCAGTGTCATTTTCACGACAGACGATTCTTGCCAAACAGCTTGTAAGAGCGTGCCAAAGAAACATTTACATAAAAACATAACCCTTCTTCTATCGCACTCGGATAATAAATAACCAGGAAATCCCCTAGGTATAATAAAACTAATATACACAACAATTTAGTTTTCCTAGTGAAGCAAAAACCAACGAAATATTTCCAAGAATCGTATGTGCAAAGAATCTTTTAGTTAAACAAATTAATATTCAATGTTAACATTCGTTTGGTTAAACCTAGTGTATGCTAATGCCTACTGGTATTTAGACGATAAGAGTTCAAGGCTGTGCCCAGCGGTGGGACTGTGGGATATAATTTAATAATCACAACATTTTAAAAAACAAATTTGCTTCCCGCTGACTGTCCCTATATATGCTTAGTACTGAAAACACGCAACGGATTTCGATGCGATTTTTTTAATAGAATATGAACTTGTACATCTCAACTATACCCTCAAAATTGGTCAGAAGTGGCACCATGTGGTTCTATCGGCCCTTGGTGCTCTGCCTACCCCGTAAGGGATAAAGGCGTGATTGTATGTGTGTATGAATTATAGAGGATGGTTTATACAGGATGTTTTTTTGTGGCCACCTTTAACGAAGGGTTCGTATTCTATACATGAAATAAAGTAAGTTTATGCCAAAAAAAATGCTGGGAATTTTTTTTTTTAATTTAAATTCCTTGATCGTGCGAAATTTATAGTGTCTAGTGTTTGTGTTAGTTTTTTTTATAGACAGATATTAATTATTTTTCGTGAAAAAATCCTGCTACGCGCGTCTATGTGCATTTATGCAGAAAAACGCAGTCTATTTACTCAACTTTGGACCCTAATACTCGTATTTTGGAAAACCAGACACTTCCCAGGTATGCTTCCATGGAGAAAAATGATCGTGATGATGAGGAGATTCCGTAGTTTTCGGGAACGTTGACGACCAAAAATCATCCTGTATGTATAGCTAACTAGGGATCCCCCCGGCTTTGCACAGGTGCAATGCCTTCGTGCGGGCGAAGTCGTGGGCGGCCGCTAGTAATACATGATGATGATCTCTGACCGTATTTCGGCCAAGGCGACCAATCTCTACGGAGATTGGCCAGGTACGCAGGAGATATTATAGTGCACAAGTGTGCGCGCAAACACAGATGCACTCTCACAGTCCGATGGGACGGAAAGCCGACACGACCGGAGAGAGATCAGGCGCAGTACCAACGGTTTTACGTGCTTTCCAAGGCACTAGCTAAGTGACAATTTTGCAACATTAAAATCTGTACATGAAATAAATTCATTGGTAGGTACATTGGTAAATTAAGCGGTGATAGCCCAGTGGTTAAGACGTGCACCTTCCAAGAGGGAGGCGTAAGTTCGATCCCAGTAATACATAAGCTACATATAGTCAGGCTCATCATCCCAAAAGAGGATGGATAGAAGTGTATAAATCTCACACGCACTTTAGTAGAGAGTGAACCTAACGCCGCAAATGATATACCTATATAGGAAAGTTCTACGATCAGCAGTGGACTTCTCATGGCGGAGAAGATGATAATAATGTTTGACGGCCGATTGGTCTAGTAGGTAGTGACCCTGCCTACGACGCCATAGGTCCTGGTTTCGAATCCCGGTAGGTGAAAATATTGATATGATGAATATTGATGTTTGTTTCCGAGTCATGGATGTTTCTATACTTATCTATTTATATACCGTTGCTTAGTACCCACGACACAAAACCTTAGGGATCTTAATGTGGGACTAGGTTAATGTGTTGTGTAGTGTGTGAATATTTATTATAAATATTATAATGTGATATAAGTAATAATCGCTGCTGTCTGTACATGGAAGATATATGAGAAAAAATATTATAGGAGACCTTTATCAACGCAATAGTACCCAAAATAATGATTTTTTAATTTTTGTCTGTGCGTTTGTGCGCGCTAATCTCAGAAACGGCTCAACCGATTTCGATGCAGTTTTCAGGAATATATTGTGACAGGTCCCACTTAACATATAGGCTACTTTTTATCCCGGGAAAATGTTTTTATATCCGGGATAATTTCGACATTTTTCTTTTTTCCGTAGCCCGTAAGAGTCGACTAACTCGGGCATTCTCTCACGCGATAGGCTAGCAACTTATTACTGATGATTGAAATCTATCCCCGCTATGCTGTGTGGGTGTGGGATGCAGTTCTGCTACCCAATTTTTACCCACTGCTGGACGTAGGCCTTCCCCGGGCACGCTACGAGGCTCGATTCGTTTTGCCATCCACCAGCCGCCCTCTTTAAGTCATCGGTCCATCTGTCCGTTTACATTTTGTCAAATTTTAATAAGCAAGATTTATAATTTAGTTTTAAAAAAGGGCTCAGTTTGAAATAAAGATATCTCACCATCAAGCCATCTCGCACTCTCTCACACACACAAATATACTGACGCGAGATTTTAATATGTATATTTACTATGTTATTATTATAGATTATAATAAGTTCAAGGTAATCCAAGGCCGTCTAACATATAAAGTATATGAATACGTTTAGAGTCGTTTAAAATTTCGTAATCGTTAAGAAATAAACATATAAAAGTTGTTGTTTTTTTTTTATTTACGTTGAAGAAAATCTTGATTGAATAACAGATGACTAATATAATTTATGAATACATTCAATTTAGAATACTGTTTGTTGTGTATTATATAGATATATAATTTAAAACAAAAACCCGAACTTGTACATCTCAACTGTACTCTCAAAATTGCTCAGAAGTGGCACCATGTGGTTCTATTGGCCTTTGGTGCTTTGCCTACCCCGTAAGGGATAAAGGCGTGATTATACAGGATGATTTTTGGTCGTCAACGTTCCCGAAAACTACGGAATCTCCTCATCATCACGATCATTTTTTTCCATGGAAGCATACCTGGGAAGTGTCTGGTTTCCAAAATATTAGGGTCAAAAGTTGAGTAAATATCCTGCGTTTTTCTGCATAAATGCACATAGACGCGCGTAGCAAGATTTTTTCACGAGAAATAATTAATATCTGTCTATAAAAAAACTAACATAAACACAAGACACTATAAATTTCGCCGATAAAGTAATTTAAAAAAAAAATCCCGGCATTTTTTTGGCAGAAACTTACTTTATTTGATGTATAGAGTACGTACCGTTCGTTAATGGTGGCCACAAAAAACACCCCGTATGCATGTAAAGCAAAAACCCGACAGCGTAAAATCTTTGACCCAATGTCACAAGATCCCTCTCAAGTGCAAATGCGACAAGATGTTTAGACCCTAGAGCGTGCCAAAGAAATATAATATACAGATACCTACTCGAAAAACATAACCGTCCCTCTGGCGCAGTCAGGAAAAAAATATATGAGGTAGACAGAGTTGCAGATGTCACAGCCACATTTTCACACAGAAAATTTCGTTTAAATCTGTCGAGCCGTTTTCGAGCTTTAGGGAGACAAGTAACTGAAATCCATTTAAAAGAAGAGGTAAGTATGTTGATTTTAGTAAAATTGTTTCTGTGCCTTTTAGGTGAAATTTAACCGGGTACCAGCAAGTTAAGCTGAGGGCCCACTAGTTTTTTTTAGGAACTCTGGTGTATGGGCAAATACCCCCCATGACAGTCTTGTGGCGTGCCCTGGGGGAGGCCTACGTCCAGCAGTGGACTGCAATAGGCTGATGATGATGATGTAAAACGTATCCCGAAAATAATTGCCTATATGTAAGTATGTACAATTATCCCGAAAATATGTTTTTCTGCGCACCATACCTCGCGACACTGACCCACAAAAACAAAATGGCCGAATATCGATATTCGCGCGCGCTTTCTTTTTTCACATCGCGGCCATTTTTAATATTGGCCGCAGTTACTTAACATCTGTATTTACGCCGCTTTACGGAAACTAATTAAATATAGCTACATTTATATATTTTTTGTAGCCATTAGTTATTCCACTGCTGGGCAAAGGCCTACCCAATGATGTATCCAAAACTCCCTATTCTGGGCCAAATCCATCCACCCTGGTAGACACGAATCAAGGTCATCAAGCCATCAACGTCTCGACCTACCATTACGTCCGTACCTACTGGCACAAAATCAGTGACGACATTGAGGAATATAAGATCTTAAATATCTTATGGTAACGATGTTCGCCAATCTGTCTGCGAGCATTAGACAGACATATTCATGTTTATTATATGACCAGGGGAGCAATTCTTGAAAATTTTTGAGCCGAAACGCAACCACTAACGAACTGTTAACGAAACGCGGTGCAAAACAATATTTACTTACCGCTGGAATATTAAGGTATATTTTAGCATGCAGTAATTGCAAGTATGACATAATAAAATCAAATATCTGTCTTGTGCTGAAATGTGTCTAATCACGTCACCGTAAAGTAATTATTGCTTTGTTCTGAGCGTCTACAACGGTTCAGTTTCGGCGTCGTTCCAACTAAAAATAAAAATAAACTCGAGGCTTTTCAAGAATTGGCCCCCTTCACTAGAATACATCAGCTGCATCTCCTTCCGTGCATGTCGTAAGAGTCGACTAAGGAGCTCAGGGACGATCTCTCAGGCGATAAGCTACTTAGTAAATTTTCCCGCTATGCCAAAAACGTGTCTGTGTGTGGTATCTTTCTTATGACCCTGTAGTTCTGTCTACCCCATTTCGAGAACATAGCCTTGTCTATGTAATGATATAGGAATGTTGTTTTTTTTTCCAATGGCCGATTTACCTACACCTACATAATTAAAGTTAGTTCCGTATGCCCAATTCGATGACAAAATAATAGATAACAAATAACTCTATAATAAGCGGCTGAACTTTTAACCCTGTATAAATCTTATGACACTGCGTTGATGCAACATAGTATATTGACCTGAAAAACAGTCAAAAATATTCGAAATACATCTTTATTTTTGAACTAAAATGACTGTGAAGCTGACCAATTTTATGAGAGTTACCCCAAGTAATGCAAGTCGTAAGCGTCAACTAAGGAACATGAGTATTCTCTTAGCTAGGAACTTATCACTGACTAATAAACAGGAGGATCTCCTTTATGATTTTGCAGTCCTGGCACACCTAGTTTATGATACGGCCTACCACAAATGCGTAAAATTTGAATATTGAAATGATTTTTTCATGTTAATGACAGATATTAATTATTTATTCTCCGACCGTATTTCGGCCAAGGCGACCAATCTCCACGGAGATTGGCCAGGTACGCAGGAGATATTATAGTGCACAAGTGTGTGCGCAAACACAGATGCACTCTCTATTCCATTACTCTCATAGTCCGAAGGGACGGAAAGCCGACACGACCGGAGAGAGATCAGGCGCAGGACCAACGGTTTTACGTGCTTTCCGAGGCACAAGCTAAGTGCACCTTCCAAGCGGGAGGCGTAAGTTCGATCCCAGAATTTATTTCATGTACAGATTTTAATGTTGTATAATTTATGTTAATATTCTTATAAGTAAAGGTATTGTTTACATAATGTGAGAGAAAAAACAATAACGCAATTAAAGATCGAATTTGTGTTAAGTTATAAGTGTTATAACGTGACTATTATTTAAGTTTATCGTAGCTATGTTTATTGATGGTAAAAAAGGAAAGCGGACGTGTAGTAACATCATTATTGTGTTTCTCATTTATGATTGGGCAATCTGGCGACCAATTTGCATCATTGGTCGTGACCAATAGATCCTAGTGGCTAAGATAATGTAGCAATATTACGAGCGACAGTAAAATTCCCAAAGTTATCGCAGCATTTCTACCAATAGGAGTCATAACGAATGCGCTAACTGAGGCTTCCTATTCACTTTGATAAGTTATCGGTGTGATAAGACCTGTGCTCATGCTGAGCTTAAATAAAATACATCAGCTGCATCTCCTTCCGTGCATGTCGTAAGAGTCGACTAAGGAACTCAGGGACGTTCTCTCAGGCGATGAGCTAGTAACTTGTTATTAATCTTTTAGAACCCCCTATATACCAAACGTGGCTGAAAATTCTTCTTTCTGATCTTGCAGTTCTGGCTACATACATACATACAATTAATCACGCCTTTATCCCTTACGTAGGCAGGTAGGCAGAGCACCAAGGGCCGATAGAACCACGTGGTGCCACTTCTGACCGATTTTGAGGGTATAGTTGAGATGTACAAGTTCGTTAGTAGTGGCAGGTGGTCAGCACATCGCCTACAAAACACCAAGACCCTCTTGTCCCTCTACTGACTTGTACAGTATGCCCGGGAAGAGAAGCAGCTGTAGTATTATACGTTTTTTTTCACTCCCAGAGTAGCATAACTTATGTCTATGTATATAAGTTATATCGAATGGAAAAGCTTGTCTACATAAATAAATACTTGTCAATTCTTTAACTATGCTGTCATTTGTTTCTCTCCTTTGATTTTTTTTCAATGTAGAGTCAGTTTCTTAGAATTAATTTAATTGCACATGTTACTTTATATTATTTAAAAATTTTCTTTATTTGCTTGGCTTGCTGGAAGAGATCTCTTCATTGAATGCATCTCTTCTTTTATCCTGTAATTTATATTTTTTGTGTGTGTGAACAAGATTAAATTAACTTACCTTGCAGAACCTGCTTGCCCCATCCAGTGACTATGCACTCTCCAGCTCCATTATAAAATGCGTCTAAAGTCTCATCAGCTCCCGGCAAGCATATCGGGTAGATATTCTTCGCGAATCTCAGGTTTTCTGATAGAACCAAGATGGCGGCGTCATAATGAAGGCTTCCTCGTTTGTAGAATGGATGACGAAGGATGTTCTTCACTTGGACGATTTGGAAGGGTAGCGGTTCGTCGTCGATTCCGAGTTTCCATTCGCCTCCTTTGATTAGAACGTTTTTGGCGTCGAGGCTGGAAATAATGATTTATGAGATCGTCAAAAAGGGAAAGCTAATTTCAGATTGCATGATCTAGTTTCGATGCAGTGTTTAACGAACATAGTTCGAAATCGACGTCCCATTATAGCGGTTAGACTTCGCTTTATTAGACTTTTAGATGAAGGCTTTTTATTGGAGCAAAAGTTTTGATGAACCATAGGAGATTGATTCGGGAAATAATGTAACATTATCTACCCAGAATAGTGCAGGCAGTGTGATTTATTAATATAAGTATTCTATCTTATTTAACGCTACTAATGGTCAGTTGTTTGATAGCAAAAGTATCGAATTATCAATGTAAAAAACCGTCAGTAACTATGTAAAACTTCGGGAAGAATGATTTAGGAGATTGTTACAAAAACTACCGAACAGTTTTTCATGAAACTTCGCTATTATGTAGAATAGAATAGATTTTTAGTTGAAAATTACGCATACACGGACAGAAGTAACATAGAAAAGGACAATAGAAATAGGGTAGAAATACAGATCAAAAGTAGTAAGTAGACAGGTAGAAGTAACATGAAACGAAGAACAGTAAGTAGAACTGTGTGCCCTATTCGGAGCCCGTCAATCACGTCCCGTGTACGTGCAACCGCTAAACGGGTACCTTTTCAGCTGGATGCTGCTAAGACAAGATAGGCTTGTATATGTAGCTTATTATTCAGATTAACCTAGACTAAATTCTTAGTTCATGCGGACGAGTCGCCGGCGTCCGCTAAGAAAGTTCGAAAATCATACCAACCCGCCTGCCCAGCGTGGTGACTATGGGGAAAACCCTCCTGTGGCAGTAGCCTTGTAGCTGGGGGAGGCCTACAATAGGCTGATGTTAACTTACCCATCAACACAAGCAGCGGAGGTAAGCACCACATCAGGTCTAGTAATCACACCACCACACAGCAGGCTCCTGTTGGTCTGCAGCAGCACCATGGCTTGCCAGGGAATCTCGGCGAAGTCTACCTCCAGCTCGTTGCGATTTCCGTAAGGCTTTTGACCCTGGTGAAGAGAAAACTGGTTAATGTGGAAAGAAAGAGATAAATCCTTCCCTAGTTATACAGGATGATTTTTGGTCGTTAACGTTCCTGAAAACTGTAGAATTTTCTCATCATCACGATCATTTTTCTCCATGGAAGCATACCTGGGAAGTGTCTAGTTCCCAAGATATTAGGGTCCAAAGTTGAGTAAATAGACTGCGATTTTCTGCATAAATGCACATAGTCGCGCGTAGCAAGATTTTTTGACGATAAATAATTAATATCTGTCTATGAAAAAAAGTTGCATAAACACTGGACACTATCGCCCGATCAAGTAATATTAAAGAAAAATAATTAGATCGTTTCCCAGCATTTTTTGGCAAAAATTTACTTTATTTGCTCTATAGAGTACGTACCCTTCGTTAAGGGTGGCAACGATAAAACACCCTGTTTAATTATAAAGCTCCTTCCGTGCATGTCGACTAAGGAATGTCTCTTAAGCGCTGAGCTACTGACTTGTCAACTTACAAGCTTGCTAAACTAAAAGTGGCACTACGATCTCCTTCATGATCCTGCATTCTATCTACGCCATTTCGGGAACACAACCGTGTATACAGAGTGTAACAAAAGGGGTATGTTAAGCGAAAAGCTATATAAATAGCCCACTGAAAGGAACCTATCCACAAAATTTCAGACTAGAAATCACATGTTTATTTTTCCAGATAGTATGGAGAATTCCTAAACGACTCAGGAATGTTCTTCTATTCTTCTATTCTTTATTGTACACAGACATTTTATATGGAAAAACATTTTACATTGACAATGTACAAAGGCGTGCTTATCCCTATAAGAGATTTCTTCCAGCAAACCACTTGAGATAGCGAAAGTTGGGTGAAAAAGGTAGATTGTATGTGTACACAATACCAAATAAATATACTTACATAAACCTACATAATATCAATATACCTAAATAATAATACATATCTACATATAATAAACCTAACCTACATAGACTTACAATAAAAGTATCTTACAATAATAAAATAACCGACAGACCTACTAAGGAAGAGAAAGGTAGTATGCCTTTACTTGTCTCTTAAAGATGTCAATTGTAGGACAATCACGTATGGTGTGCGGTAGTGAGTTCCACAGCTTGACTGCATAGACAGTGTAGGAGTAGTCATATGCAACAGAATGATGACGGGGAGTTTTAAGAAGAGAAGTAGTTCATACAATGTTCATACAATCTTGAAAAATAAACATGTGATTTCGAGTCTCAAATTTTGGAAATAGATTCTCTATAATGGGCTGTTTACATAGCTTTTCGCTTAACATACCCTGTCTGTTACATCCTGTATAATCAAAATAATAAGTCTCGTACGATTTGCCAAATAAAAAAAAAACCGGTTACTTCAGATAATATTAGTGATTATGAAACATCGAAGCCTAGGCAGATCACTCTTGACCTGGTTATTAATTAATGATGTGCCGCTAGTGATGTGACAAGGTTGCCTATCGATAAATCTATCGATAATCTATCGATAGTTTCTAATGAGATTGATTGTTGTAATGATTAATCTTAAATGCAGTAAGTACATGTTTATTATGCATTACGGATAATTAGGAAAATGATTATTAAGAAGTGGCTGTTTCGCTAAATAAGTAGTCACGTTTTTGTAATTATTTATAATCATCTTCGAGTTTATATTAAGAGCTATCTACGTCAAAATTGAAAACTAACATTAGGAAAAAGCATCCGACTTCCTTTTAAAATAATACCCGTAAGTTCCTAGGTCGACTCTTACGATATCGAAAGGAGATGCAGCTGATGTATTCGAGTGAAGCCCCGCATCATTGAGACTGTTCACCGGCATTGTATTGTGTTAATTTTGTATATAATCGCAGTAATCTGTCTGTATGTCTTCCTAAAATGTAAATAAATAAATGATTTGCACTATGTTTTTTACCCGACTACGACTGTGCCATGACCTAATTGGGTCATGTTTTTCGAGCGTATGTTTGTATGCATATTTCTATGGCACGTTCTAGACTGTAGACCTAGACCCTAAACAGCTTTTCGCATTTGGGCTTGAGAGGTATAATTAAATTTGTCTTAGTACGAGTGACACTGGGTCAAAATTTTTACACAGTCGGGTTTTCTTTTTTAGATCGATGAGGTTATTATAGAATAAGCAAATGACCTAGTAAAAAGAATTTTTAGAGTCAATGACATTATGGTGTATTGCGTAATCGAAGGTTATACAGGGTGTTTGTGACAGCCAGGCAAATATTGATACCATGACTTCAGACCACGATTCTGAACTGGAAAACGATGAAAATTTTCGCAGGAAAATTCCAAAATTTTCCGTAATTTTCTTCATATCTTCAGGAAAAAAATAATTTTGTTCGTTTAATTAGGCCTTAGATAATGACTTGAAAATAAAATTTTAACTAAAAGATGATTTTCAAAAAAAGTTGCCCTCAAAAAAGTTCAAAAACCTGATCAAACTTTAATGGAGAGTCAAAAATTATCCAAAAAGCATAACCAGCAAGCAATGGGTCACACAATAACCAATAAGCCCATTTAATTAGTCACAGGATCGCCCGATACAATTGGCGCGGAGAGCAAAGATTACTGATAATCAAATCGAAAATACATTTCCTGCGAGTAATAACACTGTCGTATAACTCAACACAATGGTACTTGTTCAGCATTTCAGTATTTGCCTCGCTGTCACCCACACCCTGTATACATCAACATGTGAGACTAACTTGACTAAATACTCGCGAATATACAGGGTGATTTTTGGTCATCAATGTTCCCGAAAACTACGGATTCTCCTCATCATTACGATCATTTTTCTCCATGGAAGCATACCTAGGAAGTGTCTGGTTCCCAAGATATTAGAGTCCAAAGTTGAGTAAATAGACTGCGTTTTTCTGCATAAATGTGGCAAGATTTTTTCACGAGAAATAATTAATATCTCTTTATGATAAAACTAGCATATACACTGGACACTATAAATTTCACCCGGTACAAAAATTCCCGCATGCTTTTTGGCATAAATTTACTTTATTTGATGTATAGAGTACGTACCCTTCGTTAAGGGTGGCAACAAAAAACACCCTGTATAGCTACTGTTGCAAATAACTGTGCATTGTTTATGGTGTCGGAGCAATATGGTTGCTTTCGAAAATCATTTGTAATTTATTTTACGGTCGGCTCCAGTGCCAATTTAAGAATATTAAAATCCGCAGGTATATTAACTTCTCATAACTTTTGTCACCGAAGAAAAGTTTGAAGATTTGATTGGCTTTTATTAACATCTGTTAAATGTAACTGGAAGGATCTCTTTCGTGACCCTATAGGTACCTTTAGCTATCCCATATTAGGAGCACAGCCGTGTGAATATAGGTATAATGTCTACCTATATTTTTAATTACATACTACACATTTATCATCAACTTTGTACATTGCCATTTACGATAAAGTACGTTGCATAGAATTGAACTAACATTTTCGTATATAGTGACACAGAAAATGTGGTCATACACATAGCAACTAGCGCCATCATCCAGCGGAATATACAAGGTACGAATCAGGCGCTATCAATGACAATTTAGTTTTTTAAACGACGTCAAAGGCAAAAGTATAATAGAATCATACTGCCAAAGGCATTAGGTAACATTGAAACAGCTATTTATCTACTATGCATCTTGACAACCGTTTAGTGCGATATGAATGTGATTTTTCATGTGTTTCAACACGATTTTCAAATGTCATTGGAATTATGTTATCGATGTTTTGTTTAGTGATGTGCTTTTTATCGGTGTTTTTGACCTATATTTTTTAGATGTTGATCCAAAATACTGATTTAGTTTCTAGTATGTACCTACCTATAGTGAAAAAAGTATAAAAGGTAGGTACATAGGTATTGGCCATATTTTTCATTGTCTTCCTTTTTTTCTCAAGTCTTAACTAACTTTTCTTAATTTATCGATAACTATGTGTGAGTGCAAATATCTTATTTTCACTTAACTTGAGAGTCGAATTAGTTATTCTCGGTTATATAAATAACTAAATTAATAAATAAAACTTAATTAATTACAGAATTTTGGCAAATCAATTAAAATTTGCGGTGATTTTTCATTCGTGATTCGGTTATTAATTAAATTACTTTTATTTTTTATTCAAATGTTGCCCCTAATACATTTGAAAGCCGATTCTTTTATAATTTTAAGGATTATTAACATTTTATGAATTATTTTGGAATATATTAAACTAGTGGACGCCCGCGACTACGTCCGCGTGGACTACAGAAGAAACAAAATGTTGAAATTATCCGGGATAAAAATATTTTCCCGGGATCAAAAGTAGCCTATGTGTTGTAATCCAGGGTGTCGGCTAACTACACACTAAATTTTATTAAAATCGCTCCATCTTTTTACGTTATAGAGTACAAACATCCATTCATCTATCCATAGGTACTCACAAACTTTTGCGTTCATAATATTAGAAGGAAGTAGTCATAGTTGCTATAGCTGTGAAAGAAACAAAGCAGATGATTGAGTTTTTGAAAGCTTTAAAATAAACGGAACAAACGGCTGTATTACCAAAATGGGGTAATCAGAACTGCAAAATCACGAAGGATATTCCATAAGCCCGTTGCATAACGGAGCTAGATACAAAACATCAGTGACAAGTTAGCTCATCGCCTGACAGAACGCCCCTGAGTTCCATAGTCGACTCTTACGACATGCACGGAAGATGCAGGACATACATTACTAGTTACGTCCATTATTCCCCAAAGAGGTTGGGCAGAATTGTGCATTTTACACACCCATTTTTCATCCCACGTGGTAAGATGAGCCTACCGCCGCTTTTCGGCCAAAAATACAACAATCATACTACCATTAACGTATCCAATAGGGTATGTCATTCTAAATAGGTATCTTACGCTTTTAGCGTCATAGCCTCGTCCGTTAAATAGCAGGTTGCACCACGGGCAGGTGTTGCAGATGTTGACTTTGGTCCTGAGGTATTAGTAATTTTGTTTGCCTAAAATATACTTCACCTCGCACCCGTGTAATGTTTGTGAATGCTACTATACAGGTTCTCCTAGTGTAGGATTCGAAGTAAAAACAAAATATGTATGTAAAAAAAAAAGTATAATACTACAGCTGCTTCTCTTCCCGAGCATACTGTACAAGTCAGTAGAGGGACAAGAGGGTCTTCGTGTTTTGTAGGCGATGGGCTGACCACCTGTCACTACTAACCGGACTTGTACATCTCAACTATAACCTCCAAATTGGTCAGAAGTGGCGCCATATGGTTCTATCGGCCCTTGGTGCTCTGCTTATCCCGTAAGGGATAAAGGCGTGATTATATGTATTATTTGGAAATAAACCTTTATTTGCTTTACTTTACTGAACCCAATTAGTTAAACCTTAAATATAAATACTTACATTCAAAAGTCCGCACTGCCCGTTTCCATCATATCGCTGGAGGAAGACCCTCATCACGGACTCGCTGAACTCATTCCCAAAACCACCTTGGTTGACCAAGAATCCGCCCTGATGAAGAACAGGATATTATTATTATTCTTTATTGCAACACACACAAAAAATATATTATTATTATATTACAAGATAAAAGAAGAGATGCATGTACAATGGCAAGCTTATTACGAGAGATCTCTTCCAGTAAGCCAAGCAAATAGAGAGAAATATTTAACAAATACAGGGTAACATCTGCAATAAAATTAAACTTCTGAGAAACAAACTACATTGAAAAAAAAGGAGAGAAACAAATGATAGCATAGTCAAAGAATGAACAAGTAGTGCTTCATCCTTCAAGGTTTTTCAATGTGTCAACAGTGCGACAATCTCTATGCCTAAGATAAAATAACTTCGGTGTGCATATCACATGCAGCATGTGATAATAACCACAAACAAAGGAAATAAAATAATTGACAATCGACATATAAGTTGTCTATTAAAGCCTATAACATATTTATCAACATTAAGGTGGTTAATATGGTCGATTCTAACCTAACCACATTATTACACTTAATCAAAAAGTTAAAATTAGTCTGGTCTGTCCCTCTTCGTTTTTAACGTACACGAGGGAGAAAGAGACAAGTAAGACAGTCGGCTTTTCACTATGGGATGTAATGTAATTGTCAAAATGTGATTTGGCGTGATGCCAAATGGCGCTCCGACACTTAAGCTTCGGAGCGATGATTCCACAAAGTCAAACACTGTCATTTATGCCGCCTCTCAAAAAAAGATATTCTAAAAGTGGTATATCTCACCTGTCCTTGAGAAACGTATTGTCCTTGACCCTGCTTCACAATCTGCCCTTGACCTTGTGTCACAATCTGGCCTTGACCTTGTCTGATGAGCTGACCACCTCCTTGTGTGACTAACTGACCGCCTCCTTGGCTCACTAGTTGCCCACTTCCTTGACTGACTAGTTGACCGCCTCCTTGACTGACTAGCTGACCGCCTCCTTGACTGACTAACTGTCCACTGCCTTGCTTAACAATCTGACCGCTGCCTTGCGTGACGTACTGTCCACCACCCTGTTTGATAAGCTGTCCACCCCCAGAATTAACTATTTGGCCACCTCCTTGGGTATACTGTCCGCCTCCTTGCTTAATCAACTGTCCACTTCCTTGAGTGACTAGTTGGCCACCTCCCTGTGTGATTTGCAGACCGCCGCCTTGCGTGACGATTTGTCCGCCACCCTGGGTGTATTGTCCACCGCCTCCTTGCGTGTACTGTCCGCCTCCTTGTTTAATAAGTTGACCACCTCCTTGAGTGATCAGTTGACCACCACCCTGGCTGACCAGCTGTCCGCCACCCTGGGTGACCTTTTGTCCGAATTGATTGACTGTTTGGGTGTTCTGAGTGAATTGATCTTGAAGTCCTGTAGAAATGAGGAACGTGTTCATAGATTCAAGCATTACATTAACTGTTTGCAATGCAACAGTAGTCAAAAATATAATAAAACATACACGGAAAAATAAAGAAACAAGACAATAGAAAATAGGGTAGAAAGATACAGAAATGGAAGAGTATAAGAGTTAATAGGTAAGAAAACGAAAAGTGTGTTAAGTACCTATGTCCAAGATAGCAAGAAAAATTAAATTAAGGATTATATTATACATTCATTGCTTAGAGGTTCCAAAGAGGAAAACCCTTCTCCTAAAAGCTGTACGACAGCTAAATATGACAGACAGACAGTGAAACACTGAACTCTGTAGTACCATATTTTATGCAATAAATAATTAATTTTATTATGTATCTCTTGAGAAATTCTCGGGACTACAGAGTCCCGGCCCTTTGAGTGGCGTGCATCGGGCCGTAGCCAAGATGTAGAAGCCCTTTTAAGAGAGCTTTAATATGGTGTGAGATATACATGGCGGATACCATCCCCGACTGCCGACGGCGATGGTCCCCGCCATGTGCAAGACTATTGGAGTGTAGAGCTAGGTCGTGCGATGGAAAATAAGGTCATGGGCTATGGGGGTGATTGTTGGATGGGGTTGGGTAACTGGGTTATTGAAGGAGACTAACGGACGCCTGCCATTAAAATCAAATCTCAAAATTGCGAGGTGGCAGGCGCTGACTCGCCGACTCATGTCATGGGCCTCCTGAAACGGCCGCAAGCACTTAGCGACAAAGCGACATTTGGTGAGCGAAATATTTTTTTAAAATTTCTTAATAATATATAATATTATATTATTAAAAAAGTATTCTTCACTGCACCAGCAACATAAACATACTTTCCAAAAAGGGTAAGCTACCTATTTCTAAGTGTACAAACCTCCTTGGCCTCCCACACCGATCTGGCCACCTCCTCCAATGGTATACTGTCCTTGCCCACCCTTGGTGTACTGTCCTTGACCTCGAACCTCGTACTGGTTCTTTTGAGTAACGGTGTTGTATCCAGTGGTGACCTGGTTATAGCCTGGGGTCGTTGGGCTTTGCCTGAGGAGGAATGGGTCTGTTAGATCCAATCCAATGTGTATATACACGTCTGTGTTCCTAAAGCGAGGTTTCAAAGGGACTACTACAGACACGTTTCAGACAGATGTTAAAGATCAGTGACAAGTTGCTAGCTCATCGCCTGAGAGAACGCCCCTGAGTTCCTTAGTCGAGTCTGATGACTTGAAAGTAAGGAGATGCAGTTAATGTGTTCACACCAGTTCACCGAGCTACAACGAGTGAATAAAGATATACGATATAACTATATGTGAAATATCTCAGCTAAAAGCTATTCATAACTATGTATAAAGGAAATATGTTGTACATCGAAAGGCAATATCACCAGGTTACTATGACTGTTGGAAGAAGCAAGTTTTTTCAAGTCTAATTTACATAATATTACATACAATGGCGAGCTTAATGCCATGTGGTATGCTACACTATTCTTACCTGAAGTTATTTAACAGCACGGAGCCAGTAACCGCTGGGCTCTTAGTGGTGGGTCCAGCAATATATTTGCCATCGTTTCCGCCGAAGACGCCGGGAACCCACTTGCCGAGCTGGTTGGTGGGCCACGGGTCGTGGTAGTTGGGGTCCCTGCAGCATTTGCCGACGCGACCGCTTTCTAGGTCCTTGCAGTCCTGTGGAAGGAAGAAAGTGGTTTGTAAATCTACAAGTACATAGTTGATAAAATAACGTGCCGACATTTCGTTCCATTATTGATTGTGTTGACAAATAACTGATTTCATTCATTGAGACCCTTATACTAGGTTAACTAGATAACCACATGATGATGATGATGATGATCTCCGACCGTATTTCGGCCAAGGCGACCAATCTCTACGGAGATTGGTCAGGTACGCAGGAGATATTATAGTGCACAAGTGTGTGCGCAAACACAGATGCACTCTCTATTCCGTTACTCTCGTAGTCCGATGGGACGGAAAGCCCACACGACCGGAGAGAGATCAGGCGCAGGACCAACGGTTTTACGTGCTTTCCGAGGCACAAGCTAAGTGACAATTTTGCAACATTAAAATCTGTACATGAAATAAATTCATTGGTACAGGCCCGTGACTGGGATCGAACTTACGCCTCCCGCTTGAAAGGTGCACGTCTTAACCACTGGGCTTTCACCGCTATTTATATATATGTCGGAGATCAAGATGTCATATCCTACAGTCGGATCTCCAACGCCATCTATTTTCAATCGTTGAAGTTAGAAACGTCAAGTCGACAGCTATCACTGACTTGAGCACAGCTGTCACTTGGGTAAAGACAAGACAGTACTGAGAGGGCGCCACTGTAGATTTACAACAACCACCGGGTCGTTTGAATTGAGCCGGAGGGTATTCTGTTCTTTTTGTTGCGTCTGGAGCGAAGCACGGGTGCTAATCAGCCTCTGTCTTGTACTTACCACGTTTCTACGTTATCCGCTAGAATCCTAGTAATCTTGTGCGTAGATACAGTGAAAGTGTTTGTGATTCCTAATTAAGCTTGTTTACTACACGCCGCATTCTTTATTTCGGATTTTGGAAGATGTCGGACACACCTAACGGCACGCCAATCGACCCATCTACGTCATCAGGCGTGGGATGCAACCCGGATCACCCACATGAAACACGTGCTTCAAATAGTGACTCGAGCGAAGAAAAATGGCGTCTTCTCTTCGAGCAACAAAATCAAAATTTTCTGGCGTTGGTGCAAGCAATAAAACTACCTGCATCTTCGGACTCTATTCGCCTTCCTGATTCGACCCAGAGAAAAGAGACATCGACGCCCGAGCTTGGATAACGACCGCGGACATGTGTATCACAGATCGACATCGCCATGGATCTTCTCTGATGATCGCGTTAAGCCACGCACTCAAGGGCGAAGCATCATCTTGGCTGTCTTCAATATCGTTTCCTAATATGACGTGGGCCGATTTTAAGGAGCTTTTCGTAGCAAGGTATGACTGTCCTGAAACTGCTGCTTCCTTTCTCATCAGTATGCACGACAAGAAACCGAGAGATAACGAGTGTCTGGCTTCATACGCCGCTACCCTCATAACATCCTTAATGGCAAGGTGGAATGGACTGACTACAGAACAGATAGCAATAGCCACTGTCTTAGCTCATATTTCAAAACAAGAGCCACGTGTTCAGAGGATTGCTATAACGACTGACATCAAGACGCGTAACCATTTACAAAAGGAACTGAAGGCTGTCTCGTTCCTGAAGAGAAGTTATTCATCAAGTATTTATCGTGATGGACCCGACCTAAAAAGAAACCGACCTAATGGATCTGCTGTGACCATCAAGTGCTTTAATTGTGGACAACTAGGCCACAAATCTCTTCAATGTCGCAACAAAGCCAATTCGAAGAAGCAAGATGACCGGTCCAAACACAGGTCCTTTCACGGGGACCATAACTCGACCAACCAACCTACAGGGAGAACCGATCGCATTACCTGCTTCAACTGCCGGGAACAAGGCCACTATGCATCCGACTGCCCGAAGAGGAAAATCAAGGAGGGGAACAACGGTACCGGCGGCGACACTGGAACTGGTCCAGCTAAGGAAAAGCGAGTAGACGTGTGCATTGTGAATGCGCCTTCGGGTTCTCTGCGTCACTCTGGTGAGTCATTTCCATTTACTTACGACTCAGGTTCAGAGTGTTCCTTAGTTAAAGAATCGATTGCTTTGAAATTTAGTGGTAAGCGAATTTATGACAATGTTTCTATGACTGGTATAGGACAAACTTCTATAGCCTCGACCATGCAAATTTTAACGACAATTGACATTGACAATATTAACTTTGAGATACTCCTTCATGTTTTACCTGACCATTGTTTGCGATACAACATTATGATCGGACGTGAAATTCTAGCTATCGGTTTGACTGTACATATGTCGGTAGATAAAGTACGTTTCGAGAAAATTAACATAGTCGAATCATGTGATGTAGTTGCAAATAATGGTATAGACCTTGACTTGGTAGATACTGACGTTAGTAATGAATACAGACCTAGGTTGATTGAGATTTTAGAACGGTTCAAGCTTAGTTTCATTACCGGTACACCTACTTCTCCTGCTGACACTGAACCTATGCAGATACGGCTCGTAGACCCGCACAAGACGGTAAATCGTCGCCCATACAGGCTGACCCCAGATGAACGTCAGATTGTGAGGGGCAAGATCAACGAGCTGCTTAATGCTAAGATAATTAGACCTAGTTCTTCACCGTTCGCAAGCCCGATACTTTTGGTAAAAAAAAAGACGGTTCAGATAGAATGTGTGTCGATTATAGGGAGTTGAATGATAACACCGTTGCTGACCGTTTTCCTTTACCACTCATATCTGAACAGATTGCTAGGTTGCATGGAGGACATTTTTTTACAATTTTAGATTTAGCATCGGGATTTCACCAGATCCCTATCGAGTCGGAGTCCATAGAGCGCACAGCGTTCGTGACAACTGAAGGTCAGTATGAGTACCTTACTATGCCCTTCGGTTTGAAAAATGCTCCTGCAGTGTTTCAACGTGCTCTCATACATGCTCTAGGCGATCTCGTGAACAAGTACGTTGTAGTGTACATGGATGACGTGCTAGTTGTGGCCAGTAACATCGACGAAGCTTTCGATAGACTAAAGGTAGTATTAGAAGTTCTTTCTGGGAAGGGATTTTCGTTAAATCCTAAAAAGTGCTCATTCCTGAAAGAAAAAGTAGAGTACCTAGGCTTCGAGGTGCGCCGAGGTCAAATTCGTCTGAATCCACGAAAGATAGTTGCACTTACCGCTTTCCACCGACCGGCGCTCTTAATAATCAAGGTAGATTTTATGATTTTCATTTTGATTCGGGTGCTGAGTGTTCACTAATAAAAGAAAGCGTTGCATCAAGTTTCAATGGTAAAAGAATTGCTAAAACTGTCTCTCTAACGGGAATTGGTCAAACCAGTGTATTCAGCACCCAGCAAATACTGTGTAATGTTGAAATTAATGATTATTGTTTAGAACTTTTATTACATGTTTTACCCGATGTGTATATGCGTAGTGATATTATGCTAGGTCGTGAAATATTGAGTCAAGGCTTCGTTATTAACTTGTCAACAAATAATTTTAGCATTTCAAAACAAAATAATTTGACAGTTTTAAATTGTGACGTTTTAACCGATTCTAGTATCAGTAACGACTTTAGTAATGTTGACACAGATATACCCTCTTGTAAAAAGTCAGATCTTTTAACTATTTTAGGTGAATATTCCAGTTATTTTACAACAGGTTTGCCAAAAACTCGTGTAACTACAGGTGAACTCGAAATTCGATTAATTGATCCGAAGTATAGAGGTCCTTTTAGGGTATCGGAGGTACTTGAAGGTAATCGTTATGTTCTTAAAGTCCTTAATTCCAATAGAACCTATAAGTACGCACATGACAGACTTAGGCGAATGCCTGCGAATGACATTACTAATGACATGCTGACATGTGACCGTGATGATAATCTGTGCGAACTTGACGGGGATGGACCGTCATGTTCTAATTAATGTTGAGTTGACTGATTGAGAGTGGTTTACGGATACCGGATAGAGGTATTCAAGAGTCACTGGATGGAAGTGACTAGACTGGTATACGGAAGCTGGATGGAAGTTTCCAAGAGTCACTGGATGGAAGTGACTAGACTGGTATACGGAAGCTGGATGGAAGTTTCCAAGAGTCACTGGATGGAAGTGACTAGACTGGTTTACGGAAGCTGGATGGAAGTTTCCAAGAGTTGCTAGATTGAGGCAACTAGACTTACTTGACTGACGTTACTCTATATGGATTGTGTATACTGTAGCCTTGTTTTGGAATTATTTACCTTGTGTGTGCCATGCCGTTTGGTTTAAAGAACGCCAGTTCAGTTTATCAGCGGGCTATAGCAAAAGCTTTAGGTGAATTAGCTCATAGTTATATTGTTTCTTACATTGATGACCTGCTGGTATTGTATTCTACAGGAGAGCAGGGGTTGGAACGTCTACGACGTGTCTTAGATGTGTTCATTAAGAATGAAAAACGTAATCAAGTTAAACTAGATCCTAAATTTTAAGGACCGTATAAAATTTAATTGTTAGATGGTGATAGATACCGACTAAAATCTTTGTCTTCAAATCGAACCTACAAATATTCGCACGATCGGGTCCGTAGGGTGCCAGACCATCAAGTTCCTAGTAATTTTGATATCGAAATTAATGTGACCTCAGAGTCTAAATGAATGAATTTTCATATGCGATGTACAAGTTACTGACCGGTTTTTTTTAATTGTGACTTTGACAAACCCTTGACAGACAGTAGTATGTATTTGTGGCAGAACCGAAGGACCGAGTTTCTGCTGTAGCCGATGGACAGTGCTACATGTGTGTGTGTGGGAAACCGAAGGACCGTGTTTCCGTAGTAGGTAGCCGATGGACTGTGCTACATGTGTGTGTTGGAAACCGAAGGACTGTGTTTCCATAGTAGATAGCCGAAGGACTGGCTATATGACTAACTGTTACTGTAATGTTGACCGAAGGAAAGGTCTGACTGATTTAAACGTATGTGCGAGTCTGCTTATCTTTTATTTTTTTATGTCTTTACGTAAAGATTTTGGGAACTTGACGGTCGATGAGCGATTTTTGTGATTTCATGAACTATTGTAATAAGAAGTCTTTAAATTTAAGTTAAGTCAGAAAGACCGAGCGTGATACATGTTACTTTGCAAAATCCTCTTTCTTTCCAGAAACCCCACGCGAGGACGCGTGAGTTGTCAAAATGGCCGTTTTGGAGATCAAGATGTCATATCCTACAGTCGGATCTCCAACGCCATCTATTTTCAATCGTTGAAGTTAGAAACGTCAAGTCGACAGCTATCACTGACTTGAGCACAGCTGTCACTTGGGTAAAGACAAGACAGTACTGAGAGGGCGCCACTGTAGATTTACAACAACCACCGGGTCGTTTGAATTGAGCCGGAGGGTATTCTGTTCTTTTTGTTGCGTCTGGAGCGAAGCACGGGTGCTAATCAGCCTCTGTCTTGTACTTACCACGTTTCTACGTTATCCGCTAGAATCCTAGTAATCTTGTGCGTAGATACAGTGAAAGTGTTTGTGATTCCTAATTAAGCTTGTTTACTACACGCCGCATTCTTTATTTCGGATTTTGGAAGATGTCGGACACACCTAACGGCACGCCAATCGACCCATCTACGTCATATATAATATATTATACATATTTATAATTATAGATAACCAGATACTATTACCATATACTACTACTATATCATATTTTCAATGGCCCGATGCGCGATGGTCAGATATTTGCAGGAAAATTACAGGGTATATGTGAATGAAGTTAATCCAGGTCAGAGGACAACAGCGTAGGCAAAGACGAGGCCTTTACTTATCAGTCGGTGCTGGCTATACTGCCTCCTCTTTACCTAGACAGATAATCTTCATCACTTACGGTGAGAGGAACTCGGTAAGACTCCTGGTCCCTGGTGAGGACTACAGTGGTGTTGGAGATCACTCCTTCAGCAGTACAGTACTCGATGGGCGTGCATTTGAGGGCTGCAGCGCATCCAGCGGGGATTTCATCTGGGTAAAAGAGGGGGAAGTTAAAAATTATGGTGCATAAGAAGATAGCTTAATCTTGACTTTAAAATATTGCATCTTTTGGCCTTTTTGAATTTAGATACTATGAGTAAAAAGGAGTGGTTCAAAAGCTAAGATGAAAGACAAGTTTCTGGCTCATCGCCTGAGAGAAAGCAACATAGTTCCGTAGTCGATTCTTCTGATATGTGCAGAAAGAGATGCAGCTGATGTATTCAAGTGAAACCACAGATGTCCCATAGGCAGAGACTACAGATCTCCATTTAGTACGTTCCAAACATGTGTACAGAATACTATAGTAATAAATAATATACTTACTGACAACAGGCTGGACTGGTCTCCTAGGTCCTTCTCTGTTCTGATCCAAAATCAGTTCACCATCAGTATACGTAGGTGGTGGCACCTTATTGAGGGTCACTCGAGACTCCGACTCAGGAGGCAAGTATCCTGGAGCCGCCGTGGATGAGGGAAAGTAGGGTTGTCTCGTCGTGGTTGGTCGTTGGGTACTGTACACAGTGTTGACGACATTGGTTCCACTAATAGATGCGTCAACGGGAGGTAGGTAAGGTATACCCGGTTTCAGGTTGGAACCAGGCCTATAGACGCCATTGTTCTCGCTTCCAGCGGAGAAAGAGTCGGTTTCGATGAAGTTTGATTGAGAGGTCGTCTTGTATACGCTGTTGGTGTTTGCTCCACCTGTGGTACCAAATCTGGTTGTGGAAGGACCAGCGGTGACACCAAAGCCATTAGCTCCAAAGGTTCCGCTTACTCCGAATTTGTTACCGTTGCTGGCGCCAAAGCTGTTGCTATCTCTCGATGATGACGATGAGGATTCGAAGCCAGTGGACTCAACAGTGGTAACTCCTCTGTTAGATCCTGATCCGAAGGAGCCGGATATTCCAAAACCGGTGTTGGATCCGAAGCCGGATGTTCCAGAAGATCCGGTCGTAGATCCAAAAGTACCGCGGGATCCGGTAGTCGATCCGAACGAGTTAGATGATCCGGTAGTTGATCCAGTGTTTACGCCGAAGGTAGCTGATCCCGTTGAAGCCCCGAATGATCCTTGAGCTGAACCCGCGTTAGTTCCAAAAGATCCTTGTGCATTCTGACCGATTTGGCCGTTTCCAAAACTAGATCCACGATTACCATTGAAAGACGACGATGACTCGAAGGTACTAGATCCAAAAGATCCTGAGGATCCGGTAGATCCACCTTGAGCTCCAAATGATCCCTGATTGTTTCCACTGCTTCCAAAGTTAGCACCCTGGCTGGTGCTGGAGAAAAGACCGGAACCCTGGCTTCCAGAGCCAGAGAAGGTGGCTGAGCCGACTCCAAGGGATCCTTGGAGACTGCCAGCTCCAGATAGAGTGGAGATTTCGATTCTGCAGCAGATCTCTGTTCTGGTGTTGCAGTACTGCTTCTGTGAACAAAGATGAAGATATTGATGTGGGTTTTGAGAAAGTCTTGGAATAAAATGATTGAAGTTTCAGAATTTTAAATATACGTATTGTTGCATAAGCCTTTTTTAAACAATATTAAAAAAAAATACGATTGAGGTCAAAGGCTTAGGGTGGGTTCCCACGGTGCGTGATTTCGCGGACGGACGCGGACGCGCCGACGGTTACAGACGGACGCGCACCACGGACGCGTCTATATTACCACGGACGCTCCGTTTCGCACGATCCGTGGTGCGGGCTGGTGCGCGTCCGTCCGTAATATCACGCACCGTGGGAACCCACATTTAGGTAGTAGGTATTTAATAAGTCGTATACAAAATATTGGAGCTTAGACTAACAGCGAAGTACGCAAAGTTATTTCAACATGAGTACTCCAATAGGAAGTCTCCATTTAAGCGCGTTCGTTAAATGACGTGATAAAGTCTAATTGTCATTGGTGGAATATATTTGAGTCCAAGTTGCCTACTTTAACCGTGTTATTACAATAGAAGTTAAACATTGCCTAGGCTAAGCTAAACTAGTCCTACTAATATTATAAACGCGTAAGTATGGATGGATGGATGGATGTTTCACACGTAAAAACGGCTGGAGCGATTTTGATAAAATTTTGGTATGGAGTTAAGTATCTAGTCAAGAGCACCCGAAACCGGTGAGCATGTATGAAGAATTTAATGAATGTGGATGAGGCGAAAGAGCTATGTTTGGAACGTACTAAGAGATCTGTAGTCTCTGCCAACTCCTATGGGATATAGGCGTGAGGTTATATATGTATGGTATGGAGTTAGCTGACACCCTGGAATAACACAAAGGCTACTTTATATCCCGGGAAAATATTTTTATTACGGATATTTTCGACATTTTGTCTTTTCCAAAGTTCACGCGGACGAAGTCGCGGGCGACCACTAATATTCTATACCTACAGTTTGCTGTCAAATGTATCTTTATTCTTATCAACATCTCACACTATACAGGGTGTAACAGAAAGGGTATGTTAAGCGAAAAGATATGTCAACAGCCCACTAATAGAGAACCTATTTCCAAAATTACAGACTCGAAATCACATGTTTATTTTTCAAGATTGTATGAAAATTCCTGAGTTGTTTAGGAATTCTCCATACTATTTGTTAAAATAAACATGTGATTTCGATTCTGAAATTTTGTGGGTGGGTTTTTAATAGGCTATTTACATAGCTTTTCGCTTAACATACCCCTTTTGTTACCTGTATAACCTCGGCTCTAGTATTGCTAAATCCTTATGTATTGTCTGCTTACGGTCTATTAATAATGACCATTACTGTCAAAGTGAATGAATGTACAATGCTTAGCTAAATTACGTTTCGTTAGTTTATTGATAACTTGTCTGCGAGAAGCTAGATGCCACTGATAATTACTTATACAGGATGTAACAAAAAGGGTATGTTAAGCGAAAAGCTATGTGAAGAGCCCACTGTAGAGAACCTCTCTTGAAAATTTGAGACTCGAAATCGCATGTTTATTTTTCCAGATAGTATGGAGAATTCCTAAACAACTCAGGAATGTTCATACAATGTTGAAAAATAAACATGTGAGTTCGAGTCTCAAATTTTGGAAGTAGGTTCTCTATAGTGAGCTATTTACATAGCTTTTCGCTTAAAATACCCCTTTTTGGTCGCCAAAGTTCCCGAAAACTACAGGATCTCCTCATCATCACGATCATTTTTCTCCATTGAAAGGTATGCTTCCATGGAGAAAACTGATCGTGAGATGAGGAGGGAAGTGTCTGGTTCCCGAGATATTAGGGTCCAAAGTTGAGTAAATAGACCGCGTTTTTCTGCATAAATGCACATCGACGCGCGTAGCAAGATTTATTCACGAGAAATAATTAATATCTGTCTATGAAATAGCTAAGCACTGGACACTATAAACTTCACCCGATCAAGTAATTATTTAAAAAAAAGATTTACATCGTTTCCCAGCATTTTTTCAGTATAAACTTACTTTATTTGATGTATAGAGTACGTACCCTTCGTTAAGGGTGGCAACGAAAAAACATCCTGTATTATATATATATATATATATATTATACACACGGCTGTGTTCTCAAACTGGGGTAGCCTAAACTGCAGGATCACGAAGGAGATATTACAGCCACGTGTAGCAAAGCGTCAGATGTACGTCTAAAAGAACGCGCATGTGCTTCGTAATCGGTAATGCAGGCCTTCATTAGAATACGAGTACATCAGCTGCACCTCCTTCCGTGCCTGCCGTAATAGTCGACTAAGGAACTCAGGGGCGATCTCTCAAGCGATGAGCTAGCAACTTGACACTGATCTCTTATATCTGTCCCCGCTATGTTTTATGTCCCATCTTGTAGTTCCGACTTCTGGAATACATACAGCCGAGTATCTATATATGTATGTTCATTAACGCTTAGCAACAAATACCATTTATGGTTCAAAACCAATGTATCTGATAATTTCACATACGCAGGTACATTGCCTAATGTGCCAAGAGCGTTTGAAAATTAATTAAATTTTACTACAATTCATTAGTGTATAACGACTTCTTATTTATTTATGTGGTAATCTTTTTAGCGACTTCATTGGATGGCCCGTGTGTTAGGTAACATTCTTCACATAAGTTTTTACCATAGAGCAACGAGTCAGAAGGAGACATCTATGTCAAATGTAATCAAGCGAAAAATGAGGCGAAAATCCCGCATCTTTTGCTGTTCTGAACCGCGGATTGTTGCCAAATCGAAAAATATTTATATGTGGAGTTTTAATATAACAAACGCTGTCCCCATTATGGGGCCAAAATCATGGGGCCAGCGGGAATACACGGGTTAATGTGACTCATAAAGGAGATTAAAAGTCTATTACTTAACCCTGAAACTTCTATTAGATTACGGATTTTTAAAACGGATTTTTTGACATGCTTAATCCTAAATTTTTAGGTTTAATTACGTTTAGGTTTAAGTTGTGACTGCCGGAATCGACCTTATAGATTATTAGGTGCCAATAATTATATCATTAAATTGTCTACCTATGTATATATAAAAAATTAATATTGAAACACACAAAAAACTTTGTCATCTATCAGCATTAGATTAAAACTCGGGTCAAGCTCAAAATTTAATCATGTAAGTAATAATTATGGAAATATGTATAGACAAAATTATAATCACATTAAATAATTTTAATGTCAAGGTGTAAAATTATTAAATTTATTAAATTATTTCAAATTATTATTTAATTGGATAGTTTAGTAGGCTAAGAGAATAAATAATAAATAAATATTTAATACCGTTATTTAAAGTATACAAGTCAATTATATACTTTAAATAACTGTATTAGCCTAATGTAGGTGTGTGTCTATTACCTACTACATACATACATACATATAATTACGCCTTATCCCTTACGGGGTAGGCAGAGCACCAAGGGCCGATAGAACTACATGGTGCCACTTCTGACCAATTTTGAGGGTATAGTTGAGATGTACATGTTCGGTTAGTAGTGACAGGTGGTCAGCCCATCGCCTACTAAACACCAAGACCCTCGTGTCCCTCTACTGACTTATTTATTCTAATTGTTATAAAACATTTTCTTTTAATGAATTTCTTATGATGCCGTATCAAGTCTCTAAAGTTATGGATGTCCTGGGACAGCGGCACCATTATGTGAAATATTCTTTCAAGGCCGCTATATAACGTCACCGCACAAGAAATCACAGCTTAATCGCTATTGAAGTGAAGATCACTTTACGATCACGATTAGGTATAGAAAACGTTTTTGAGTCATTCTAAATTGATGTATCAGCTGCATCTCCTTCCGTGCATGTCGTAAGAGTCGACTAAGGAACTCAGGGACGTTCTCTCAGGCGATGAGTTGGCAACTTGTCACTGATCTTATTTGTTATGCTAAACGTGTCAGAAGGATATTCTGCGTCATGTTGCAGTCCTGACAGACGAACGAACGCAGGAGATCAGTGATAAACTAGCTCATCATCTGAGAGAACGCCCCTGAGTACCTTAGTCGACTCTTACGACATGCACGGAAGGAGATGCAGCTGATGTATTCTAGCGAAGCCCCGCATCAGCTCAGCATTAAAATAAAACAAAAACATACTTCTTTGGCGTTAGATATTTTTATGACGAGATCCGCCCACAAGTTTTTATACAGTCATAAAACAATCTATTAGTCATATAGTTTTGTTTTATTGTAGCTTATTAGTTATTATAGGAAAATTAAACGTGGCTGTAAGATTTCCCTTATGATTCTGCAGTTCAGCTACCCGTTGTTGGGAACGTACCCCTTTTTACATACCACAGCTCTGAGGTATGTAATGTATAACAATGATGTATTTAACTATACAGGATGATTTTTGGTCGTCAACGTTCCCGAAAACTACGGAATCTCCTCATCATCACGATCATTTTTCTCCATGGAAGCATACCTGGGAAGTGTCTGGTTCCCAAGATATTAGGGTCCAAAGTTGAGTAAATAGACTGCGTTTTTCTGCATAAATGCACATAGACGCGCGTAGCAGGATTTTTTCACGAAAAATAATTAATATCTGTCTATAAAAAAACTAACATAAACACTAGACACTATAAATTTCGCACGATCAAGGAATTTAATTTTAAAGAAAATTAAATAAAAAAATTTCCCAGCATTTTTTTTGGCATAAACTTACTTTATTTCATGTATAGAATACGTACCCTTCGTTAAAGGTGGCTACAAAAAAACATCCTGTATAGGTACCTAAAAATAAGTGTATAGGTAATTATCTGTTTAAGCATAAATCATTTCCTATTTCAATATGTTGCGGGATTATTGTATTGGTACCTGAAAAGCGACGGTAGGCTCACCCCTTACATGTGTCGCGTAAGGAGTGTTTAATTTAGACACTAATACGACATAATAACTTAATAAGACATAATACTTAACTAGACCCATTTTCGAGGATTTCCTTAACGTTTCTATTCTTAGTAAGTGTTATCATTTCGAGCAGAAATCATTAACTCAAAACCTAGGCTGCATATAAGTACATAGATTCCTTTGCCTTTCCTTTGGGATAACAAAAAATAATTACCAACACTCATGGCATCTTAAGGATTATGCTTTTGCCTCCTAAAAACCGTAGGTGTCAAAAACAGCTGTTTGCAAATCTATGGCCAAAAAATCGCGCATGCATTTCGAAACTTATCTTGTTAAATGCAAAAATCACGGTAAGATTGGACAATAAGGTTTAATCTTGCCTGTGCGAGTAAAGGGTCGCGCGATGACATACATTTTTGTTTTACAACTTGACTCTTTGACTTTTGTACAGTCGCGAATTAAAGTGCTTTATAGAGTTTATTTATTTATTTATTGATGATGATAATACATGTCCATAGAATTAGTCCATTACATAGACTATTATGAGAGGGTAAGTGAAAATTATTGACATTTAAATTTTTTTTTAAATGTTTAGATGCATAGCTTTTCTTGAAAAAGTCATTGATCTAAATTGTAATCGAATATCCTTCTATCAAAATCAGACAAGCGTCTATTCAGGGTGATTTTTGGCCGTCAACGTTCTCGGAAACTACGGAATCCCCTCATCATCACGATCATTTTTCTCTATGGAAGCATACCTGGGAAGTGTCTGGTTTCCAAAATATTAGGGTCCAAACTTGTGTAAATAGACTGCTTTTTTCTGCATAAATGCACATTGACGCGCGTACCAAGATTTTTTCACGAGAAATAATTAATATCTGTCTATGAAAAAACTAGCATAAACACTGGACACTATAAATTTCGCCCGAAAAAGTAATTTAAAAAAAAATCTAAAAAATTTACATCGTTTCCCAGCATTTTTTTTTGGCATAAACTTACTTTATTTGATGTATAGAGTACGTACCCTTCGTTAAGGGTAGCCATGAAAAAACACCTTTTATGTGTGTAGTAAATATGCTTGTGTTAAGCAAGCCATCTTCGAAAGTTTGTAAGTTATTTAATTTTATTTATTTACTAGTGGACGCCCGCGACTCCGTCCGCGTGGACTACAGAAAACACAAAACGTCGAAATTATCCGGGATAAAAACATTTTCCCAGGATAAAAAGTAGCCTATATGTTAAGTGGGACCTGTCACAATATATTCCTGAAAACTGCATAGAAATCGGTCAGCCGTTTTTGAGATTAGCGTGTACAAACGCACAGACAAAAGACAAAAATTCCAAAAATCATCGCTTTGGGTTCTATTGCGTTTATAAAGGTCTCTTATAATATTTTTTCTCATATATCTTCCATGTACAGACAGCGATCCGTTACATTTTTATTATATGTATAGATTTAACAGAGGTAAGGCATACTCGTATTTACTATACACATATAGACACGGCTGGGCTCCCAAAATAAATTGTTTATTTTTCAAAGATCTCGTTTAGCAATAACTTTATTCACGCAACGATTTGAGAATCACTCCAATAGTAACAGTCGATGTTCACAAAAAGAGCTTTTCAACGATAAATGTCTGGTTGTTATTGGTCGGCGGGGACATTTCGACCATCTTTCATTGTAATCGAAATTTCCGTACAAGAACACTTCTCTTTACGCCATTACCTTCGATGGCTGATTGATTGTGCCGTGTACACGCGAGTACACAAGTACATGACCCGTGCCGCAACCTCCGTCGGTACGGTTGGCAACAGAAGTGTTAAATACACAGATTTAATTTAGACTCTGCCTGGCATATCTGTGCAGACTGTCGTTGTTACTCTTTGTATATAGGGATGTATCTCGTTATGGTACGCTACTAGAATATGTTATCTTCCGGGATATTGCTTTTCTATATCTGTATAAAAATACTAAATATGTGTAATATTATATTTAAATGTTATTAATTTAAATTGAAACTTTCTCATTTATACAGCACACGTACATTTATACTACAGGCACTGCTGGAAGACCTCTTCACTGCCTTATTTTCATGTGTAAAGAAAAATAAAAGTAAATTGAAGTAAATAGAACGATGTGGTAATAAAATCCATAATAGCTGCTAGTATATCCATTATTAGTGAGATATTTGTTTTTAGTCTTGAATTAAAAAATAAACAGAATAAATATTTTCATCTAAGAGGACACAATACGAATATTTGAAAAAAATATAGATATTTTACTACTGGACGATTACTATTTTATATCCTATTTTATATGATGCTTACATCATACTAAGAAACACATCCTCCAATTATCAGAACTCTAAGATCAGCAGTTCAGGTTGTGAGTACTGTAGAAAAAATAAAATGTCGAAATTATCCGGGATAAAAATATTTTCCCGAGATAAAAAGTAGCCTATGTGTTAATCCAGGGTGTCAGCTAACTCCATACCAAATTTTATCAAAATCGCTCCAGCCGTTTTTACGTGAAAGAGTAACAAACATCCATCCATCCATCCATACTCACAAACTTTCGCGTTTATAATATTTGTAGGATGTGTAGATAGATATATCCGTCAATACATAATAATGCGGTTCTGTATACATACATATTGACAAGTCAAGTTGCCGTGTCACGGACATTGTCTGTTACATGTAACACTGACGAAATTGAGTCATGCACGGGTTGAAGACGGTCCTATAAGAATAACAGAGAGTGGCAGAAGTGGTGGTCTGGAGTGGTGTCTTTTGCTGATGATACTGCACTATGCTTTCAGGCGGAGTCATAGGAGAAGTTGTTTTCCCTTGCGCAGGAAGGCTTTGATATGGTATCTCGATGGCTCAAGGAGAATATCCTAACACTAAATTCGGAAAAAAACCAAGTTCTTGACTTTCTTATGACAAATGCAACACAGCCACCCTCTTATTATCCTATCGTGGCCCACAAATGCAGTGACTCATCGATTCTAAATTGCGAGTGCCCTAATTTGGAAAGATCACCGACGATCAAATACTTGCGTGTCATCTTGGATCGCAACCTGAGTTTTTGGGCACATGTGGAGTCAGTGACAGTGAGAGTAAGAAAACTCATCTACGTCTGAGACATGTTGCCGATAACAGTATTTTAAAAACTGTTTATATTGCCCTCTGTCAATCTCTCTTTCTGTATTACATCACGTCTTGGGGGAGGGGGGGGCACTGATAAGACAAAAATGATCGCACTAGAGAGAGCAGTTAGAGCTGTTTTAAAGGTTGGCTCTTTCCGACCTTTTCGTTTCCCCCACTTGAACTATTCAAATCTTGTAAGTTTTAGTTTAAGCTTAGCTTACAAATAACCTTCCATATAATCTAGATCACAAAGTGGCAGTATTGTTTTAATATTGTAAGTAATCAAAATACCTCCTTATTCAAACACTTTTCTCTCTGTCTGTACGAACTTTAATGTCCCTACTTATGAAAGTGATGACGTTATTCCAAATGTCAGATGTTTAAAGATATTTAAATGGTAGGGCAGGGAACAGCTACTGTAGCAGAGCCACAGGACGCAAACAGAACCACCGAAATCCTAGAACGCGATATCGAAGTTTCTCACAATGATTGGAAAAATTTTAATTAAATTTTTTTCTCAGCATTTTTTTTGCATAAACTAACTTTATTTGATGAGTATGTACCCTTCGTTAAGGGTGGCAACGAAAAAACATCCTGTATACAGGGGCCAAAGAATAACTAGTGGCCAGGTGGGGCCGGAAGCGCCTCCCTTTTCAGTGAAAAGTTTTCACCAATCCCATAGTTACTTCAATTGAACACAAATGGTAAACTGATTACTGAGTCCTGTGCTGACGCGGGCCTTCACTAGACTCATACGACATGCACGAAACGAGATGCGGCTTATGTATTCTAGTGAAGCTTCGCAAGAAATTACTATACATAGAAAACAAAATGTCGAAATTTTCCGGGATAAAAATATTTTCCCTGGATAAAAAGTAGCCTATGTCCTTTCTCAGGCTCTAGACTAAGTGTGTATCAAATTTCATTTAAAACGGTTCAGTAGTTTTGGCGTGAAAGCGAGACAGACAGACAGAGGAATATTACGATAAATAGAGTGGTATAATCTTAATAAATTTCTATTAAAACATAAGCGCATGTATAATAATATTCTACAAACTCGCGTTAACAAGATATTGCAAAATGCACATAAATGCCTCTTGTCGTATATTAATGTTTTGACTAAATTATATTAAAGTATTAACATAATATTACAACTTATAAATTACACTCTGACAGAGATATGTGAATGTGAATATGAGAATGAACCTAAGCTTTCTGCAAAAATATGACTGTTGTACATACCAACTATGTATAATATTATATTTATGTAAATATTATGTGATTGTGTTATAAGATGATTAAAGAATCTTTACAAAGGAGTTCAAGTTACTATCTCCTTTTTTTTTGACAAAGATAGGATTTTGAATGTTTGCGAACAACATGTCTACGAGTATGTATGTGTCATTTTATAGGTATCTATTTAAAAACTAAATTGTGCGGGAAAGGTGTCACTTATTATCAATTTTGAGTTGGTAAAAAAATGCAATGTTGTCTAATCTTTTTTTGTATAGATTGAATTAAGTAAATAAAGAAAAAACCCAGTTGTGAAAATTTTTGACCCAGTGTCACTCTGGATCAATTAGACGTTAGACGAATCTAATGACACCTTTCAAGCTCAAATGCCGTTTAGACAGTAGAGCGTTTAATAAAAGAAATATATATACAAACATACACTTGAAAAACAACAGAACCCTCCTTATTTATTATAGAGGTCTCAACTTTCTTTGATTAGGCAAATTCATAGACATACTGACGCAAGGTTAATACATGTGTAAAACAATTGAATACAAACCTAAATTCAAAATGGAGGTCATACTAACATATGGAGACATAAGCCTACCTAATTTAGAAGGTGTTAACGCAATGGCGCTGTGCTGATGCGGGGCTTCACTAGAATACATCTGCTGCTTCCGTGCATGTCGTAAGAGTCGATTAAAGAACTCAGGGGACTTGGGAACACTGCATTGTGTTTGTATATAACGCAATAATACGTTATAGGGCTGCAAATAAACATTATTCTAAAAGGTAAAAGCACAAATGCCATTAGAAGTACGGTTCAAAGGAACATATTACAACAAAAGTGTACGCGACAAGGCTCTATGAGCATAGTCGCCTTTGCCTTAAGCTTACGACGACAAATAAATCCAAGATGGCCTTTGACAGATGTCGCAATGGCGCCAAAAGCGAGATTGATTAAACATTTACCTGCTTTTAAAAATTACATGTGAATTTACGTGTTTGTGATAACTTGATAAGTTATAAATATGTAATATATTAACGTATTTTTGCGAGTGATGAATGTTTAAGATAAATATTGAAAAGGCGATTTATCGTTTTCTTTCGAAATAAATATGTTTATTATAGAGAATTTGTTAAATACCTTAGAATGACATAAATAAATAGATAAAAAGTGTCGTTTTGAATGCGACTTTGTTCTTTATTGAAATTATTAAAATATACATTTTTTAATTTATTTTAGAAGTGGCATAAACGAAAGCTCGTGAAGATAATAAGCTTAGTTATTTCTTACTGTAGTAAACGATAACGAACGACTCTTATATGTTTGTGTGATATCCACATATAAAAAGCTTAGATGTCATAATATAATATATATTTTTTTGGATTTATCTAATTATGTACGTAGAGTACGTTTCATAGAATAATACTATATATTTTTGCATGCAGTGACCTATACCTAGTTTCTGCAATATTTTTTCTCTAGATATACTTATGTACCTATATTATAGTCTCATTAATTTATGAGGCCAATTGGCATTTGTCGTGAAAAGGTTATAAGCAAGTAATTCCTCATTAAAATAATAAATAAAGAAAAAAGTAGGTGCATTTAATATACAGGATGATTTTTGGTCGTCAACGATCCCGAAAACAACGAAATCTCATCATTACGATCATTTTTCTCCATGGAAGCAATACCTGGGAAGTGTTTGGTTTCCAAAATATTAGGGTCCAAAGTTGAGTAAATAGACTGCGTTTTTCTGCATAAATGCACATTGACGCGCGTAGAACATTTTTTCACGAGAAATAATTAATATCTGTCTATGAAAAAACTAGCATAAACACTGGACACTATAAATTTCGCCCGGTCAAGTAATTAAAAAAAAAAACAAAATAAAATTACATCGTTTCCCAGCATTTTTCTGGCATAAACTTACTTTATTCGATGTATAGAGTACGTACCCTTCGTTAAGGGTGGCAACGAAAAAACACCTGTATAGGTAGTCATAGTCAAGTTTGTTATGTAAAATAAATAACGCAATAATAATAATATTAAAAATGCTAGACTAAAACACCTGTGAGCGTAAAGTTCAAACTTAATTATGGCATTTTGTATTTTTATTAAATAAATCAACGTTTATGAATATATTATTATTGATTAAATAATAAATAATTCACCTTATTATCTAATGGTAGGTACGATATAGTTGATTGTCTTTCTGGTGATTTTTTTTTAGATATTCAATTTTTTTTTGTTTAGTTTATCCCGAAGGAAAGGCAAGGGGAACTAAGCCCATACAGCCATTGTCTTTAGTAAATGATTTTTGAATTTATTGGATGATAATGATGATGGTGATGAATGGAAACGTCGGGAAAATCCTCAAGAACAAGTGTAAAGTTAGTCAAAATGAAAAATAATTACAGTAACAACTTACATGGTCCCATGAAGAGATCGTATTCCGGCTAAAGTTTTACTCAGCTTACCTGCGTATAAAACCATGCACATGCACACGCACTAGATTCACATCACAAATAATCAAAATATAACTTATCTACCAGAAAATATCACTTTACGGACACATGCAAGCCATTTACAAATAATTTTTGATTTTCACAAGAAAATTACACCTGCACCCTTCCAGCTTTTCCCGCCGAATCCTTAGATATTCAAGTACCTACCTACTTTTTTTTGTTTAGTTTATCCCGAAGGAAAGGCAAGGGGAACTGAGCCCATACAGCCATCTACTTATTACTTACTTAAATATTGTAATTCAAGTATAAGATTAACTATAAGATTGAATTGTAAGTATCTTTAAGTATTAGATTTTGTAATTGAATAAAGAAAGAAAAAAATATTGCAAATTATAAATTATTTTAAATATCACTTAAATATACATAGGGATAAAGTAAGTACCTACTACACCTTAGGTACATATTATTATTGAAATATAAAAAAGGTAAGTAGCGTGCTTAAATTTAAAACTTATTATATATAAACGTTGAATTTAATCTGCAATACCAATTATTTATTTTCACCTTTAAGAAATAAAAATGGAATAATAAAAAACTTGTTTTGATAGAGAAGACACGGATGTACATGAACGTATAAAGAACAACGGGCGTAATGCTGTCAAAGCACAGATTGAAGCACCGAAATTGTATGTGTGGGTGGATAACGCGTCAATACACATCCCTACTCCATGTAATATCGTTACCGAGCTTACTATGACTGCTTCATTCTGTGTATTGACAACACTCTGTCCGTTATTCTTTATACGTTCATTCGGATGTATAAGTTTTTCCTACATTCCCATATTACAAGGTAGACACATAGAATAACTGCTATGCCTGATTTCGGAACTAATATTTTTTGTGTGCAGTGACACAGAAAATGTCGTCATACACATAGTAACTAGCGCCCTCATTCAAAACTATTCCCTGCCTTCGACGCCATAGATCCTGGATTCGAATCCCGGTAGGTGCAAACATTGATGAATATCGATGTTTATTTCCTAGTCATTGATGTTTCTAAACTTATCTATTCATATAAATAGTTTGCTTAGCACCCACGACACAAAACCTTAGGGATCCTAGAGTGGGACTAAGTTAATGTGCTGTGAAGTGTGTGAATATTTATTTATAATTTTATTTCACGAAACGCACTACTGTTTAAAAATACGATACTTTTACTCACCTTGGACTACTGCTATTTTACTCTATGCATTTTTATTGCCTGTTTAAGTTGTTTTTTGCTAATTAAATGAATAATATAATGCATAATTAAATAAATTAATTGTTATTGTGGGAGAATGAAATGAGATGAGCAGGATGCATGTTCTTTTCATACTTAAGATAAGTGATTTAATTTTTTATAGTTTTACAGTATAATACGTACTTAAGGGTTACTCATTAAAGTTTTTATGCTTTCGGCATACTCGGGATGTGTAAAATAGGATTTTTATGTTAAATATATTAATTTACGTCCATAAGGAAATCAGTTTTATATAAGGTGTCGAATTTTAAGAAGCTTGTTTTTAAAATCCAAGTATTTTCCTAACTTAGTCGAAAAGCGGCGGTAGGCTCACCTCCTACCACGTGGAATTTAACAGGCTAACTAAACTAACTAACTAAGGTGGGTGTGTATTTTGCATACTATTTTGCACACTTCTGCCCAACCTCTCTGGTGGATAATGGGCGTGACTATAGGTACCTATGTAAGATGTATACCTTAGTCGTAAAAAAATATCGGTTTTTGTTATTATATGCGTTTAACTTTTTGCGTTTTTGTTATTTAGGTATCATACTTTGTCATTAAGAAATATTTCCCATTGGAGTCGTTAGCATTACATTGTGTGCCCAAAAGCGGCAGTAGGCTCACCCACGTGGTTACAATAGGCGTCATTATGCATGTAATCGGTAGCCGGAAAGCGACATATCTGTCACTCAATTTTCACATTAATTCATCTACAATGCGATTAATAGTTAGAAAAACCCTTTTTTTTTCCTGAAAAAAGGTCACAATATAACAATGGGCTGAAACAATTGTTCTCTCACGAGAAAAAAAAGCTAATTAATATACGTAATTATTAAGGATTTTATGTTAGTTTGTCTGCTTGTTGCGGAATGTCAGTTTTATAATTGGACGATCTGACAAAACATATGTGAACAGTAATAATTATACAGCTAATATAATTAATAATAAATGTAGACATATACACACGTTTGTGGTCCCGAAAAGCAGACCATAAAGGAGATTTAAATTAGATTGCTAGGTAGTTATATACATTTTAGTCAAGTATGTATGGACCACGATATGAGAGTTGGTCCCATAGTAAAAGTTGTTTATCTACCTATATATATATATATATATATATATGTCGGAGTGGTGACATCTGCCGGGTGTTAGCAAAGCACCTTGTGGCGCCATCTAGTTTGCTTGCTATGAAATGTTTACCTTATAGATTTGTGATTAAAGGAAACGTCAGGTAATAGTACCTGGGTGGAATCAGAGATGGCGTTGTTCGAGGGTAAGTCGGTAAAGTTGTTCGACTGACAGTGACACTTGGTGGAACGCCATTACGGTGAAGACATTCGAATTGAGGTTGGTTAGCAAACGTCATCTCTGGGATCACCGCGTTTTCCTGGTATTGATTTGTATCCATTTAAATTAAGGCAATCGCGTGTTATTATAAAGTTAATCGTTTGTAATAATTAAATTCAATCTATCGGCTATCACCGCGTGATATTATTTACGACGCCTACGTTTACGAACTACACGTAATGGATCCTCGCGATGATAATCTTACCGTGGAGAAGGACCCATCTACGTCATCAGAAGTGGGATGCAACCCGGATCACCCACATGAAACACGTGCTTCAAATAGTGACTCGAGCGAAGAAAAATGGCGTCTTCTCTTCGAGCAACAAAATCAAAATTTTCTGGCGTTGGTGCAAGCAATAAAACTACCTGCATCTTCGGACTCTATTCGCCTTCCTGATTTCGACCCAGAGAAAAGAGACATCGACGCCCGAGCTTGGATAACGACCGCGGACATGTGTATCACAGATCGACATCGCCATGGATCATCATCTTGGCTGTCTTCAATATCGTTTCCTAATATGACGTGGGCCGATTTTAAGGAGCTTTTCGTAGCAAGGTATGACTGTCCTGAAACTGCTGCTTCCTTTCTCATCAGTATGCACGACAAGAAACCGAGAGATAACGAGTACCTGGCCTCATACGCCGCTACCCTCATAACATCCTTAATGGCAAGGTGGAATGGACTGACTACAGAACAGATAGCAATAGCCACTGTCTTAGCTCATATTTCGAAACAAGAGCCACGTGTTCAGAGGATTGTTATAACGACTGACATCAAGACGCGTAACCATTTACAAAAGGAACTGAAGGCTGTCTCGTTCCTGAAGAGAAGTTATTCATCAAGTATTTATCGTGATGGACCCGACCTAAAAAGAAACCGACCTAATGGATCTGCTGTGACTATCAAGTGCTTTAATTGTGGACAACTAGGCCACAAATCTCTTCAATGTCGCAACAAAGCCAATTCGAAGAAGCAAGATGACCGGTCCAAACACAGGTCCTTTCACGGGGACCATAACTCGACCAACCTACAGGGAGAACCGATCGCATTACCTGCTTCAACTGCCGGGAACAAGGCCACTATGCATCCGACTGCCCGAAGAGGAAAATCAAGGAGGGGAACAACGGTACCGGCGGCGGCACTGGAACTGGTCCAGCTAAGGAAAAGCGAGTAGACGTGTGCATTGTGAATGCGCCTTCGGGTTCTCTGCGTCACTCTGGTGAGTCATTCCCATTTACTTACGACTCAGGTTCAGAGTGTTCCTTAGTTAAAGAATCGATTGCTTTGAAATTTAGTGGTAGTCGGTTTGACTGTACATATGTCGGTAGATAAAGTACGTTTCGAGAAAATTAACATAGTCGAATCATGTGATGTAGTTGCAAATAATGGTATAGACCTTGACTTGGTAGATACTGACGTTAGTAATGAATACAGACCTAGGTTGATTGAGATTTTAGAACGGTTCAAGCTTAGTTTCATTACCGGTACACCTACTTCTCCTGCTGACACTGAACCTATGCAGATACGGCTCGTAGAGCCACACAAGACGGTAAATCGTCGCCCATACAGGCTGACCCCAGATGAACGTCAGATTGTGAGGGGCAAGATCAACGAGCTGCTTAATACTAAGGTAATTAGACCTAGTTCTTCACCGTTCGCAAGCCCGATACTTTTGGTAAAAAAAAAGACGGTTCAGATAGAATGTGTGTCGATTATAGGGAGTTGAACGATAACACCGTTGCTGACCGTTTTCCTTTACCACTCATATCTGAACAGATTGCTAGGTTGCATGGAGGACATTTTTTTACAATTTTAGATTTAGCATCGGGATTTCACCAGATCCCTATCGAGTCGGAGTCCATAGAGCGCACAGCATTCGTGACAACTGAAGGTCAGTATGAGTACCTTACTATGCCCTTCGGTTTGAAAAATGCTCCTGCAGTGTTTCAACGTGCTCTCATACATGCTCTAGGCGATCTCGTGAACAAGTACGTTGTAGTGTACATGGATGACGTGCTAGTTGTGGCCAGTAACATCGACGAAGCTTTCGATAGACTAAAGGTAGTATTAGAAGTTCTTTCTGGGAAGGGATTTTCGTTAAATCCTAAAAAGTGCTCATTCCTGAAAGAAAAAGTAGAGTACCTAGGCTTCGAGGTGCGCCGAGGTCAAATTCGTCCGAATCCACGAAAGATAGTTGCACTTACCGCTTTACCACCGACCGGCGCTCTTAATAATCAAGGTAGATTTTATGATTTTCATTTTGATTCGGGTGCTGAGTGTTCACTAATAAAAGAAAGCGTTGCATCAAGTTTCAATGGTAAAAGAATTGCTAAAACTGTCTCTCTAACGGGAAATGGTCAAACCAGTGTATTCAGCACCCAGCAAATACTGTGTAATGTTGAAATTAATGATTATTGTTTAGAACTTTTATTACATGTTTTACCCGATGTGTATATGCGTAGTGATATTATGCTAGGTCGTGAAATATTGAGTCAAGGCTTCGTTATTAACTTGTCAACAAATAATTTTAGCATTTCAAAACAAAATAATTTGACAGTTTTAAATTGTGACGTTTTAACCGATTCTAGTATCAGTAACGACTTTAGTAATGTTGACACAGATATACCCTCTTGTAAAAAGTCAGATCTTTTAACTATTTTAGGTGAATATTCCAGTTATTTTACAACAGGTTTACCAAAAACTCGTGTAACTACAGGTGAACTCGAAATTCGATTAATTGATCCGAAGTATAGAGGTCCTTTTAGGGTATCGGAGGTACTTGAAGGTAATCGTTATGTTCTTAAAGCCCTTAATTCCAATACAACCTATAAGTACGCACATGACATACTTAGGCGAATGCCTGCGAATGACATTACCAATGACACGCTGACATGTGACCGTGATGATAATCTGTGCGAACTTGACGGGGATGGACCGTCATGTTCTAATTAATGTTGAGTTGACTGATTGAGAGTGGTTTACGGATACCGGATAGAGGTATTCAAGAGTCACTGGATGGAAGTGACTAGACTGGTATACGGAAGCTGGATGGAAGTTTCCAAGAGTCACTGGATGGAAGTGACTAGACTGGTTTACGGAAGCTGGATGGAAGTTTCCAAGAGTTGCTAGATTGAGGCAACTAGACTTACTTGACTGACGTTACTCTATATGGATTGTGTATACTGTAGCCTTGTTTTGGAATTAGTTACCTTGTGTGTGCCATGCCGTTTGGTTTAAAGAACGCCAGTTCAGTTTATCAGCGGGCTATAGCAAAAGCTTTAGGTGAATTAGCTCATAGTTATATTGTTTCTTACATTGATGACCTGCTGGTATTGTATTCTACAGGAGAGCAGGGGTTGGAACGTCTACGACGTGTCTTAGATGTGTTCATTAAGAATGAAAAACGTAATCAAGTTAAACTAGATCCTAAATTTTAAGGACCGTATAAAATTTAATTGTTAGATGGTGATAGATACCGACTAAAATCTTTGTCTTCAAATCGAACCTACAAATATTCGCACGATCGGGTCCGTAGGATGCCAGACCATCAAGTTCCTAGTAATTTTGATATCGAAATTAATGTGACCTCAGAGTCTAAATGAATGAATTTTCATATGCGATGTACAAGTTACTGACCGGTTTTTTTAAATTGTGACTTTGACAAACCCTTGACAGACAGTAGTATGTATTTGTGGCAGAACCGAAGGACCGAGTTTCTGCTGTAGCCGATGGACAGTGCTACATGTGTGTGTGTGGGAAACCGAAGGACCGTGTTTCCGTAGTAGGTAGCCGATGGACTGTGCTACATGTGTGTGTTGGAAACCGAAGGACCGTGTTTCCGTAGTAGGTAGCCGATGGACTGTGCTACATGTGTGTGTTGGAAACCGAAGGACTGTGTTTCCATAGTAGATAGCCGAAGGACTGGCTATATGACTAACTGTTACTGTAATGTTGACCGAAGGAAAGGTCTGACTGATTTAAACGTATGTGCGAGTCTGCTTATCTTTTATTTTTTTTGTCTTTACGTAAAGATTTTGGGAACTTGACGGTCGGTGAGCGATTTTTGTGATTTCATGAACTATTGTAATAAGAAGTCTTTAAATTTAAGTTAAGTCAGAATGGGCCGAGCGCTAGTATGTGCCAGAGGCTCTTTGGTTATTTTCTCTTGCAGATAAGTCCCACGAGGACGTGTGAGGCGCAGGACGGCCGTGTCGGAGTGGTGACATCTGCCGGGTGTTAGCAAAGCACCTTGTGGCGCCATCTAGTTTGCTTGCTATGAAATGTTTACCTTATAGATTTGTGATTAAAGGAAACGTCAGGTAATAGTACCTGGGTGGAATCAGAGATGGCGTTGTTCGAGGGGAAGTCGGTAAAGTTGTTCGACTGACAGTGACACTTGGTGGAACGCCATTACGGTGAAGACATTCGAATTGAGGTTGGTTAGCAAACGTCATCTCTGGGATCACCGCGTTTTCCTGGTATTGATTTGTATCCATTTAAATTAAGGCAATCGCGTGTTATTATAAAGTTAATCGTTTGTAATAATTAAATTCAATCTATCGGCTATCACCGCGTGATATTATTTACGACGCCTACGTTTACGAACTACACGTAATGGATCCTCGCGATGATAATCTTACCGTGGAGAAGGACCCATCTACGTCATATATATATATATGTATATATATATATATATATATATATATATATATATATATATATATATATATATATATATATATATATATATATATATATATATATATATATATATATATATATATAAATAAATGTAAAGATATGTTTTGATTTTATAGTTTACCCAATTAACCAGCAGGTTAATTGTATAAATAGCTTGTGCATTTATGTAGTTACCATATTGAAAATTTGATTTATATTTTATAGTGTATTCTGGAACACTAATATACGGGTCCAGCTAAAAACCAGAGCTGCAGGCCATCTGTTTTGGTCTGCAGCTGAATGCTGAGCTGGGTCCATTTCAGCATAATTATGTTTTTCTGTTTGGCTGTATTGTGAAACATTTTTGAATGCTGAATAAATAATTTCTTTCTTTCTCAAAAATCAAATTACTAATTTTGAAAACAACTTATACATGGTTGTGTTACCGTAGTGGGATAAACTAGAACTGCAAGATCACAAAGGAGATTTACCACATTTAACATAGCGGGGACAAGTTGCTAGCCAGGAGTAATTGTGTTCTGTGGCTATCACCTCTCTACATACATCGGTTCACACCGCGAGCTACCGAGCTAAGCTACGTCAATGTCAGTTAGCGCTTTAGTTGTTACTAGTGGACGCCCGCGACTCCGTCCGCGTGGACTACAGAAAAAAAAAACAAAATATCGAAATTATCCGGGATAAAAACATTTTCCCGGGATAAAAAGCCTATATGTTAAGTGGGACCTGTCACAATATATTCCTGAAAACTGCATCGAAATCGGTTCAGCCGTTTCTGAGATTAGCGTGCACAAACGCACAGACAAACCGACAAACAGAAAAAATTCAAAAAATAATTATTTTGGGTACTATTACGTTAATAACCTATATTTTGTTACTAAGCAAAATAATATTCAAAGAGGTTTTAAAAGTAATATATTTTGGATAACACGCACATACGTCACTCATTGGAGTGATAACTTAACGTAAAGTTACGTGTAAAACTAAGTTAACTTTACCAGTGTAAAAGATTAGGTTGCTTATCGCACTAGAAAACGCCCCTAGAGTTCATTAGTCGACTCTTACGACATGTACGGAAGGAGATGCAGCTGATGTATTCTAGTGCGACGAACCTACAGACACTTGTAATTAATTAATTTATCTAGCAAGAATCTCAATGAATGGATATAATATTTTATTTATTATAAGTCAATGCATCTTAAGTCATTATAATCGGTGTACCCAGTGGCATAGGGCACACCGTAAACTATGTTTTACTAAGGCGCCGTCGAAATATACACAAATAAGTTAATATATTGGAAATTTATGTACGGTTAGGTAGTTTATTAGTTTAATTTGTTAATAACATTTTAATTGGCGTCGGAATATTAACATTTTGTTTATGAATAATCTTGAATGGTAGCAGAAGCTTGCTACCTCTTCCGCGTGTATGTGGTATACGGATTTATGAGCTATATACCTGGCAAGTGTCGTTAAAATTCGCTTAGACGTTTTCGCGTAAAAGAATAACAAACTTTACACATTTTTTTATGTTTACGAGATACAAAATAAGTACATAATATGTAGGTATAGACACACACTATCATTGTGTCTATAAATAAAATAATCACAAATTCCCGAAAACTACGGAATCTCCTCATCATTTTTCTCCATGGAAGCATACCTGCGAAGTGTCTGGTTTCCAAAATATTAGGTTCCAAAGTTGAGTAAATAGACTGCGTTTTTCTGCATAAATGCACATTGACGCGTGTAGCAAGATTTTTTCACGAGAAATAATTAAAATCTGTCTATGAAAAAACTAGCATAAACACTGGACACTATAAATTTTGCGCGATCAAGTAATTAATTTTTTTTTTTCAAAAAAATTTACATCGTTTCCCAGCATTTTTTTTTGCATACCTAAACTTACTTTATTCGATGTGTAGAGTACGTACGGACCCTTCGTTAAGGGTGGCAACGAAAAAAACCCTGTATACACACGGCGAAATTGGAAATGTTGCATCATAAGGAAGATTATCATATTATAACCCCATTGTCCGTTTCTGTCGTCAATATAATGATCTGGTCGCAAATCACCGAAATTGCATAGATATATTCAATTGTAACTTTAATAGGTTCTCCACATCTGTAAAATCCGCTCTTTTTAATAATTTGAATGCCTAGATGGCTTTGTATAATCCAAATTATGTATTTTTTTGTGTTTTCTGAGTTCATTATTATTATAATTTAAGTGTAAAAATAAATTGTGTAATCTGTGTACTCAAGCTTTGGAGTTAGTATTATAATTTATTGAAATGATGTTGCGTTAAACGTTAACTGTACTCTGTATTTTGTACGTGTAAATAAATAAATAAATAAATAAATAAATTCGGTGACAGAAACAAGTTGCTAGCTTATCGCCTGAGAGAACGCCCGAGTTCCTCAGTCGACTATTACGTTAAGCTTTCCGTCATTTAACAGACTAATGGATATCTCTATCGTCTAACTTAAATTATTATGACATGATGATGATCATCATGATGATATCCGATCGTAATTATGCCAAGGCGACCAATCTACGGAGATTGGCCAGGTACGCAGGAGATATTATCCCAACTAATATTATAAATGCGAAAGTAACTCTGTCTGTCTGTCTGTCTGTTACGCTTTCCCGCTTAAACCTCGCAACCGATTTTGATGAAATTTGGTACAGACAATCTTTAGACCCTGAGACAGAACATAGGCTACTTTTTATTTCGAAAAAAAGGGATGAAGGGGTTGAAATAGAGGTTGAAAGTTTGTATGGGATTTCTTAATTTTAAAAGATAAAACCATGAAACTTTATATTTAAGCACTTGATAAGAAATCATTAAACATTTGTTCTAGCATTTTTGAAATTTCGACCAGCTAAGGGGTGAAATAAGGGTTGAAAGTTAGTATGCAAGTTCGTTATACATATATAAAGTTTGTAAGTATGGATGGATGGATAGATGGATGTTTGTTACTCTTTCATGTAAAATCGGCTGGAGCGATTTTAATAAAATTTGGTATGGAGTTAGCTGATACCCTGGATTAACACATAGGCTACTTTTTATCCCGGGAAAATATTTTTATCCCGGATAATTTCTAAATTTTGTTTTTTCTGCAGTCCACGCGGACGAAGTCGCGGGCGTCCACTAGTAGTGCATAAATGTGTGCGCAAACACAGATGCACCCTCTATGGGACGGAAACCTGAGACGACCGGAGAGAGATCAGGCATTTATTACATAATCTATCTAAGAATAGCAGGCAAATAATAGATCTTATTTGGATAGTTGTAGGCGTACAGGCCACATAAAAAGCGAAATTGAGGCAAAAATTTAACATTTTACCAAAAGAGATATTACAGTGAAAAGGCAAAAACGCTAGAGCGCCATTTTTTCGATAATAAGTTAAAAATACCAGACGACGCAATCTTTTTCACTGATTCGATTGGTCTATTTAACAAATTTAAATTTAAAAATGGCGCGTTAGCGTTTTTTCAGTGGCGCTTTAGCGTTTTTGCCTTTCCCCTGTCGAACAATAATTATATAATATAGGTTTTAAAAAGTGTTTTTTTAATAGTGTTAAAATATTATGAGTAACGTACTTGTGAATAGGTTCTCTATATTGGGCTATATTCACAGCATTTCGCATTCATAACATTCCTCTTTTGTTACAGCCTGTACCTTATCTCATACGAGCACAGTTTTACGCGAGATAAATATTTTTGTTTTAAGACATGAGAACCCATGTCAATACTAACATTATATTTAGCAAATATAACTTGGGATTCTAAGGTCGAAGGTGATCATAGGCCAGTCCGGAAAAAAAAAACACGCGTAATCTTATGTACATACTATACGAGTATTATGTATGAAACAAGGATATATACTGTGCTTGATCCTTGACATTTAAAAACGTCTTTATATGTATAATCCGGCCGAAGATAATTCCTCCGGATGGGTCATTCGTCTATTTATAGGTAAATCCTTTTTTACATTATATACTAGTGTCTCCATACGTATATTTTATTTTATTAATTAAATTAGAAAGCCAACATAATACATAACAGTTCCGTTAAGATACAAGTTGGACAGGAGCACACGATAATATTATGTGTCACAATTACAGGCTAGCACAACTTTTACAATAAATGAAGTAAAACTATTTAACCATTATTTAAGCAATGAAGCGTATTAAAACATAAGCATGGACTAAACTGTATTAATCGATTCAAAAACTTTATGCTTAAATACATTTGCACGATCACCAGTTATATCAATGTATATTCATTTGATTGTTTTTTATTTATTTATTTCCACACAACTCACTATAGTTCGTGCCAACAGTGTTTATATAAACCATTACTGTTTTTCTGAATACTGCCGTCATCCCTCTTCAATTTCAATTAATTCGAAAAAAATAAAATTTTAATCTGTCTCACTATTACACAGGGACAGGTCAAACATTTTTTCCCGATCCGTCACCTTAGTTAGGGCAACAAAAAGGGTGACAGATCGGAATATTCCATTAATTCTGTGCTGATGTAGGGCTTCTTTAGAATACATCAGCTGCATCTCCTTCCGTGTAGGTCGTAAGAGTCGACTAAGGAACTCAGGGGCGAGCTCTCAGGCAACTTGTTACTGATCTTTACATGCAACGATCTGATAAACGTGTCTGGGGATCTTCCTATGATCCTGCATTTCTGGCTACCTGAACAGCACAACTGTGTGTCCTATAAAAATCCTAGAACGCGATATTGAAGTTTCTCATAATGATTGGAATATATACACCGGTCAAACAATAACTAGCGGTACGGTGGGGCCGGAAACGCTTCCCTTTTCACCAACCCCACAATATCTAAGCGTGGTCGGGTATGTACGTTTTGCATATTATTTAATGCTGAATGGTATTTAATTTTATTATATGTCTGCTTTTATGAACAATATTTATATGAATGTGGAAAAAACAAGTAGTTATTATAATATTAATATGCTGTTAATAGGTAGCATATGCTAAAATAAAAAGATTTAGCACCTAGGCTTTAAATTACATTTACCTATATTACTACGTTGTTGCCCGAACATAGAGGAATAAGATGTAGACATAGAGTGCTGATGTCATACTAACTAGTTTCGATGCACCATTAGACTTTTCGGTGCCTCACAATTCCAGTCCTTGACACTTAGATTGCATTACTATACGTTACAATACATTAGTAATGTAGTACATTACTATACATTACACTAATAGAATCGAAGTGTCAAGAACTGGAATCGTGAGGCACCGAAAAGTCTAATGGTGCATCGAAACAGTTAGTATGACATTAGCACTCTATTTTGAAACTTCACGTGGACTGCAGAAAAAACAAAATGTCGAACTTATCCGGGATAAAAATATTTTTGCGGGATAAAAAGTAGCCTATGTGTTTTCCCAGGCTCTAGACTACCTATGTACCAAATTTCATTTAAATAGTTTTAATAGTTTTGGCGTGAAAACGAAACAGACAGACATACAGAATTACCGTCGCATTTATAACATAATATTACTTCTATGCTGCTCTGGGAGTGAAAAAAAAAGTATATTATTACAGCTGCTTCTCCTCCCGGGCATACTGTACAAGTCAGTAGAGGGACAAGAGGGTCTTGGTGTTTTGTAGGCGATGGGCTGACCACCTGTCACTACTAACCGAACTTGTACATCTCAACTATACCCTCAAAATTGGTCAGAAATGGCACCATGTGGTTCTATCGGCCCTTAGTGCTCTGCCTACCCCGTAAGGGATAAAGGCGTGATTATATGTATGTATGTTATAATATAAGTAAGGATTTTTTTATGTTATGTAGGATGAATCTCCTTCCGTGCATGTCGTAAGAGTCGACTAAGGAACTAAGGTTTTCTCACGCGATGAGCTAGCTTGTCACTGATCTTTTACATCTGTCCCCGCGATGCTAAACGTCTCTATAGAATCTCCATAGTGATGTGAAGTTCTGGCCACCGAATTTTGAGAATACAGTGGTATGTATAACGTACGCAATATGATTCGTCTCAACGCTAAAACGTCATGTATTAGGTGTGTGGAAATATTTGTTTGCTATTTTCAAACATTATCCGACGTAATGTAGCTATAATGTAATACGTCTTTTGCGGATCGCAATCTATAGTTGCGAAAAAAGCGGCGATCAAAACATACGAGTACACCATTTTGAAATTTCATGACATTATGTCAGATTGACATCTTATAAATGTAACCTCTTTACTATGGCTATGAGATGACCTTAGCCTGACCTCAGCATTGTAATGTTTTTTTTGTGGAAGTTGTGTTAAGTCATCGCGGTTTTGTATTGCTATGTCAAATTTGACATTATGTTTGACATTTGATATAGATGAATAGTTCTTTTCGCTAATATATCGAAACATTTCCTCTAATAAGTAGCGCTTTCATTAAATGATCTGACGAAGCCTCATCGCTTTTTGTGGAAATATAGCAACAACTTGACTCCCCTGATATCTGAAGCTGTTTATTCTTACCGTTCCCTTTTCAGTAAATATCTCTGACGCTTTTTTGACAGATGTCATTTGGTGAATCACATTATAAAACCGAACGCGTCCTTAATGGTCCTTAGTGCTTTATTATTTCATCAAATACATGACACTATGGATAAACAGCTTAAAATTTTTACAAAGTTTTAATAGTCAAAAACTTCAATCTCATTTAAAACAAATCATGAATATAACAAGTCTCATCTGCTTAAAATACGCAGTACCTGAACCTGGATTTAAGATAAATCGAGAACTAGCATAAATTCGCGCCATCTTGCTTTTTTGACATAGTCATACAGAAAAAGTTGTCATGTGATAGTCGGCGAAGAAATTTATATTTTAAAAAGTTAAAGTTGAAGTGCTTTTTACGATCATAGAGGAGAGGTCAAGTTCTCGATTCACTTAAATTTAGACTAAAACCTTATTTACATGATACCATTTTCTTGCCTGTTGCCTAAGTCTGTGGCCTACAATTTTACTGAAGCAACAAATGACTGGTCTAAACTATCATTTTTGACACATTAAACAAGTTTTTACTGGTTTTTACATGGTTTTTACTTGTCATTAATGACGTATCAAATTATTGCTCATAAATGCACAAGACAATGGCATCACGTAATGTCCTTTACCAACCAGTGGACCAATAAAAAAACATACCTTAGTCTTCGCCTGGAGTATGCCAGCCCCATTCATGTTCACTACACCATTATTGCACTGCGCTTTATGCACACACACGTAACCCTGTCCAGCACACGTCTGCTGCAGTTCACCACCACTGTGCTCATGGCCCACCACGTTCCCAGTACCCTGGAACGCCTCATCAATGTTCTGCTGCGTCTGCTGTTGCTGATCAAACTCGAATTCACTGACTTTCTGTGTATTCTGGATTAAATTGACGTTGGAGCCGCTGGTAGATGCTGTGAATGGACTTGGAGACGACCCTGTGTAGCCGTTTAATTTGTTACCGGATGAGAAGGCGGATTGCGATCCTCCAGTGCTAAATCCAGCCTGGATACCCACGCCTTGGGTTCCGTGACCGTGATGGCCGTGGTGTCCATGTCCGTGGCCACTTCCAGAGAATTGTGATGATCCAAATTGGGAGTTTGAGCCGGAGAAGCCTTGGCTTTGCCCATGACCACCAGCGCCAAAACCAGCTTGCGCTTGGAAGCCAGATTGACCAAATCCTGCGCCGTTTAAGAAGGGGTTCTTCGATAAATCAAGCTCACCCTTATTTGAGGAACTAAAGGATGACGATTCGAATGACGACGATTGGAATCCAGAGGGTTTTCCACCAGCGATCAAGCCTCCGCCCAATGCAGCTTCGGAACCCGCTGCGCCATTGGCGAAGCTACCAGCCAGTTTCGAGAATTCCCCATTTAGGAAGGGGTTGGCTGAAAGGTCGACGGAACCTCCAATAGCTGCGCCTCCTGATGGCCCAACGTTACCAGTGCTTGAGAAGCTTGAAGACGATTTGCTGAATTTCTCGAAGCTACCACCGCCAGCGCCAGTGGTTTTGAACGGTGAGTTCTGATTCATCCACCAGAAAGGTGTTTCTCCACCTGCAAAGTTGCCAGCAGCGTGGAAACTGAACTCGTTGCCCGTGTCAGCTGCAGCAGCCGCTTTGAAGGCGTCCTGGTTTCCGAACCTCTCTACCACCCTTCCGTCCTTAACTTTTAGACCGGCACAACCTTTTTCACTGGTACAGCTTTCAAAAGACTCCTGGGTGTGGACCTCAGCGCCTGGCGGCAATTGCAGAGCAGCCAACACTTCGTTCGGAGATTTGAGGTTGAGTTTTAAATTGCCTGACACGCCGCATGTGGTGCATCTCTCTTCTCTGACCACGGCTTTGGATTCTTCTGCCTCTATAAGAGGCTCTTTGCTCTGTGGCAGTTCTTTGATGTCTTCAATGTTTTCTGGGTGAGCACGCACTGACAGCACGAGGCATAACGCCACCACTGTTTTTAGTAGCGGCTTCATGGTTCTGTAACAAAAGAAAATTTAATTTAGATGGTTTTCAGATATACAAGGTTTTATAAAATTATCAATAAAGAAAATGGAAAAAATTCTTCACCCGAGTGGGAATCGAACCCACGACCACTGCAAACCGTGCCATCCGCTATAACCACCACTAAGCCACCGGGTCAATTACTCGGATGACGAATTTTACCATCTCTTTTCTAAATTACATATTGGCAATTAATTAAATATACAAGGTTTTCCGAATACATAATGTAGATACCTATATGTATAGGTATACATATATACAGGGCTGTGTTTCCAAAATTAAGTGTTTAGAACTGTAGCATCTCGAAGAAGATCTCAAAGCCACGTTTATCATAGCAGGGCTAGATGTAAAAGATCAGTGACAAGTTGCTAGCTCATCGCCTGATGATGAGAGAACGTCCCTGAGTTCCTTAGTCGACTCTTACGACATGCCCGGAAGATGCAGCTGATATATTCTAGTGAAGCCCCGCATTGGAACAAGCAATATGCTGGTTGTATATGTACTAAAAAAGTTTTTAGCATTTCGAAATGAGGCCACCAGAACCAGAGCGGCCCAAACCACAATTTGTGAAAATATTAGTTAAGCACGACAATGCCCCTTTCAAACCCCCAAGCTCAAAGCCAGAGTGGCTCAAAGGTAATTTCAGTAAACAATCATAGATCACATAAAAAAAATATGTTGTGGCATCTTGATTCTTATTAAAATATTAATAGAGCATAGTATTTTGGCATATATCCACATATTCGTATTTTGTATTTGGGCCACTCTGGTTCTGGTGGCCTCAAATCACCTATTATAAAAAAATTACGTAGCTCACGCGGAAGTACTCGTGGGGAATCACTAGTTTTTTTTTTAACTAACAGCCACCTTCGTGATGAGAGTATTTTTTCAATATTTAAACTTATATAACTATTTGTATACATCTAAATGTCAAACCTAATATTATGTGAATACCAATTTAGAGACACACGTCGCGAAACATTAAGCTATTGAATTTAACACGGAACAGTATATTTTCTGAACGCAAATGTAAGTGTGCACCTCATTAAAATTAAAATTATTTGGCCTTGAACTATAGGTAGGTATGTTTTAGGTGTGTACACCTTAATATGCCAATAAAGATCTTAGTATTGTTTCTAATACAATTCAAATACAGGACGCCCTCCGGCCAGATGGACCGATGACTTAAAGAGGGTGGCTGGTAGTGACTGGATGGCAAAAACGGGAGATTTGCATTGACGAGCATTGCCTACGTCTAGCAGAAGGGCCGGATTAAAATGATTAGTGACAAGTTGCCAACTCATCGCCTGAGAGAACGGAAACCTCTGAGTTCCTTAGTCGACCCATACGACATGTCACGCGCGCCATAGGTCCTGCCCTTCTAGCATGACCACGCATCGTGGATATCGTATCGTCTTTATACAAAATTCAACATGGCGGCGATGGCGGCTATATTAATCGTATTTTGACAGGCTAATTGTAGATAAATCGGTTTATCATAACGTGTTTCGCAGGTCATGCTACTTGGGCTGGTTTCGAATCCGGGCTTATTTACTAACTTGCGATTGGTCGGCAACCGGTCGCTAAACGTCAAAAGACGACTAAGCGCCTGATTCAAAGAACCCTATTTTGTAATCTATGAGTGTGGGGCAGACTTTTTAATCTAGCTAGTAGGATAATACCAAATGTCATGTTTGACAGCGATTATCTAGCGATTGCGACCGATTGCGTGTAACCAGCCTGCCGGTAGTTGCAAACATTAATAAGACGAATATTAACGTTGTTCTGTATTTACTACATGACCTTACCTCACAGTGGGGCTAGGTTAATGTATTGTAAAGTGAATATTTAAATAAGCTGTCGTAAATGTCATTTTAATAAGTAGTGTTGTCGTTGTTATCTCAAGCGATGAGCTGGCAACTTGTCATCCGCTATACTGAACGTTGCTGTCGAATCTCCTACACGATCTTACAGGCTACCTTATCTTAGGGACCACAGCCGTGTGTAGGTATGTGTGTATGTATCAGGGTATTTTTTCGTTGCCACCCTTTACGAAGGGCACGTACTCTATACATCAAATAAAGTAAGTTCATGGCAAAAAAATTGTTGGGAAACGGTGTAATTTTTTTTAAATTACTTGATCGGGCGTTTTTTGTAGTAGTAAATAATTTTTCGTGAAAAAAATGTTATAACACGCGTCTATATGCATTTATGCAAAATAAACGCAGTCTATTTACTCAACTTTGGACCCTAATATCTTGGGAACCAGACACTTCCCAGGTTCCCATGCTTCGATGCAGAAAAATGATCGTGATGATGAGGAGATTCCATAGTATTCGGGAACGTTGACGACCAGTAAACAACCTGTATATTCTGTAGTAACATAACATAGGAATGTGGTTACATAGTGCTATATTTGACAACATCGCTGGTCTAATACATTGCGACCTTCGTGCTTAGATGTAATACAAACATATCGGGGTTATGTACTTGAAAATATATGTATGGCTGCAAAAAATATTTTTATAAAAGTGTCTACATGGAAATTTAGACAACTTTTTCCGAATAATAAATGCTTGTTCTCATACTTTACGATATTCATCATATCAATGATTGCACCTGCCGGGATTGGAACCTAGTCACTATCAACTATGTACCAACCGGTGGTCAAATACGAGTAATATGTAAGAAGTATAATTTTAAGATTGTCGATTGAAGGTGACGAATTGAGATTAGAAATGTATGTTCTTGAAGGAGATCGTACAAACACGTTTAGCTTCACAGGCTTCTGAAAGATCAGTGACAAGTTGCTAGCTCATCGTCTGAGAGAACACCCCTGAGTTCCTTAGTCGACTCTTACGACATGCACGGAAGGAGATGCAGCTGATGTATTCTAGTGAAGTCTCGCAAAACAGCTGTTTTTCCCAATTAGGTTATCTACTAAATAAATTAGCACATACGGTTCACCTACTCACCCAGTTTCCGAAAAAGCGTCTGTTATCTATATTATCACATATTATTGTGTAACTAACATAATACTCTATTATATATACCTACATAGATGACATTATACTAGTACATAGATACTCTGCGTACGATAAATGAGCATAATCTTACCGGCCACCTATCGATTACGTAAAAGCAATAGCAAAGCCGCCCCCTGATTACGTAAAAGCAGTAGCAAAGCCGAAGCCGCGCGATCGCGATAATTTGAGAGTGTGTGCGTGCGCGCAACAATAGCGCTCGGCGTCCACCCGCGCCCCGCACCTCGCCCCGCGCACACACACTCTCAACTATCGCGATCGCGCGGCTTCGGCTTTGCTATTGCTTTTACGTAATCAAGGAGCGGAACTAAATAGTTTGCAAGATATACTGAAAGTTAAAAACACAATACATACATAGTTTGATACTATTAGTTTATATGTTATCAGTTTTAGTGATACATAAATCCACTGTCCATGTTATTCGTATACATAGAGAATGGCGTCTCATCTCAAAAGATATGCAGTACAAAAATATTCGTCCGCATATTTTTCAATATAAAATCAGTTCAGAATCGAGGCTTCACTAGAATAGATCGACTTCATATCCTTAAGTCCATGCAAATCGTCATCAGAGTCGACTATGGAACGGGCGCTCTCTCAGGCGATGAGCTGGCAACTTGTCACTGATTCGTAACATCTATGCTAAACATGACCGTAGGATTTCCCTTATGAGCCTGCAGTTCTTGCTTTCCCAATTCGGAAACATAGCCATATGTAGGTATGTTTGAATGGAATTTATACAAAAAAGGTAAGTTCCAAAAAAAGGTAAGTTCCAAAATCTGGCATAGGAGTTATTCTATAAAACGTAATACATGCATACATAATAATCACGCATCTTTCCCTGCGTGGTGGGCAGAGATCACGGGTCTCTATTTGCTACAATCCTGACACACCTCTTTCGCATCATCTACTTTCATGATATTCTTCATGCACGCTCGTCGGTTTAGGGTACTCTTGACCTGACCTTTCTTTAGAATTTCACTATAATTTATAATTTAATTATAAAATAATTTAAAGAATTTGGTTTTCGGATTAGCAGCTATGTATTTGTGGTTGCATATGGCTTCTCGTTGCGACTGTAGTGTCTTGTGTTCGTGATAATGAGTCGGCAGATCCGAGGGTCAACGGAGGGTGGAGAGCGACCCCTCAATGGAAATAAAATTACTATATTAAGTGTGGTAGAAATGATGTATCCAAGTGACTTGACTTTAACATCTTATTACCCTCTCCTACTTATGTCATTCCAGTGTTGTGCAAGTGAGACGTAAGCTAGGCTAGGTCTAAAAATGGCATGCGTGGGCGCAAGGCTGTGTTGTATTGAAAGTTACATAACTACGTACATAACCTACAAAATGGAGGATGCATTTATCAACTACCACGGTTTTGTATGATCATCTTAACATCAAATAGCTCCTTGTAAATGTAAGAAGTAATAATTTATTTAAACAAAAACACCTGACTGTGCAAAAATTTTTACCCAGTGTCACTTTCTCGACAAGACAAATCTAATCATACCTACGGGCGCAGTCGGGTAAATACATACGGCTGTGTATCCCGAAATAGGGTAGCAAGAGCTGCAATATCACTAATGAGATCGTATAGCCACGTTTAGTGGAACTATATGTTAAATATCAGTTAGCTCATCGTCTGATGCAATAGCTTAGAGTTCCTTAGTCGACTCTTACGACATGCACGGAAGGAGATGCAGCTGATGTATTCTAGTGAAGCCGCGGGATACTAAAATGATTAAATGAAGTCTAAGTATGTATTAAACATTGAAAACTATATTTTTTCTTTCATGGCGCCATCTTTATTTCCAAATCGTTTAATTCTACTCAATATGCCAAGGTGAAACTAAAAATATTTTGAACAAAATTAATTAATGCCCTTTAAAAGTGTAATAAAAATCTTATGTAGCTTGATTTTTTATTAAAATTATCATATTTAAAGATGAGCTATAGTGATATGATATCTTTATTTAAACCTGTACTGATGCAGGGCTTCACTAGAATACATCAGCTGCATCTCCTTCAGAAGAACGCTTTTTCATAGGCCCACTTATTCGAAGTTTACACAGTATGTTATATATATGTTATATATATACTGATATATATGTATGTTTGATAGACATTTAATGACTCGAGGGGTAAGCACGAACCTCTCGATAGTCAAACGTAACGCTATCGTCAAACTGTCAAATCACATAGATTTTGCTAGCGAGTCGCTAGCATTACACCGCGTAAAAAGGTTCGTGCTTACCCCACCACCGATCTCTTTTGATTCTGAAATTTAAAATCCGAGATAGCCTAGTCGTAGTAGAAACAACAAACCGGTTTCATTTCATGCCCTAGGTACTTACGCCATGCACTCACTCTTTAGTCATTATCTATGAGCTTTTATAGACTTGTTTTTATCAAAAACTGCTCAGTCTTACGTCACGGTAGTTAATTAAGATGCGATTGGTATATTTTAATTAGAAATAAGTTATGTCTTGTCAAAAATTTTATAATACAGGATGTTTGTTATCTTATTGAAAATTATTTTTATTATTTTGAGTGTCTGTAGGTAATATTAAAATGATCGCTTTTTACTATGAGCATAAGGATGTATACTATCTCCTATGTAGTATTATTATTACCATTGTTTACCCTAATTTGATGCTTTCACATAAAAAAAAACTAAGGTGGACGCCCGCGATTTCGTCCGCGTGGACTGCAGAAAAAACAAAATATCGAAATTATCCGGGATAAAAAAAAATTCCCGGGACGAAAACCAGGGTGTCAGCTAACTCCATACCAAATTTAATTAAAATCGCTTCAGCCGTTTTTACGTGAAAGAGTAACAAACATCCATCCAACCATAGTCACAAACTTTCTCGTTTATTATATTAGTAAGTTCTGCATTCGAATATTATGTGGTTGGATAAATGATCGCAAATTTTTAAGATTAAACCAGTTAGTTACATTGTATTTATGTAGTTCATATATATATGTAGGTACCTAAGTAGATATATGTCATACGGTTGCACAATTTAAAAGTTATTATACATTAAAATTGGTAAATTACGTACATCCTGTTGCTTTCTCTTTTAAAAGTGTTGCATAGTAATATATTGGTTGATGATATTTTATGTACATATAATAAAAATGTAACGGATCACTGTCTTTACATGGAAGATATTTAAGAAAAAAATAATCATAGAATACCTTTATCAACGCAAGTACCAAAAACAATGATTTTTGGAATTTTTGTCGGTTTCTCTGTTTGTCTGTGCGTTTGTGCACGCTAATCTCAGAAACGGCTGAACCGATTTCGATGCAGTTGTCAGAAATATATTGTGACACAGTCTACTTAACATATAGGCTACTTTTTATCCCGGGAAAATCTTTTTATCCCGGATAATTTCGATATTTTGTTTTTTTTTTTTCTGTAGTCCACGCGGACGGAGTCGCGGGCGTCCACTAGTTGATAAATGAAGTAGAACTGCATGATCAAGAAGAAGAACCTAAAGCGGTTAAAGTTTTAAAATCAGTAACAAGTTAGCTCTGAGAGAACGCCCCTGACTTCCTTAGTCGACTCTTACGACATGCACGGAAGGAGATGCAGCTGATGTATTCTAGTGAAGCCCCGCATCAGCACGGGAATTATTACGAGTATAGACATTAGGCATTGGTAAAACTTTCTCGCAGTTACAATAATTATAGTCCGTTTATGTTAAATACCGTTGATAATTAATTAAAAACCATCCGTGTCATTACAAAAGAATTTAAACATTGTTTATGCTAAGCATTGTCTAAACTTGACATTATCCTGCTAATATTATAAACGCGAAAGTTTGTGAGTACAGATGGATGGATGTTTGTTACTCTTTCACGTAAAAACGGCTGAAACGATTTTAATAAAACTTGCTATGGAGTTGGTGGACACCCTAGATGAACACATAGGCTACTTTTATCCCGGGAAAATATTTCGACATTTTGTTTTTTCTGCAGTCCATGCGGACGAAGTCGCGAGTGTCCACTATAATCTATACATTTTTCTATTAAATATCATTTTTAAACGTGTTTGCAATTCAATTACACCTCGCCATCTCACATAAAATTATTTTTTAATCAGCCTGTAGGTTTATCTACTGAATATTTCAAGTTGTTTCTATTTAGATCTATTTAGATCGATAGGGAAATAGAAACTGTATCAAAATATAACATTCCAAATGTCATGGAGATTTGTGCTATAGAACTTATAACTCATAAAATCACAATTGCATGCATATATAGACCTCCAAAAAACCAAAACAGAAAATATTATTTTAGTTTATTTTTTAACAATCTCAGACTGTCGCTAGACTTGCTAACCGAAAATAATAACAAAATTATACTGTGTGGGGACTTCAATATCAATATATTAGAGAAATCGCAATATACCATTAAATTCCAGGATATAATATTGGCTTATAACCTTAAATTGTCTGTAAAGCAAATCACGAGATCCAGTAGCGGAACATGCATAGATAACATTATTCATAATATACGGGGGGCGAAAACGGAGATTGTGGAACTCGCTTTATCTGATCATAAGGCCCAGCTAATGACATTTCCAGTAAAAAAGACTCCTACTTTAGACTACTGGTTTTCTCTGAAACGGGATTATTGTAAAGAAAATTTAAACAAATTCGAAAATTGTCTAAAACAACTTTCTTTTAAGGAAACTTATGACTCCAGGAATGCCGACGGGGCATTTGATACCTTTTATGATACTTTTAAATTAATCTATGATCTATGTTTCCCGGTCATAAAGAAGAAAAACTGGACTAAAAAGAAGCCGAAATGGATTTCCAAAGGTATTAAAATATGTAGTAAACGTAGAAGAGCTTTATTATGGAAATACCGATTGTCAAAAGACAATACTGACAAGTTACATTTCAAAACATTTTCGATTAGATTTAATAGAATTATAAAATTGACACAAAAATCTCAGAATGACAACTATATCCTTAATGCTACAAATAAATCAAAGGCGACATGGAATATTATTAATAATTATAAACAATACGTACCTAATGAAAACATAAGAGAATTGACCGTTAACAATAAAAAAATCACAAATCCATATTTAATAGCCCAAACATTTAATGACTACTATGCTGATATGGTACAGACGCCTACAACAAATGATAAACAAAGCATAACTGTACGAAATCATAACCATAAATCCATTTTTCTAAATCCAACGGACCCTAAAGAAATACATAGCATAATCAAAAGTCTAAAAAATACTAATAGCACGGGTTATGATGAAATTTCTACTTATGTCATAAAATGCGTGTGTACTCTTATTTCTCCTATTTTGAGCTACATAATTAACCTTTGTTTAGAACAAGGAGTATTCCCAACCAAATTAAAAAACACGGTCATAAAACCTGTACACAAAAAAGGTAATAAATGCGACATATCCAATTACAGACCAGTGGCTCTGATACCAGTTTTCTCCAAAATCATTGAAAAAGTTATACATAAACGTATCAATCAATATTTTGAGAAAAAACAATTATTTACAGATAAACAAAAAGGATTCCGGAAAAATAAATCAATCAACTCCGCAATATATGAATTCGCTAATAAAATATACTCAAAAATTGATAAAAGGCAGCCGGTATTTGCGTTATTCTTAGATATGACGAAAGCATTTGACCATGTAGATCATTTGATATTAATTAATAAATTAGAGGGATATGGTGTTAGAGGAGTAGCATCTGAATTACTGCACTCTTATTTGAATGGTAGAACACAGGTAACACACACAAATAGAGTATCTATGAAAACAAAGACGGAAAAAATATTTTCATCTTCCCGCAAAATTGTAACTTATGGTGTTCCTCAGGGAAGTATCCTGGGACCGTTTTTGTTTTTAGTGTACATTAACGACTTACCTGACGTTATAATAAATAATACAATGATACTATTCGCCGATGATTGTACTATAGTGTGTAATAGCGAAGACGAGATAATTACCAGCCTTAATGCAGTAAACGCCTGGCTACATAGAAACAACCTAAAAGTCAACTATCAGAAAACTAATTTAATTAAATTTAAACAGAAAAATAATGAATTAACGAAGACAAAAATAAATTTTGATGGGTATGAAATACATGAGACTAAAGCCGCAAAATTTTTAGGACTCTATATCGATAGTGATATGAAATGGCAAACACACCTAGAGTTCGTACACTCAAATATGCTGACATTTTCATATGCACTGCGTAAACTGAGTAAAGTCGTTAGTAAAAAAGCAGTCATAACGGCATATCATGGCTATGTTGTATCTAGACTGAGATATGGAATTATTTTCTGGGGCAATGCAATAAATATACAGCGACTATTTATAGCCCAAAAGAGTTGCATCCGTGCAATCTGCAAATTGAAAATGAGAGAAAGCTGCAGGAATTCATTTAAAACACTTAAACTATTAACATTACCCTCAATATACGTATATGAAATTATAATACATATAAGACGTAATCCTCATTTGTATCCTCAAGTTGCAAGTGCAAGACGGTGCCACTTTTTGGAACCAAAACCAAATATTAAAACGACTCTCTTACGAAATAGTGTGATAGGAATGTCTACTAAAATATACAATGCGTTGCCATCTGACATAATACAATGCAATAATTTAGTAACATTTAAGGCAAAACTACGCGCCTATCTTATAGACAAGACAATTTACTCAGTGACTGAATTATTTGACAAATAATATAATAATGCCTAAGTATAAATAATGGAGTTTCAACGACATGTGCTAATAATGTTTCTTTATATGTAATTTAATTGAATGTTCTATTTAAATGTGATTGTTATTTTATTTTTATGTAAATGCTCTATGTGTAAATTTGTACGCCAAATGGCAAATCACAGTGCACTATATTGACATAATTATGTACTCAACAACTTTATAACATGTGTATTACAAATGAATAAATTGAATTGAATTAAAAATTGAAAAAAAAAAAAGTATAGATTAGTGGACGTCCGCGAGTCTATACGCGTGGAGAGCAGAAAAACAAAAAGCTCGAAATTATACGTGTTAAAAATATTAGCTAAAAAAAAGTAGCCTATGTCCGTTCTCAGGTTCTAGACTATCTGTGTACCAAATTTCATTTCAATCGGTTCAGTAGTTTTGGCGTGAAAGCCCAACATACAGAGTTACATTCCCTTTATAATAATATTAAGTTAGGAACGATGTATCTGGGTACATTCACATGGCTTGCTTCCAAAACATGGTAGCCAGAACTGCAGGATCACGAGAGAGATCTTACAGCCACGAGCTCGTGGTAAAATGTCAGTGGCAAGTTGCTAGCTCATCGCCTGAGAGACTACATGAAGATCAGCAACAACAGAATACATCAGCTGTGTCACCTTCCGTGCGTGTCGTAAGAGTCGACAAAGGAACTTGTCATCTGTCCACGCCATGATAAACGTGGCTATGGTATCTCCTCTATGATCGTTTAGTTCTGGTCACCTATATGTAGCAACAATATACTGGAATGTAAAGAATTCATTGTGATTAAAGAAATACCTACAGAAACGTATCAAAGTACAAAAACAGCGACACCAGTTACTAGACCCTGCTTACCTTTGATGTTACGACATTATAGTGATGTGCTGTTATATCGATAAACAAAATATCGATATTTATTATTACTAAAATGAAAATAAAGTGTAATTTCATTGTTACATTTTGTTACAATATGAAAATATTGATTATTTTATATTTAAAAAATATAAAATAATAAATATTAATAAAAGAAATTACGCGTGAACTTGAAATTAAAGTTGTTTTTTTCATTCCTCTAAAATACATGAAATTTCATACAGAGTGTACTTTGAAATAGTAATATTTCGACCACGAGGCGTCCACTATTAAAAATAAATCAACATCATATACGGACATGTTGTTGACTTTAAAATACAAAAATTCGAGTCATCAATCAAACACGTCCGGATCCAGTGTTTCCATCATTAATATAGTTTTAAATATCAAGTAAACGATTCTCTTTGCCAAGGCTGTTCACAGATTCCGCTGTCGAAACTGTTGGTTGGTTATCCAACCTTCGACGTTTTACTAAGTGGTAGAGTAAACTTTTTTATTTAATAATTGGCTGACGAAGTGACGACTGCAACTTCGTATATGAGACGTCCACGACTTTATTTGCGTGTACAATGCATGTATGCTGCCTTTCAC